>LT934120.1:24973139-25038244 GCA_900231445.1 Triticum turgidum subsp. durum
GCCCACACCGCCGCCGCCGGCCCACACCGAAACCCTAACCCTAGTCCGCCAGATCCGCCGCCGCCGCCGCCGGACCCCGCCGACCCCGCCGCCGCACCCTCGCCGAGGTTCGCCGCCACCTTGTTTTCCGTGCCTTTTTTTTATAAAACCGAGCGGTTTTCCGTCGGTTTATTTTCGTTTTTTAGTTTCGGTTTTTTTCATTGGATCGGTTTTATTTTCGATTTAGTTTAATTAGCGAGCGTTCGCTCGTTTGTTCGTTTTAACGGACGTGTTCGTCAGATTAGTTTAGTTAACGAACGTTCGTTCGTTGACCCGTTCGTCGTCTTTCTTTTTCTCGGATTTAATCCGCGATTTTTTTGATCGCGATTCCTGATCCGATTTTCGTTTTAGTCAACTTTTCGCTCGTTTATCGGAATCAGGCGATTCAAGCGCCTAGAGCTTCATCTTGAAACCCTCTTTCCGAATAATCTACTTAAACAAGTTTTTGTTTCTGTAAAATTTGACTTAGATCTAGATTAGTAAAATGAAGCTGTTTTCGACTTTCGTTGCTTCATTCGATTTGTTTCTTTGGCAAAACCGGAGTTCTTAAGTTGAACAATCTAGTTAGATCTTTTATTCGAGTTTTACCTATGCATTTAGATGAGTACTTATTGTATGCTTGTTTGTTTGTCTGCGATAGAATACCCGGAGTGCGCCGCCTGTTACTTCGAGTCTCTAGGTCTCGCGGATCATCAGCAAGGCAAGTAACACTTGATCATACCTTTCTACTACCCAGTTTTTATGCATTAGTTCAAATCCTCAAAACAATTGCATGATTAGGATCTGAATTAAATTGTGGGATGGGAAATAGATGAGGTAGTACCTATTACCTGATTTATTATCAAACCTTCGGGAGTTACTTCTACGTTTGCTTATTATGCCATGCTATGCTAGTAGACGTGGATTGGGTGAGTGAATGTCCATGACAGATGTGAGATTGTTAATTAATGGTTTATTTAAGGTGGCAACTTGAACACACATTTGGGTGGATTGAGGTACCTGTTTTCTAGCAGGACTTGCCTGTATTTCTTCGGACCGCCACCCAGGCTCAAAGGGATCATGAGATTATTCAAACTAGAAACTTCCGTGTGCAGCCACATGCTATTATGGGCTCTAGAATAGTTGACTAAGTTGTGCAAACTCTTACGGGGTGGACTAGCAGATGTAGGGGATGTAGGTTGGTACGGTCTACCCCTCTTGTAAGGTGCTAGTGCTTCTGAAAGACTATGTCTCGGACATCCGTTTCTCAAACATCATGTAGTGCGATAAATCAAGCGGAGGCGATCGAGTCATGTGGGGAAAAGTGCGCAAACCTCTACAGAGTGTATAAACTAATCATGGTTAGCCGTGTCCCCAGTTATGGACATCTTGAGTATCTAGTACTTGATTTACCACCAGCCAAATATGCATGTAGTATAGTCTATTTCCATTGTTATTCTCTATGTGTTACATTGCCAGCATATTCCATGCGCTGACCCGTTTTCGGGCTGCAACGTTTCATGTTTGCAGACTTTTCAGATGACGAGTAAGATGCCTTTAGGTCGTGGTTCTATACTCAGTGATGCCGTTGGAGTTGATGGACTCGCTTATCTTCCAAGCCTTCTGCTGTTATCGATTTTAGATGGCCTTAAGCCATATTTATTTCAATAAGTTCTCTTTTGAGACATTCGATGTAATAAGTGTGTGATTGCTACTCTGTTATAAATCCTCCAAGTACTATGTGTTGTCAGCATTACTGATCCAGGGATGACACTGAGCACAGAGATCAGACTGTATGAGGTCTGGTCGCTACACCTTAACACTTCCTTTTTAGTTGCGGATGCTTGCAATAGGGGTTAATCATAAGTGGGATGCTTGTCCAAGAAAGGGTAGTACCCAAGCACCGGTCCACCCACATATCAAATTATCAAAGTAACGAACGCGAATCATATGAGCGTGATAACCTACAAGTATAGGGGATCGCAACGGTTTTCGAGGGTAGAGTATTCAACCCAAATTTATTGATACGACACAAGGGGAGCCAAAGAATATTCTCAAGTATTAGCAACTGAGTTGTCAATTCAACCACACCTAGAAACTTAGTATCTGCAGCAAAGTGTTTAGTAGCAAAGTAATATGATAGTGGTGGTAACGGTAAAAAAAGTAAAGATAGCAAAAGTAATGTTTTTGGTATTTTGTAGTGATTGTAACAGTAGAAACGGAAAAGTAAATAAGCGAGAACCAGTATATGGAAAGCTCGTAGGCACTTGATTAGTGATGGATAATGATGCCGGATGTGGTTCGTCATGTAACAGTCATAACATAGGGTGACACAGAACTAGCTCCAATTCATCAATGTAATGTAGGCTTGTATTCCGAATATAGTCATACGTGCTTATGGAAAAGAACTTGCATGACATCTTTTGTCCTACCCTCTAGTGGCAGCGGGGTCCTATTGGAAACTAACGGATATTAAGGCCTCCTTTTAATAGAGAACCGGAACAAAGCATTAGCACATAGTGAATACATGAACTCCTCAAACTATGGTCATCACCGGGAGTGGTCCTGATTATTTTCACTTCAGGGTTGCCGGATCATAACACATAGTAGGTGACTATAGACTTGCAAGATAGGATCAAGAACTCACATGTATTCATGAAAACATAATAGGTTCAGATCTGAAATCATGGCACTCGGGCCCTAGTGACAAGCATTAAGCATAGCAAAGTCATATCAACATCAATCTCAGAACATAGTTGATACTAGGGATCAAACCCTAACAAAGCTAACTCGATTACATGTTAAATCTCATCCAACCCATCACCGTCCAGCAAGCCTACGATGGAATTACTCGTGCACGGCGGTGAGCATCATGAAATTGGTGATGGAGGATGGTTGATGATGACGATGGAGACGAATCCCCCTCTCCGGAGCCCCGAACGGACTCCAGATCAGCCCTCCCGAGAGAGATTAGGGCTTGGCGGCGGCTCCGTATCGGAAAACGCGATGAATTCTTCTCTCTGATTTTTTTTCTCCCCGAAAGCCAATATATGGAGTTGGAGTTGGCGTCGTAGGATCTCCAGGGGGCCAATGAGGTAGGGGGGCGCGCCCAAGGGGGGGGCACCCCCCACCCTCGTGGACAGGGTGTGGGCCCCCTGGTCTTCATCTTTGGCGAGAATTTTTTATTATTTATTCTAAGATATTCCGTGGAGTTTCATGTCATTCCGGGAACTTTTGTTTTCTGCACATAAAACAACATCATGGCAATTCTGCTGAAAACAATGTCAGTCTAGGTTAGTTCCATTCAAATCATACAAGTTAGAGTCGAAAACAAGGGCAAAAGTGTTTGGAAAAGTAGATACGACAGAGACGTATCAACTCCCCCAAGCTTAAACCCTTGCTTGTCCTCAAGTAATTTAGTTGACAAATTGAAAGAGAAAAAGAAAAACTTTTACAAACTCTGTTTGCTCTTGTTGTTGTACCTATGTCAAGCCAGCAATCAGGTTTTCAGCAAAGATCATAACTAACCACATTTGCAATAATTCTCAGGTCTCATGTTTACTCATATCAATAACATAATCAGCTAGCAAGCCATAATAATAAATCTTGGATGACAACACTTTCTCAAAACAATCATAATATGATATAACAAGATGGTATCTCGCTAGCCCTTTCTGAGACCGCAAAACATAAATGCAGAGCACCTTCAAAGATCAAGGACTGACTAGACATTGTAATTCATGGTAAAAGAGATCCAATCATAGTCATACCCGATATAAATTAACAGTAATAAATGCAAATGACAGCTGTGCTCTCCAGCTAGTGCTTTTAATAAGAGGGTGATGACTCAACATAAAAGTAAAAAGATAGGCCCATCGCAGAGGGAAGCAGGGATTTGTAGAGGTGCCAGAGCTCGGTTTTGAAATAGAGGTAAATTATATTTTGAGCGGCATACTTTGATTGTCCACGTAACAACTAAGAGATGACGATATCTTCCATGCTAAACAAATTATAGGCGGTTCCCAAATAGAATGGTAAAGTTTATACTCCCCCTCCTCCACAAGCATCAATCCATGGCTTGCTCGAAACAACGAGTGCCTCCAGCATTCAACGGGTCCCAGGGGGAGTTTTGTTTGCAATTATTTGATTTAGTTTGCATAAAGCATGGGACTGGGCATCCCGGTGACCAGCCATTTTCTCATGAATGAGGAGCGGAGTCCACTCCTCTTGAGAATAACCCGCCTAACACGGAAGATAAGGGCAGCCCTAGTTGATATATGAGCTATTCAAGCATGCAAAACAGAATGTTTATTTGAAGGTTTAGAGTTTGGCACATACAAATTTACTTGGAACGACAGGTCGATACCGCATATAGGAAGGTATAGTGGACTCATATGGAATAACTTTGGGGTTTAAGGGATTGGATGCACAAGCAGTATTCCCACTTAGTACAAGTGAAGGCTAGCAAAAGACTGGGAAGCGACTAACTAGAGAGCGACAACAGTCATGAACATGCATTAAAATTAATAAACATTGAATACAAGCATGAGTAGGATATAATCCACCATGAACATAAATATCGTGAAGGCTATGTTGATTTGTTTCAACTACATGCGTGAACATGTGCCAAGTCAAGTCACTTAAATCATTCAAAGGACGATACCACCCCATCATACCACATCACAACCACTTTAATAGTATGTTGGCACGCAAGGTAAACCATTATAACTCATAGCAAATCAAGCATGGCACGAGCAACTATGATCTCTAATTGTCATTGCAAACCTGTTTATTCATAATAGGCTGAATCAAGAACGATGAACTCATCATATTTACAAAAACAAGAGAGGTCGAGTTCATACCGGCTTTTTCCATCTCAGTCAGTCCATCATATATCATCATAATTGCCTTTCACTTGCACGACCAAATGGTGTGAAAAATAATAAGAGTGCGCGTGCATTGGACTAAGCTGGAGTCTGCGAGCATTCAATAAACAGGAGAAGACAAGGCAATATGGGCTCTTGGTTAAATCAACAATGATGCATATAAGAGCCACTTCAACAATTTAATCATGGTCTTCTCCTACTGACCCCAAAGAAAAGAAAATAAATAAAAACTATTTACACGGCCAGGAAAGCTCCCAACAAGCAAAAGAAGAACGGGAAATATTTTTGGGTTTTCTTTTTTAATTACTACAGCAAAGAAATAAACTACTACTATTTTTTGGTTTTTCTTAAGGTTTATTAAACACACAAGAAGAAAGCAGGAAAAAGAAAATAAACTAGCATGGATATTACAGTGAAAGAGTATGAGCACCGACATCTAGCAATGAGTGTGTGTGAATCATGGATGTAATGTCGGTGGGAAATACGTACACCGCCAAGCTTAGGCTTTTGGCCTAAGTTGGTCTATTGCCAGGGATAGCCTGGCGGATACCCGTAGGTGTAGCTGGGGTCATACTGCGATGAAGAAGACTCTGACTGCCACTGGCTAGCAACCTCCTCTGGATCCGAAGAATAAACAGACTGTCGTGGAGGCTCATCTTGTGGCTCCGGTTCCGGGGCTAGTGCAGGATTCTGATAGGCTTGAACAGTCACCCACGGAACGATGTGAGGACCTGCAGACAAGTTAAACAAAGGGGGAGCAGGCAAAGTAATAGTCTCAGGGTGATGTTTATCAAAGTACAATTTATATTTGAGCTCCCCTTCACGACTCTTAACAAGAAAGTCATGCGCCAGCATACTCTTATAATCTAAATAAGCACGGGGCAACGCTGTTTCCTCTTTCTCCTCATGCCTAATAGGTATTTCAAAATATTCAGCTAGGCGTGAAACATATATGCCTCCAAAGATGGGGCCCTTAGTACGGTTCAGACTTAACCGTCTAGCAACAATTCCACCCATACTAACAGAGTTATTGCGGTATAAACCATGGAACAAAATGCTAATATCAGGAACACTAAGGTTTCCACAGTTCCCGTGACCAATCAAGCAACGACTAGCAAATAAGGCAAAGTAGCGTAAAACAGGAAAATGTATGCTAGTGATCCTTGCATCAGAAACCTTCCTGGTTTCTCCCACAGTGATAGTTTTAATAAAAGCTTCTACTTCGTTATGGTGTGGTTCATCCAAGGTGCCCTCAAAGGGTATTTTACAAACCTTGCAAAATTCAGCTAATGGCATCTCGTTAACAACGTCATATAAATGAAACTCTACTGATGGAGGTGATTTCTTAGGGAAAAAGTAGAAGTTTTGCACAAAAGTATTTGTGAGTAAGAGATACTGATGACGTTGGTCGCGGAGGAAGTCGGTGAGGCCAGCATTCTCAATCAATAAATAGAAATCCTCATAAATCCCGGCTCTCCTCAAAATTCATCGGAAGGCCATTCACACGGCCGGACCTCCTTGGTGCGAGGCAAATTAAATTTGGGCTTCTGCTCTTCTTCCTTTTGTTTTTCCTTCGAGCTTCGGCTCGACGAGCCCCTTAAAAGTCTCTTCATTATTTCCGAAACAATCTGAAATTTTTAGTAACTTCAAATAAAAGTGAATCAACTTCAATAAAATTGATAGCAACTACTTCCACAAGTGCCTAGAGCCTATATCAAGCATTAGAACTACTTGGAACCATATGAATTTGACATGCGAGCTCAAGAACATGGTCACCTAAGCAACATAAGTTTGCAATGAATAAAGCACTAGAACAAAAACTAATTCGACCAATGGAGGAGTCACATACCAAGGAACAATCTCCCCAAGTAGTTTTGCGAGAGGTGCTTTGAGCAAGGAGATCGAAAATCACGGCAACAGGGGATGGAACTCATGCTTGAGTTGGTTTTTCGTGTTTGTGTGAGGCATAGGAAGAAGATGGGTGCAGGGATAAGTGGAGGAGGGCCACCATGGGCCCACGAGGCAGGGGGACGCGCCCAGGGGGTAGGGCACGCCCTCCACCCTTGTGGCCAGGTGGCAGCTCCCCCCGCGGTAATTTTTGCACAGTAAATCCTCAAATATTCCAGAAAAAATCATATTAAATTGGCATGGTATTCCGAGGACTTTTATTTTCAGGATACTTTTATATTGCACGGGTAAATCAGGAAACAGACAGAAAAATACTATTTTACTTTCTTTCTACTAAATAAAAGAAAATATAAAGAGGGTACAGAAGGTTTTGCTTCTAGTTTCATCCATCTCATGCTCATCAAAAAGAATCCCCTAACAAGGTTGATCAAGTCTTGTTAACAAACTTATTCTGATTAACATGGAACTGGAGAAATTTCGGATAACACTATGTTACCTCAACGGGGATATGGACATCCCCAACAATAAGTATATCATATTTCTTCTTGACAGTAGGGAGAGGAAATTCAAAACCTCCAAATATAATCGATGAAATTTTTCCAATATAATGATACTATAAACATGAGTTTGTTTCCTCGGAAAGTGTACCGTGTGCTCATTACCATTAACATGAAAAGTGACATTGCCTTTGTTGCAATCAATAACAGCCCCTGCAGTATTAAGGAAAGGTCTTCCAAGAATAATAGACATACTATCATCCTCGGAAATATCAAGAATAACAAAGTCCGTTAAAATAGTAACGTTTGCAACTACAACAGGCACATCCTCACAAATACCGACAGGTATAGCAGTTGATTTATCAGCCATTTGCAAAGATCTTTCAGTAGGAGTCAACTTATTCAAGTCAAGTCTACGATATAAAGAGAGAGGCATAACACTAACACCGGCTCCAAGATCACATAAGTCAGTTTTAACATAATTTCTCTTAATGGGGCATGGTATAGTAGGTACTCATGGATCTCCAATTTCTTTGGTATTCCACCCTTAAAAGTATAATTAGCAAGCATGGTTGAAATTTCAGCTTTCAGTATCTTTCTTTTATTAGTAATGATATCTTTCATATACTTAGCATAAGGATTTGTTTTGAGCACATCAATTAATCGCATACGCAAAAAGATAGGTCTAATCATTTCAGCAAAGCGCTCAAAATCCTCATCATCCTTTTTCTTGGATGGTTTCGGAGGAAAAGGCATGGGTTTCTTAACCCATGGTTCCCTTTCTTTACCATGTTTCCTAGCAACAAAATCTCCTTTATCATAACGTTGATTCTTTGATTGTGGGTTATCAAGATCAACAGCAGGTTCAACTTCTACATCATTATCATTACTAGGTTGAGCATCATCATGAACATCATTATTAACATTTTCACTAGGTTCATGTTCATTACCAGATTGTGTTTCAGCATCAGACATAGATATATAATTTGGATTCTCAGGTGGTTCAGCAATAGGTTCACTAGAGGTTTGCAAAGTTCTATCATTTTTATTTTTCTTCCTTTTAGAAGAACTAGGTACATCAATATTATTTCTCTTAGAATCTTGCTCGATTCTCTTAGGGTGGCCTTCAGGATACAAAGGTTCCTGAGTCATTCTACTAGTTCTAGTAGCCACTCTAACAGCATAATCATTTTTCTTACTATTCATTTCATCAAGCACTTCTTTTTGAGCTTTAAGTACTTGTTCTACTTGAGTGGTAACCATAGAAGCATGTTTGCTAACAAGTTTAAGTTCACCTCTAATATTAGCCATATAACCACCCAAGCGTTTAATCATATAAGCATCTTGTTTTAATTGTCTACCAAAATAAGCATTAAAGTGATCTTGCTTAAACATAAAGTTCTCAAACTCATCCAAGCACTGACTAGCAATTTTAGTAGGAGGGACTTCAGCTTTATTATATCTATAGAGAGAATTTACATTTACTACCTGTGTCGGGATATCGGGATCTGGAGGTTCTTCAGTGAATAAAGAATTGAGATCATATACTTCTTCAATAGGCGGTAAATTAAGACCATGTATTTCTTCAATAGGAGGTAAATTCTTAACATCTTCAGCTTAAATACCTTTTTCTTTCATAGATTTCTTTGCCTCTTGCATATCTTCGGGACTGAGAAATAGAACACCTCTCTTCTTCGGAGTTGGTTTAGGAATAGGCTCAGTAATTGGCTATGGAGCTGGCTCAGGAGGTGCCCAATTATTTTCATTTGTTAACATATTATTCAATAGAATTTCAGCTTCATCCGGTGTTCTTTCCCTGAAAAGAGAACCAGCACAACTATCCAGGTAATCTCTAGAAGCATCGGTTAGTCCACTATAAAAGATATCAAGTATTTCAGGTTTCTTAAGAGGATGATCAGGCAAAGCATTAAGTAACTTGAGAAGCCTCCCCCAAGCTTGTGGGAGACTCTCTTCTTTAATTTGCACGAAGTTGTATATTTCCCTCAAAGCAGCTTGTTTCGTATGAGCAAGGAAATATTTAGCAGAGAAGTAATAAATCATATCCTGGGGACTACGCACACAACCAGGATCAAGAGAATTAAACCATATCTTAGCATCACCCTTTAATGAGAACGGAAATATTTTGAGTATATAGAAGTAGCGCGATCTCTCATCATTAGTAAATAGGGCTGCTATATCATTTAACATAGTAAGATGTGCCACAACAGTTTCAGATTCATAGCCATAAAGAAGGATCAGATTCAACCAAAGTAATTATATCTGGATCAACAGAAAATTCATAATAATCCTTATCAGGAACACAGATAGGTGAAGTAGCAAAAGCAGGGTCGGCTTTCATTCTATCTCTAAGAGATTCTTTACTCCATTTAACTAGCAGCTTCTTAAGTTCATATCTATCTTTACAAGCAAAAATAGCTGCAGAAGATTCTGCATCAAAAAGGTAACCCTTAGGAATAGCAGGCATATCTTCATCATCACTTTCATCTACCAGTTTCAATAATTTCTCTCTCTCTAGACCTAGAAATTTGTTCATCAAGAAATTCACCCAGGGGCACAGTAGTATCAAGCATAGAAGTAGTTTCATCATAAGTATCATGCATAGCAGAAGTGGCATCATCAATAACATTCAACATATCGGAATGAATAGAAGAAGCAGGTTTAGGTGTCGCTAGCTTACTCATAACAGAAGGTGAATCAAGTGCGGAGCTAGATGGCAGTTCCTTACCTCCCCTCGTAGTTGAGGGATAAATTGTTGTCTTAGCGTCTTTCAAGTTCTTCATAGTGTCCAGCAGATATAAATCCCAAGTGACTCAAAGAATAGAGCTATGCTCCCCGGCAACGGCGCCATAAAAAGGTCTTGATAACCCACAAGTATAGGGGATCGCAACAGTTTTTGAGGGTAGAGTATTCAACCCAAATTTATTGATTCGACACAAGGGGAGCCAAAGAATATTCTCAAGTATTAGCAGCTGAGTTGTCAATTCAACCACACCTGGAAACATAGTATCTGCAGCAAAGTGTTTAGTAGCAAAATAATATGATAGTGGTGGTAACGGTAACAAAAGTAAAGACAAAAAAAGTAATGTTTTTGGTATTTTGTAGTGATTGTAACAGTAGCAACGGAAAAGTAAATAAGCGAGAACCAGTATATGGAAAGCTCGTAGGCACCAGATTAGTGATGGATAATTATGCCGGATGCGGTTCGTCATGTAACAGTCATAACATAGGGTGACACAGAACTAGCTCCAATTCATCAATGTAATGTAGGCATCTATTCCGAATATAGTCATACATGCTTATGGAAAAGAACTTGCATGACATCATTTGTCCTACCCTCCCGTGGCAGCGGGGTCCTATTGGAAACTAATGGATATTAAGGCCTCCTTTTAATAGAGAACCGGAACAAAGCATTAGCACATAGTGAATACATGAACTCCTCAAACTATGGTCAACACCGGGAGTGGTCCCGATTATTGTCACTTCGGGGTTGCCGGATCATAACACATAGTAGGTGACTATAGACTTGCAAGATAGGATCAAGAACTCACATATATTCATGAAAACATAATAGGTTCAGATCTGAAATCATGGCACTCGGGCCCTAGTGACAAGCATTAAGCATAACAAAGTCATAGCAACATCAATCTCAGAACATAGTGGATACTAGGGATCAAACCCTAACAAAGCTTACTCGATTACATGATAAATCTCATCCAACCCATCACCGTCCAGGAAGCCTACAATGTTATTACTAACGCACGGCGGTGAGCATCATGAAATTGGTGATGGAGGATGGTTGATGATGACGATGGCGACGAATCCCCCTCTCCGGAGCCCCGAACAGACTCCAGATCAGCCCTCCCAAGAGAGATTAGGGCTTGGCGGCGGCTCCATATCGTAAAATGCGATGAATTCTTCTCTCTGATTTTTTTTCTTCCCGAAAGCCAATATATGGAGTTGGAGTTGGCGTCGGAGGGTCTCCAGGGGTCCCACGAGGTAGGGGGCGCGCCCAGGGGGGCTCCCCCCACCCTCGTGGACAGGGTGTGGGGCCCCTGGTCTTCATATTTGGTGAGGATTGTTTATTATTTATTCAAAGATATTCCGTGCAGTTTCATGTCATTTCGAGAACTTTTGTTTCCTGCACATAAAACAACATCATGGCAATTCTGCTGAAAACGGCGTCAGTCCGGGTTAGTTCCATTCAAATCATACAAGTTAGAGTCCAAAACAAGGGCAAAAGTGTTTGGAAAAGTAGATACGACGGAGACGTATCAGAGCGTGATGAAAACTAGCTTGATGATAATTCCCATGTGTCCTCGGGAGCGTTTTCCTTCATATAAGAACTTGTCCAGGCTTGTCCTTTGCTACAAAAAGGATTGGGACACCTTGTTGCACCTTATTTACTTTAATTACTTGTTACCCGTTACAAATAACCTTATCACAAAACTATCTGTTACCGATAATTTCAGTGCTTGCAGAGAATACCTTACTGAAAACCGCTTGTCATTTCCTTCTGCTCCTCGTTGGGTTCGACACTCTTACTTATTGAAAGAACTACGATAGATCCCCTACACTTGTGGGTCATCAAGACTCTTTTTTGGTGCCGTTCCAGGGAGTGAAGCGCCTTTGGTAAGTGTAACTTGGTAAGGAAAAATTTATATAGTGTGCTGAAATTTACTGTCACTTGTTACTATGGAACATAATCCTTTGAGGGGCTTGTTCGGGGTATCTTCACCCCGACCAGTAGAGCAAAGAGTTCCTCCTCAATCTACTGAACCTACTGAAAATGTTTACTTTGAAATTCCTTCGGGTATGATAGAGAAACTGCTAGCTAATCCTTTTACAGGAGATGGAACATTGCATCCCGATTTGCACCTAATCTATGTGGATGAAGTTTGTGGATTATTTAAGCTTGCAGGTATGCCCGATGATGTTGTCAAGAAGAAGGTCTTCCCTTTATCTTTGAAGGGAGAGGCATTGACATGGTTTAGGCTATGTGATGATATGGGATCATGGAACTACAACCGATTGAAATTGGAATTTCATCAGAAGTATTATCCTATGCATCTTGTTCATCGTGATCGTAATTATATATATAATTTTTGGCCTCATGAAGGAGAAAGCATCGCTCAAGCTTGGTGGAGGCTTAAGTCAATGTTATATTCATGCCCCAATCATGAGCTCTCAAGAGAAATGATTATTCAAAAATTTTATGCTCGGCTTTCTCTCAACAATCGCTCCATGCTCGATACTTCTTGCACTGGCTCTTTCATGATGAAGACTATTGAATTCAGATGGGATTTATTGGAAAGAATTAAACGCAAGTCTAAAGATTGGGATATCGACGAAGGTAAGGAGTCAAGTATAACACCTAAGTTTGATTGTGTTAAATCTTTTAGGGATACCGATGTTTTCCGTGAATTTAGCACTAAATATGTGGTGAAGTCATGTACCTAGGGTAGGGTCATAGACCTGATCTGAGTACCCTACCCAAGGACACCCTTAGAAGAGACTACCTTCCAGTCGACCAAGGAGGACTTCACTCGACAGACTCGAAGGACTCGACCATGAAGACTCACTCGACCACCAGAAGGTCAAGAAGCACTCTGTACCATAACGGTCTGTAATTAAGTAGACTTTATGGTATTTAGGACACTTTATGTGAGGAGTTACCAGTAACGCCTAGACTTAATGTACTTTAAACCCCGCATTACTGAGGGCCGGAGGGGTCTGGCAGGCAATATATAAGCCACCCCCCTCCTCAGTGTAAGGGGTTCGCACCCCTGTAATCCATACACACATAATCCACTCGACCGCCTCCGGGCTCCGAGGCGTAGGGCTATTACTTCCTCCGAGAAGGGCCTGAACTCGTACATCTCTTGTGCATACAACTGCTCCATAGCTAGGACCTTGCCTCTCCATACCTACCCGCACTCTACTGTCAGACTTAGAACCACGACAGTTGGCGCCCACCGTGGGGCCGGTGTCTTAGTGATTTTTGGAGAAGTTGCGATTCTTCCGACTATTTTCATCATGATTGTTGGTGGAGTTTTGGTCGAGGGTCGCGAGATCCGTCTCGGCGCTCTCACCTTCGTCGCTGACGACTCCGCTTGGCTCCAGGAGGCTCCACTCGACATTGATGCGCTCCCCGTCCACGGTGCGACGCATTTTCGCGCATGTGTCCGCGGCGTTCTGCTGCGGCAACCGTCGACTCTATATCGGTCGACTTCCCTATTGATCACCCTCCCGGTCTCCCGCCAGCGCAAGCGCTCTGGTCGGTCGAGACTCCAGCGATGGGTGAGGCACGCGGTTGCACGCCAGACGGCCACCACCCAAATTGCGGCAATCGAGCCCGACGAATCTCTCTACGGCCTGTTCGATCTGTCGACTGGATCCGTAGAGACTGCATCCGAGTGTGATAGCAGTGATCCAGCGGCGGAGGTCTTGATGGTCAATGGGCCTCGCAGCCCTCCCGGTTTCCCTCGTGAGGACGGGGTAGACGGTGGAGGCGACCCCGCTCAAGTTCATGAAGAGTACCAGCCCGAGCCACTTGATTCCCTGCAAAGGGAAGTACTTCGCCGCAGGAACATGGATGCCCTGCATACTCCCATCGCGGGAGAAACCCCCGAGGCTCGCGCCTTGGAGGAGGCACGTTTGGCCAACTTGGCTGAACGCGCTTGTCTGGAGAACCTTCAGCGAGCACTCGATGAGCGCACGCGGCAACGAGTTCCCGACGCCAATCGACGTCAACTCTTCCCGCCGACTCAGGTATATCGAACCCCGATTCAGAATTTAGCAGCTGCAACCCGTATAGCAGAGTCCATCCAGCCCTCTCAGTCGGAAGCTGGCAGAGGCTTGATGCAGATCAGAGATTTGCTCCGGGCAGCAGGAGATCAGAATTCAGCCGTGTCGCTGTCATGCAACAGAATTCACAATCGATCCGTCGCTGCGAATACGGTTCAGTCGGCTCACAGTCCCAGATCGCCTCCGCGGCGTGAAGGACGCGAGAATCGGCGAGACCAGTATGGTGACCGACATGATCGTGATGATAGGCGTCGAGTGCCCACTCCCCCCCCCCGAGGGTTGGGTCTTACGCTCCTCGGCAGCAGGATGACAGGCGTCAACTCAGTGTGGGGCGAAGAGCTCCGGTCGACCCCCGGGAACCAGGCTTCGACGCGCGATCCATCATCGTGCAAGGCTTGGTCGACCGGAACAGAGCTCATCGGGGCGGCCTCGAAAGATATGCGCCCACAAGCAGTCGAGTGCATGTTTCTGGTCCAGAATGTTTCAGCAGGGCTATCAGAGCCGCGGTGATTCCCCCCAACTTCAGGTTGGCAACTGGAGTAAGCAAGTTCACTGGTGAGTCTAAGCCTGAAACCTGGCTTGAGGACTACCGAGTGGAGGTTCAGATTGGTGGCGGGAATGATGAGGTGGCCATGAAGCATTTGCCCCTCATGTTGGAAGGTTCTGCCAAAGCATGGTTGAATCTGTTACCTCCAAGCAGCATTTACACTTGGGAAGATCTGTCCCGAGTGTTCGTCAGAACATTTGAAGGAACTTGCAAGCGACCAGCTGGATTGACAGAGCTGCAAGTCTGTGTGCAGAAGACGAATGAGACTCTCAGAGAGTATATCTAGAGATGGATTACTTTGCATCATACCGTGGAAAACGTGTCTGATCATCAGGCAGTCTGCGCCTTCAAGGATGGTGTTAAGAACAGAGAAATGAGTTTGAAGTTTAGTCGAACCGGAGACATGACCCTGAGTCGGATGATGGAGATTGCTACCAAGTATGCCAACGGCAAAGAGGAAGACCGACTCCGAAGTGGCAAGTACAAGCCGAGTCAGTCGGAGAAGGGAAACACCAGTCGGAAGCAGAAGCGGAAGGCCGAACCAGCAGCTCCTGGAGAGGCTCTGGCCGTGACTCAGAGCAAGTTCAAAGAGAAACCCAAAGGGTCCTGGAACCCCAAGAAGGTGAAGGATAAAGAAGGAAATGACGTGATGGATATGCCGTGTCACATCCACACGAAGAAAGATGAAGAGGGTAATATCATCTACCCGAAGCATACCACTCGCCAGTGTCGACTCCTGATCCAACAGTTCCAAGGAAAACAGTCCAAGGACAAGGAAAAGGAGTCGGACAAGGCCGAAGACAAGGAGGACAGTGAGGGAGGATATCCACATGTCAATTCCACTCTGATGATTTTCGCGGATGTGGAAAGCAAGAGCCCACTGAAGGTCATTAACCGTGAGGTGAACATGGTTGCCCCGGCGAAACCGAGTTATCTGAGATGGTCCCAAATGCCCATCACATTCGACCAGTCTGATCACCCGACTCATATAGCCACCCCTGGGAGGCAAGCTTTGGTGGTCGACCCGGTTGTCGAATGCACTCGGCTGACGAAGGTGCTGATGGACGGTGGTAGCGGACTGAACTTATTGTATGCGGACACGCTCAAGGGAATGGGCATTCCGATGTCCCGACTGAGCACTAGTAACATGAGCTTTCATGGAGTTATACCAGGAAAGAAAGCCGAGTCACTCGGCCAAATAGCTCTGGACGTGGTGTTTGGTGATTCAAAGCATTTTCGCAAGGAGAAGCTGATGTTTGAGGTCGTGGATTTTCAGAGCGCGTACCACGCTATTTTGGGGAGACCAGCTTACGCACGGTTCGTGGCTCAACCATGTTACGTCTACCTCAAACTGAAGATGCCCGGCCCCAAAGGAGTGATCACTGTCACTGGTGATCGGAAAAAGGCAGAAGAGTGTTTCCAGAAAGGCTCAAAGATTGCCGATTCCCAGGTGATAGCGGTCGAGTTTGAAGAATATAAGCAAAATGCAGATCCGTGTGATTTGCTGCGAGCCAAGAAGCCCGCCACAGAGTCTGCATTTCAGTCGTCCGGTGAGACGAAGCCTGTCCACATTCACCCGACCAACCCCAATGCAGCCCCGACCCACATCTCCACAACACTCGACCCGAAATAGGAAGAAGCGCTCATCTAGTTCCTCCGTGAGAACTGGGACATTTTTGCATGGAAGCCAGCTGACATGCCGGGTGTTCCCAGGGGACTGGCTGAGCATAGTCTTAGAGTTGACTCAGAAGCCAAACCAGTTAAAGAGCATCTTCGGCGGTCCGCCCTCCATCAGAGAAAAGCTATTCGTGAGGAAGTGGGTCGACTGTTGGCGGCAGGATTTATCCGAGAGATATACCACTCCGAGTGGCTCGCTAATGTCGTCAGGGTTCCTAAGAAGGACAACTCACTCCGAATGTGCATTGATTTCAAGCACATCAATCGGGCCTGCCCGAAAGATCATTTTCCTCTCCCTCGCATTGATCAAATTGTTGACTCGACCGCGGGCTGCGAGAGATTGTCTTTTCTAGACGCCTATTCCGGGTACCATCAGATCCGTCTGTACGGACCTGATGAGATAAAAACAGCTTTCATCACTCCATTCGGGTGCTTCTGCTATATCACCATGCCATTCGGCCTCAAGAATGCCGGAGCCACGTTTATGCGAATGATTCATAAGTGTTTGCTCACTCAAATCAGTCGGAATGTGGAAGCGTATATGGATGATATTGTGGTCAAGTCGCGAAAAGGTTCTGACCTGCTCACTGACCTCGCCGAAACATTTGCCAACCTCAGAAGGTATGATATCAAGCTCAATCCATCAAAGTGCACATTTGGAGTTCCTGGTGGCAAGTTACTCGGTTTTCTCGTTTCCGAACAAGGGATCGACACTAATCCAGAAAAGATCGGCACTATACTCCGAATGAAACGCCCCGTGCGAGAGCACGATGTCCAGAAGCTTACTGGATGCTTGGCCGCATTAAGTCGATTCATCTCACGACTCGGTGAAAAGGCATTGCCTCTTTACCGACTGATGAAGAAGGCAGACAAGTTCGAGTGGACTCCAGAAGCTGATGCAGCGTTTGCCGAGGTAAAAGCTCTGCTCTCCACCCAGCCGGTGCTTGCTGCTCCAATCAGCAAAGAGCCTCTGTTGCTTTATATCGCAGCCACAGGAAAAGTCGTCAGTACAGTACTTACAGTCGAGCGGGAAGAAGAAGGGAAAGCCTTCAAAGTTCAGCGCCCAGTGTATTATCTGTCAGAAGTTTTAACTCCATCCAAGCAGAGATACCCTCATTATCAGAAGCTTGTGTATGGGATATACATGACCACGAAGAAGGTTGCTCATTATTTCTCTGATCATTCCATCACAGTCGTCAGCGACGCTCCACTTTCAGAGATTTTGCACAACAGAGATGCAACTGGTCGAGTGGCGAAATGGGCGATTGAACTTCTTCCCCTTGATATCAAGTTTGAGGCAAAGAAAGCCACTAAGTCCCAGGCAATAGCAGATTTCCTCGCCGAGTGGATTGAACAGCAACAGCCGACTGACGTTCACTCGGAGCATTGGACCATGTTCTTTGATGGCTCTAAGATGTTGAATGGTTCCGGTGCTGGGGTTGTCCAGGTTTCCCCCAGAGGAGATAAGCTCAGATATGTGCTCCAAATTCACTTTGATTCCTCCAACAATGAGGCAGAGTATGAGGCCGTCTTGTATGGGTTGCGCATGGCCATTTCACTCGGTGTCCGTCGCCTTATGGTCTATGGCGACTCAGATTTAGTGGTCAACCAAGTGATGAAGGAGTGGGACATGAGAAGCCCAGCCATGACTGGATGCTGCAATGCAGTAAGGAAGCTGGAAAAGAAGTTTGAGGGGTTAGAGCTCCATCATATACCCCGACTGAAAAATCGAGCAGCTGATGATCTAGCAAAGATAGGTTCCAAGAGAGAAGCCATTCCGAGTGCTGTGTTCTTGGAGCATATTCATACTCTATCAGTTAAAGAAGATCCTTTCACCGAAGAAGCTCCGCAACCCAAGAGTGCCATAGATCCGACTGAAGTAGAAGTCCCAGCAGTGGTCGACTTGGTCATGGCGGTCTTAGTAGTCACTCCTGACTAGACAGTTCCATATATCGCGTATATCCTGAGAATAGAGCTCCCGGAGGATGAGGAAGAGGCTTGACAGATCGTCTGTCGATCCAAGGCCTTTACCGTAATCGAAGGACAGTTGTACAGAGAGAGCGCGACTGGAGTTGGTCAGAAGTGCATAACACCAAAAGAAGGTCGAAACATCCTTGATGATATCCACTAGGGGACCTGTGGCCATCATGCGTCCACTCGGACCATCGTGGCCAAAGCATACCGAGCCGGATTTTACTGGCCAAAGGCAAATGAGATGGCAAAGGAAATAGTGGACAAGTGCGAAGGATGTCAGTTCTACTCCAGTATGTCACACAAGCCTGCGTCAGCTCTGAAGACCATACCACTCGTCTGGCCCTTCGCAGTATGGGGGTTGGATATGGTAGGTCCCTTGAGAACAGGTCAAAGCGGTTTCAGGCATGTACTGGTGGCAGTCGACAAGTTCACCAAGTGGATTGAGGCTAAACCCATCAAGAACCTTGACGCCGGTACTGCTGTTAGCTTCATTAGGGAACTGATATTCAGATATGGAGTCCCGCACAGCATCATTACAGATAATGGGTCGAACTTCGACTCGGAGGAATTCAGGGATTTCTGCACCTCTCAAGGCACACGAGTCGACTACGCTTCGGTCGCCCACCCGCAGTCGAATGGACAAGCAGAGCGAGCCAATGGATTGATCCTCAAAGGGTTGAAACCCCGACTGATGCGTGATCTCAAGCATGTGGCTGGAGCATGGGTCGACAAACTTCCCTCAGTACTTTGGGGACTGCGGACCACGCCTAATCGATCGACCGAGAGAACTCCATTCTTCTTGGTCTATGGAGCTGAAGCAGTCTTGCCGAGTGATCTTCTCCACAATGCTCCTCGGGTTGAACTTTACAATGAGGCTGAAGCTAAACAAGCGCGGCAGGACGCAGTCGACCTTTTAGAGGAAGAAAGGGAGATGGCTCTGATCCGATCGACCATCTACCAACAAGACTTGCATCGCTTCCACGCCAGAAACATGAAGAGTCGAGCCTTCCAGGAAGGAGATTTAGTTCTCCGAGTGGATCAGCAGAAACAACACAAGCTTGCTCGTTCTTGGGAAGGACCGTTCATCGTCACCAAGGTCCTCCACAACGGTGCGTACCGTCTCTACAATGTCAAGCACAATATCGACGAGCCTCGAGCTTGGAACGCGGAACTACTCCCTCCCTTTTACACTTAAGTTTTTCACTCGGATGAGTTGTAATAAAAGTACTTCTGTAGTCCACGTTTTGCAAGATAATAGTGTCATAATTTCCCCAATGATTTTTGTCACTTTTATTTGTTCAGTAAAAATTTCCCCCTCAGTGGGTGACTTAGCCGCGAATCCGTTTCGCCTAAGTTTGTAAAAAAAATCCTTACCGAGTGGTGAGCCAGCCTCCCACTCGGGGGCTTAGCTGCGAATCCGTTTCGCCTAAGTTTCAATAAAATCCTACCGAGTGACAAGCCAGACTTTCACTCGGGGGCTTAGCTGCAGTCCAAGTACTCGCCTAAGTTTCAATAAAATCCTACCGAGTGACAAGCCAGACTTTCACTCGGGGGCTTAGCTGCAGTCTAAGCACTCGTCTAAGTACAAATACAACATGCGCTCGCAAGGAGGAGGAGGTGCAGGTCGACTGCGACTCTCTCCTCTGAGCTACGCCACAAGTACAATGTGCGGTCGCAACGAGGACGAGGTGCAGGTCGACTGCGACTCTCTCCTCTGAGCTACGCCACAAGTACAATGTGCGGTCGCAAGGAGGACGAGGTGCAGGTCGACTGCGACCCTCTCCTCTGAGCTACACCACAAGTACAATGTGCGGTCGCAAAGAGGATGAGGCGCAGGTCGACTGCGACCCTCTCCTCTGAGCTACGCCACAAGTACAACGTGAAAATCCTACCGAGTGAGGAGCAGACCTTCCACTCGGGGGCTTAGCTGCAGACCAGTGCTCGCCTAAGGTATAAAAATCCTATCGAGTGAGGAGCAGACCTCCCACTCGGGGGCTTAGCTGCAGCCCAGTGCTCGCCTAAGTTATAAAAATCCTACCGAGTGAGGAGCAGACCTCCCACTCGGGGGCTTAGCTGCAGCCCAGTGCTCGCCTAAGGTAAAAAAATCCTGCCGAGTGAGGAGAAGACCTCCCATTCGCGGGCTTAGCTGCAGCCCAGTGATCGCCTAAGGTATAACAATCCTGCCGAGTGAGGAGCAGACCTCCCACTCGGGGGCTTAGCTGCAGCCCAGTGCTCGCCTAAGTTATAAAAATCCTACCGAGTGAGGAGCAGACCTCCCACTTGGGGGCTTAGCTGCAGCCCAGTGCTCGCCTAAGTTATAAAAATCCTACCGAGTGAGGAGCAGACCTCCCACTCGGGGGCTTAGCTGCAGCCCAGTGCTCGCCTAAGTTACAAAAATCTTACCGAGTGGCGGGCGCACCTCCCACTCGGGGGCTTAGCCACAGCCCAGTGCCTGCCTAAGTGAATTGAAGAATAAGTCGACTGCAGTAAGCGTCTTGCTTTAAACCTGCAAAAGACATTTCGAGCCAAATGCAAGCGTATTCAAACGTCGAATCCAAGTTCAGATGGATACCTAAAGGAACCGAAAGTGCTCAGGCGCTAAGCCTGTTAAGGTTTATCGGTTACAAAATCACTCGGCATACCGAGGCAAATTTAAAGTGTCGAGCTCAAAGAAGTTTTTTACCCCTCCTGTGGAGGGCTGGAAGGTGCAACAAACTCATCAAGATCAATTCCGCCCGCGATCCGAGTGGCAGCAGCGACGAAGGTCTCCATGAAGGACCGAAAGTCGTGTTTCTTGGTGTTGGCCACCCGAAGAGCCGCCAGCTTGTCTTCTCGCGCATCCTTGCAGTGGACTCGAGCCAGACACAGAGCAACATCTGCACCGCACCTAGCAGAGGACTTTTTCCACTCCTGCACTCGACCAGGAACTGTGTTTAGTCGAGCCATCAGAGACTCGAGGTCGTTCTGGAGTGTCTCCCTGGGCCACAGCATAGTGTCAATGCGGGAAGTGGCGACCTTCAGCCTTGCAAGATAGTCAACGACAGCAGCAACGCGAGACTCAAGCCGGAACACGTTCATGGCAACTTCATCGCTCACCGGGGAGTTGATGGGGTCCAGGTTTGGTTCCAGCCGACTAGTTTCCTCTTCAAAGTTTTGGCAAAATTCTGCAAGTACAATCACTGAGTCAAGGCAATGGTCGAATGGAAAGATCACTGTAAAAATGATTGTTTGACGCAAAGGATTACCTTCGAGCATGAGGATCAACTTCTTGGAAAGTCCACTCAGAAAGGCCTCCAGATCATTCTTCTTCCCAGTCAACTGACTGGCCTTGTCGTTCAGGGCAGCTTTGTCACTTTTCAGTCGACTGACCTCCTTGTTGGCAATCGCAAGAGCAGCTTTCAGATTAGTGTTTTCTTCTTCAAGCTTGGTGACCGAAGCTAGCTTCTCGTCAGCAAGCTTGGTCTTCTCAGCTAGCTCAAGGTCTTTCTTCTTCTGGGCCTCCTTCACCTTGCCTGCAAAGTTACAGCAAGATCAGATTTTAAAACAAATGAGAGACAAAAGCAGTCGTCGAGGTCTCACCAAACGTACCTTTGGCCTCCTCCTTCGCCTTCGTCAGATTCTCTTGGACCAGCTTCAGATCCAGCTCGAGCTGGATGTGCTTGTTCTCCAGCTCGGTATAACGAGCCGCGAGGTCGCAGGATTTCTGCGAAGACCCAGTCGACAAAATGTCAAAGATAATTCACTTCCGAGTGGATAAGAGAAAATCATGCGTTTCCAAGACTACAACCGAATACAAACATTCGACCGTAGTCTTGGGGACTACACCCAGTGGGTGCACTCAGCGTGCCCCCACTAGTTCTATTAAGATAGAGTCGACCAGTCGACCAAAAAAAACAACAGGATGTATTCTTCAGACTGTAACCGACTACCAGCAGTCGACCACAGTCTCGGGGACTACACCCAGTGGGTGCACTTAGCGTGCCCCCACCGATTTGAGAAATCCATTCGACCTAGTCGAATGATGGAAGAACTTAACTTATAAAGCCTATGGTCGACTGCCAGCAGTCGACCATAGCCTTGGGGACTACACCCAGTGGGTGCACTTAGCGTGCCCCCGCTAAACCGGAGTTTCAATCGACACACCCAGTGGGTGACTACTATGGATTCCGGAAATAAAGATTTTTAGATAGCATATCCTAACAGAACAGGCGATGATCGACTGACCTGAACGTTGCTTTGAAGAGCAGAACTGGCGTCGTAGGCTGCCTGGCTTGCCTCCCGGATGGCCTTCACCTGCTCCATCATGACTCCCGCCTGGAGTATCGCTTCCTTTGCAGCACTAGCTTGGTCCTCTGGGACGTAGTGTGTCGAGAAGAGGGAAGGTTGTGCGGCACTCGACGACGCGGGGTGAGCACTCGTCAGCGGTACCGCGAAAGACACGGTGTGCCGAGTGGTGTTCTCCTCTTCCGCGACCAGAGTCTCGGGTGCCGTTGCATCCTGAGCCACCCTGCCGGCAGACGCTTTCCTGCTCCTGCTGTGCTTCAACGGTTCCTCATCGTCGTCGTCGTCAGGAAGGGTGATAACGACATTGGATGGAGCTGCAGAAAAGAATCAGAATTAGAGACCAAGAGCCAATCGACTAAAAAACGGAATTAAGAGAGTGGTACCAGGTTTTGAGGTTGCATCATCCTCCATCTCATGATCGTCAGCCCTGGCTGAGGTATCGGAAGTAGCAGCACTGCAATCCCAAAAATCAGTCGGTTGACTCAAGAGTCGACCAAAGATAAACTCATGTAAAACAAGAAGACTCAAGCAACATTCTTACCCTGATATGGTGGGGATCGACACCTTCATCTTCGGCAGGACCTTGGCCGGCTTCGACGGTGCCACCCTGGATTGCTTCGGAGCCTTTTCAGTCGGCACCGGAGAAGTGGTCCGAGGACGCTTGGTCGACTGCATGACAGTCGCCACCCCCTTGCCGTGTTCAGTCGCAGGGTCATGGACAAGCTTCGACCGCCTTTCCGAGCGCGGTGGTGCAACCTCCTCCTCCTCCTCTTCTTCTTCTTCCTCATCATCATCATCATCATCATCATCTTCAGCAGCATCCGAGTCCCACTCCTCCTGGCTTTCGCCCCCACTGGCTTCTCCCTCCTCAGTCGGAGTTTGTGCTCCATTGGGCATCGAGTACAGTTCGGTGAGGGCCTGTCAGACATCAAGACAAAGGTCAATCGACCAATTTGCGGCGAAAATGGAATAAGTATGGCAAGAATACAATTGGAGATAGAGAAAATGCACCTTGTCTGGAATGCTGGAATTGTCGAGTGGTGGAATCCTCCTGGCTCCGCGAGGGTTATCTTTGTTCCCAGTGACCGCCGCCATCCACCTCTCCAGCGTGACGTCGTCGACTGCTTCAGGATTGACCCGACTCTCATCTTCGGCCCCACAGTACAGCCACATGCAATGGCCTCGGTACTGAAGAGGCTGGATACGTTGCCTAAGGAAAACCTCCAGGAGATCCATACCCGTCACTCCTTCCCGAACTAACTGGACTATGCGCTCCATCAGCATCTTCACGTCTGCTTTCTCCTCCGAGAGCACCTTCAGAGAGGAGGGTTTGTTGGCTCGGTCCATGGAAAAAGGAGGGAGGCCACTCGACTACCCCGGCGTCGACTCGCTCTGGCAGTAGAACCAAGTCGACTGCCAGCCTCTGACCGACTCGGGAAGCGTCATGGTTGGGAAGGTGCTCTTGTTCCTCATCTGGATCCCCAGACCTCCACACATCTGAATAACCTTGGTTTTATCGTCATCTGGACTCGCCTTCTTCACTGTCTGAGAGCGACACGTGAATATATGCTTGAACAGGCCCCAGTGCGGTCGGCAACCCAGAAAGTTCTCACACATGGATACAAAGGAAGCAAGGTAGGCGATAGAGTTCGGATTGAAGTGGTGGAGTTGCGCCCCAAAGAAGTTCAAGAAACCACGGAAGAAAACACTCGGCGGCAAAGAAAACCCGCGGTCGACGTGGGTAGCCAGAAGAACACACTCACCCTCTTCCGACTGGGGTTGCCACTCGTTCCCCGGGAGCCTTGCTGCTCGATGGGGGATCAGACCGTCGTTGGCCATGCCGGTGAGATCCTTCTCCGTGATGGTCGACCGGATCCAATCTCCTTAGACCCAGGTGTGTGGCAGACGAGATCTGGACGAAGACCCGCCCCGACTGGTTGTTCTCCCTTTCGCCTTCCCCATCACCGACGCCTTCTTCACGCGTTCCAGCGCCGCCGTCTTCTCCTTCACCATGGCTTCCAGTGAAGCGTACAAGGAGCGCTTGCGCGGAGGCGAGAGCGGACGCGGTGGGTGGAGGCAAAGAGCGCAGAGGGAGAATGGAGAGATACTGTTCAAAAGCCCTCGCCGGGCGCCTTTATAAGATCACTTCCGAGTGGATGACAGGTGGGCCCGGGCGATCCAATCACATCCTGAAATAGTTGCGCGTACGTCATACGTGGCGAGAAAGGTGGCGCGGGAATCGAGGCGTCTATGCCCTATCCCATCCGAACGCCGCGGTCCGCCCCGCTTCGTGCGCTTCCCCAAATTTTGTATCCCACAAAATCCGTGAACGACAGATCGATCTGTCAGGCGCGAGATTTCCTGCGATCCGTCGCTCGGGGATTGTTAAGTTCAAAAGTTCACTCGACGAAAGAAAAGAATGGATCAAGGAGACTGAAGAAAAATTGCTGATTATCAACGAAGAGATTATTGGTCCAAGACGATACATAATCCAGAACGCAAAAGCAGGCCGGAAATAATATCAACTCCTTCCTCACTCAAGCCTCAATCCATTCGGGGGCTAATGATGAAGTCATGTACCTAGGGTAGGGTTATAGACCTGATCTGAGTACCCTACCCAAGGACACCCTTAGAAGAGACTACCTTCCAGTCGACCAAGGAGGACTTCACTCGACAGACTCGAAGGACTCGACCATGAAGACTCACTCGACCACCAGAAGGTCAAGAAGCACTCTGTACCGTAACGTCTGTAATTAAGTAGACTTTATGGTATTTAGGACACTTTATGTGAGGAGTTACCAGTAACGCCTAGACTTAATGTACTTTAAACCCCACATTACTGAGGGCCGGAGGGGTCTGGCAGGCACTATATAAGCCACCCCCCTCCTCAGTGTAAGGGGTTCGCACCCCTGTAATCCATACACACATAATCCATTCGACCGCCTCCGGGCTCTGAGACGTAGGGCTATTACTTCCTCCGAGAAGGGCCTGAACTCGTACATCTCTTGTGCGTACAACTGCTCCATAGCTAGGACCTTGCCTCTCCATACCTACCCCCACTCTACTGTCAGACTTAGAACCACGACAATATGGACTTGACTCTGAGATAGTAGCGTCTTTTTGTGAATCATTTGCTACTCATGTTGACCTCCCTAAGGAGAAGTGGTTTAAACAAAATCCTCCCATTGAAGTAAAAGTAGTTGCACCTATTAAAATTGAAGAAAAGACTATCACTTATAATGATCCTATTGTTCCTACTACTTATATTGAGAAACCACCTTTCCCTGTTAGGATAGAGGATCATGCTAAAACTTCAACTGTGGTTTCTAAGATTAATACTAGAACACCTACACGACCTGAGAAAATTAAAGATGAACCTAGTATTGCTATGGTTAAAGATCTCTTGGATGATAATATTGATGGGCATGTTATTTACTTCTGGGATGAAGCTGCTAGAATTACTAGACCAGATACTAAGAATAAACATAGACCTGTTGTAGGCATGCCTGTTATTTCTGTTAAAATAGGAGATCATTGTTATCATGGCTTATGTGATATGGGTGCTAGTGCAAGTGCAATACCTCATTCCCTATACAAATAAATTATGCATGATATTGCACCTGTTGAGATAGAAGAAATTGATTCACTATCTGGGATTGTTAGAGATGTTGAAGTCTTGTGTGGGAAAGTTAAATATCTTGCTGATTTTCTTGTTCTTGGTTCTCTTATATTTGGTAGACCCTTCTTGAATACTGTTAATGCTAAGATAGACTGCAAAAAGGATGTTGTTACTATTGGTTTGGGGGACATGTCTCATGAGTTTAATTTTGCTAAATTTGGTAGACAACCCCATGATAAAGAATTTCCTAGTAAGGATGAAATTATTGGTCTTGCTTCTATTGCCATGCCTCCTAATAATCCCTTAGAACAATATTTTCTAGACCATGAAAATGATATGTTTATGAATGAAAGAAGGAAGATAGATGAAGTATTCTTTAAACAGGGAACTATTTTGAAACACAACTTGCCTGTTGAAATCCTAGGGGATCCTCCACCACCCAAGGGCGATCCCGTGTTTGAAATTAAACCATTACCTGATACTCTCAAATATGCTTATCTTGATGAAAAGAAGATATATCCTGTTATTATTAGTGCTAACCTTTCAGAGCAGGAAGAGGAGAAATTGTTGAAAACTCTTAAGAAGCACCATGCTGCTATTAAACATCTTCTGGAAAAGAAAGATGCTAAACCTAGACTTATTAGATGGTTTCTCTTGCTATAAGAATTTGATTTGCATATTATTGATAGAAAGGGAGCTAAGAACCCCGTTGCAGACAACTTGTCTAGGTTAGAGA
Source organism: Triticum turgidum subsp. durum (assembly GCA_900231445.1). Classification (NCBI taxonomy): domain Eukaryota; kingdom Viridiplantae; phylum Streptophyta; class Magnoliopsida; order Poales; family Poaceae; genus Triticum; species Triticum turgidum. Next base: position 25,000,111 of record LT934120.1, read on the forward strand.
ATGTTCTTGATGACCCACTACCTATTGATGATAGCTTTCCTGATGAAAAATTAGCTGTCATAAATGCTTCTCGTACTGCTCCATGGTATGCTGATTATGCTAATTACATTGTTGCTAAATTCATACCACCTAGTTTCACATACCAGCAAAAGAAAAAGTTCTTCTATGATTTAAGACATTACTTCTGGGATGACCCACACCTTTTTAAAAAAGGAGTAGATTGTGTTATTAGACGTTGCATACCTGAGCATGAACAGGAACAGATCCTACGCAAGTGTCACTCCGAAGCTTATGGAGGACATCATGCTAGAGATAGCACTACACACAAGGTATTGCAATCTGGTTTTTATTGGCCTACTCTCTTCAAGGATGCCCATAAGTTTGTCTTGTCTTGCGATGAATGTCAAAGAATTGGAAATATTATTAGACGTCAAGAAATGCCTATGAATTGTTCACTTGTATTGAACCATTTGCTATTTGGGGCTTTGATTATATGGGACTGTTTCCTTCCTCTAATGGGTATACACATATTTTAGTTGCTGTTGATTATGTTACTAAGTGGGTAGAAGCTATTCCAACTAGTAGTGCCGATCATAACACCTCTATTAAGATGCTTAAAGAAGCTATTTTTCCGAGGTTTGGAGTCCCTAGATACCTAATGACTGATGGTGGTTCACATTTTATTCCTGGTGCTTTTCGTAAAATGCTTGCTAAGTATAATGTTAATCACATAATTGCATCTCCATATCACCCACAGTCTAGTGGTCAAGTAGAATTGAGTAATAGAGAGCTTAAATTAATTTTTGCAAAAGACTATTAATAGATCTAGAAAGAATTGGTCCAAGAAACACTACTAGGGAAAAGCCTAGCAGCAGCGCGGGTTTTGGGCCTATCAGTAGCGCGGGCAGGAGTGCTACTGATAAGGCGCTACAGCTAATGCTTAGCAATAGCGCATCTTGACACGCGCTACTGCTAAATTGACTTAGTAGCAGCGGTTCTTTAGAACATCGGTACTAGTAATTAGTAGTAGCGCTTCTCCTTACCCGCGCTACTACTATTATTTCGTATTTTATTTCTTTTCTTTTTCATGTTGTATTCATACACCTTTACACAAGTTTTCATACAACAGGAATTTAGAGATTGTTTTTACATCATAATGAGTTATTACATCATGGGGTGAAAGAACCGTGGACTAGTTTCAAGTGGATGTCCATCCACTTGAAACTAATGTGCGGTTCTTTCACCCAATGATATAATAATATCATCATCATCATCATATCATTAACAACTTAGCATCATAATACATCATTGTCATATAACACCTCCTCAATATCATCGTTTTCATCATTGACATCACATAACACCTCCTCAAGATCATCATTATCAACTCTAACACATTACCACATAATAAACATATTGTACCTCATAGGACCTATTACATTCGATTAAGACCTACTACATTTTCTAAGGTAAAATAACAAAAAACAAGATAGCCCCTGACTCTCCATTATGGAGAATGGAGATTAGCCTGTCTCCCATTCTTGCCTTTTGCTGAATGTTACTTCCAAGAACCTCCTTGCGAATGTCCATACATTTCTTCCATTCTCTGATGATCATGTGTTCACGGGTTTTAGAAATCTGATATGCACAGGTGAGCTCCGTAGATTTACCTGGCAGTATGTTCAGAACTGAGAGGCGACCATGCAGAGACATCAGATGAGGCACACAATCCATCGGGAGTTTCTGTTAAAAAACATAATAATAACTTCGTAGTGAGCAATGATGTACTAGTTTTAGAAGTATGCAAAGAATGCACGGATGTCATAATATTAAAAAATCTTACCAGGGTATCTCCAGAGAAGTTATCGTTGTTCAACACATGCACTAGTGGCACGTATTCACCATAATTTGGAGGAGTTCGATAATAGTCATTGTAATTCTCAAGAAGAGTACAAAATGCGATCAGATGATTTTTCTCCTTATACGTTAATTGGGTGCCTTCGGTGTAGTGGGTTTTATCTACCATCTTCCGCACAGTCTTTGAAGAATCAAAATAAGCTGTCAATGGAAATAAGCTATCAACTATTTTGAAATAAACAATATAAATTAGTTAATAACTATGTTTGAGAAACTCACATAGCGGTACAATCGGAAGCGTATCAACACGGACCCAAATGTCCATATTGTCTTCCTCGCTGTCAGGATCATCAAGATCCAAGGTGACAATCATACCCTCATAAAAACCATACATTTTGCAAAGTGCTTCCCAATTTTGGCAACCAAAATGGGTTACGCTCTGAGCATTGTACAGATTTACTTCAAAATCCATATCATGATGGGTCCTTAGGTGTATTTTCTTTGTTTCGAAATTTTCATGGTCTTCAAAACCCATCCTCTCCAAGACATAGCATCTTGCATGGCATGGGATAAGCTAGTCGAATTGTAAAATATGAAAATTAGACGTTGAAATAGTTGAAGTCATGCTTAATGGAGAAAAAAACACTTGTCGTTGTTGCGTACCGTTTCACAATCGAAGGTCTCCTCGAGATTAATGTTGAAGCGCCGATCGTCGTCCAACCGAACGAACCTGTCGCACATACCTCGATCGTCGTGGCACCAGCTACACTCCCCCGGGAGACCGTCATCGTCCGAGTACGACATTTCCTACAATCATAATTCAAAGATTAAACTTGTACATATTCTAGCACAAGTCATGCCAGAATTCACGACAAAATCCGGCATGACCTTTGCTAAAAAAGGACATATCGAGCGCCTGAAATTTGCTAGAACGGAAATTAATCAACACTCCGGCAAAACATAGGCCCCTCGGAGATGTAAACTGAACATGAACGGCCACTTGGGCAACCACATATCCAATTTGAGCAACAACACAAGATATACAAGGATATTTGGCTGGTCTCACCTTGATGTCGAAGGGGGTCGGTGACTGAGACGACGGCGGGGATGTCGGAGGGGGTCTGTGACGGGGATGATGGAGGTCACCTGAAACCATATAAGTTATCACTAACAACAAACATGACATGTTCAACTAGTTTTATTAATTCAACTAGTTCTTACTAAATATAAACTTACTATAAATAGAAAAAAAACTAGTTCTTTCTAAAAATAAAGTAGTTCAACTAGTTATATTAACTATCTTACTAAAAATAGATTAGTTCTGTTAATTCAACTAGTTCAACTAGTTTATTAATTTACTTACTAAACTAGTTCAACTACAACTAAAGTAGTTCAACTACCACTACTACTACTAAAAATCTAGTACTAACTAAGCAACATCTTGTACTAGCTAACCCTAAATTAACATCTACTACTACTAAATCTAGTACTAACTAGTGGTAGGGGGTGGGGGGCGACGGAGAGGTAGCTAGGGGCAGCGAGGTCGAGGGCGGTGGGAGGAGGGCTGCCGGCGGAGGGAGGAGGAGGGGCGGCCGCAGGCGGAGGGAGGAGGGCGGCGGAGGAGGAGGGAGGGGCGGCCGCAGGCGGAGGGAGGATGTGCGAGGAGGATGGAGGAGGGACGGAAGGAGGGGAGTACCTCGGCGGCGGACGGACGAAGGCGGCGGCGGCAGCGACGGACGACGACGGTTGACGCGGACGAGAGTGAGTGTGTGAGTGAGAGGGCCGGTCGTGCATGGGGATAAGGTAGGGATAGTTGCAGCGCGTTTGCCAAGCCGAGCTACAGCTAACCTGAGTAGAAGTTGCGCTCTATAGTAAAGTGTGCTACTGCTATAGCTAGCGGGGGGGGCAAGGTCATGGCAACTATAGCAGTAGCGCTGTATGCTATACACGCGCTACTGCTACTTCTAAGTCAGTAGCGCGTTTGGCAGACACGTGCTGCTGCTAAGTAGCAGTAGCGTGGTATTTTGAAGAGCGCTGCTGGTAAGATTCTGTGTATAGGCTTTTCCCTAGTAGTGAAACTTGATGATGCATTATGGGCTTATAGAACTGCATATAAAAATCCTATGGGTATGTCTCCATATAAAATGGTCTGTGGAAAAGCATGTCACTTACCTCTCAAAATAGAACATAAGGCATATTGGGCCATTAAAGAGCTCAATTATGATTTCAAACTTGCCGGTGAGAAGAGGTTATTTGACATTAGCTCACTTGATGAATGGGGAACCCAGGCTAACGAGAATGCTAAACTGTTTAAAGAAAAAGTTAAAAGATGGCATGACAAAAGGATACAAAAGCGTGAGTTTAATGTAGGTGATTATGTGTTGCTATACAACTCTTGTTTAAGATTTTTTGCAGGAAAACTTCTCTCGAAATGCGAAGGCCCTTACGTTATCGAGGAGGTCTATCATTCCGATGCCATAAAAATTAACAACTTTGAAGGCACAAGTCCGAAGGTGGTGAACGGTCAAAGGATCAAACATTATATCTCAGGTAATCCTATAAATGTTGAAACCAATGTTATTGAAACCGTAACCCCGGAGTAATACATAAGGGACACTTTCCAGAACGTTTCAGACTCCAAAAAGGAATAGGTATGTGGTACGGTAAGTAAACCGACTCCAAAACAATTCTAATAGTAATTTTTCTCCGTTTCAGAATATTTAAGAAAATAGGAAAATAAGCAGTAGTCCGGGAAGGACACGAGGCATCCACTAGGGTGTAGGGCATGCCCTACCCCCTTGGGCACGCCCCCTGCCTCGTGGGCACATCGTGTGCTCTCCGGACTCTGTTTTCTTGCATGATACTTCTTTTTGTCGGTAAAAAATCATTATATAATCTCCCGAATGTTTTGACCACCGTACCACGACGAAATCCTCTGTTTTTTTGTCTTGAGCTGTTTCCGCCACAGATTAGAGCAACATGTCGTCCCAAGATTCGGAGGGAGAAACCTATGTGGCTGATTACCTTGGAGACCCTAAAGTCTACGGGGACTTGGAGCATTATGGTTGGACCACTGAGGAAGAAGAAGACTACGAGCCTAAGGGAAAGGAGGAGACGAGCTCAGATGAAGATGAAGTCCCATTACCTCAACCTGGGGACATGCATGTGGAGTTTAAAAAGTCAAGCCTCCCTGATAGAGCAAAGAAACCTAAGATCAAGTTTATCCCTTTTTGTATCTTGCAGGAGAACAAATAGGAACTATGCAAAAGGATATTAAGCCTTGAGCAGGAGATCGATGATCTAAGGGAGCAAAATTTCATCCTCAAGCGCAAATTAAGGAAGAAGCCTACATCATCAACTCCATCATCATCACCTCCAAAGAAGGAGACATAATCACATGGGTATGGGCACTCCCCTTGGCAACTGCCAAGCTTGGGGGAGGTGCCACGGTATCGTATCACCATCACACTCCTATCTTTACCGTTTTTCTTAGTTTGATCCTTTCAGTAATATCTTGATCTAGTAGAATAAAGTTTTAGTATGATCTAGTTTTGAGTTTTGCCTGATGATCCTTCTATGTAATCGAGTCCGTGAGCTATATATAATAAAGGTTAGTGTTGAGTCAAGGGATTTGCTATCTTGCTATGGTCTTGAGGGAATAAAAGAAAAAGAAAGAATAAAAAGAAATAAAGAGATCATATGGATCTTATGGAGAGTAATGACTTCACATATAACGAGTATGATGAATAAAAGTTCTTGAGAGTTGACAAACATAGTTTTGGTCATTGTTGCAATTAATAGGAAGTAATAAAGAAAGAGAGGTTCTCACATATAAATATACTATCTTGGACATCTTTTATGATTGTGAGCACTCATTGAAATATGACATGAGAAAGAGTTGATGTTGGACAAGGAAGACAATGTAATGGGTTATGTTTTCTTATATCTGAAATAAACTATATTGTCATGGATCATCCAACATGTTGAGCTTGCCTTTCTCCCTCATGCTAGCCAAATTCCTTGCACCAAGTAGAGATACTACTTGTGCTTCCAAATATCCTTAAACCAAGTTTTACCATGAGAGTCTACCATATCTACCTATGGATTGAGTAAGATCCTTCAAGTAAGTTGTCATGTTGCATGCAATAAAAATTGCTCTCCAAATATGTATGACTTATTAATGTGGAGCAAATAAACTTTATACGATCTTGTGATATGGAAGCAATAAAAGTGACGGACTGCATAATAAAGGTCCATATCACAAGTGGCAATATAAAGTGACGTTCTTTTGCATTAAGATTTCGTGCATCCAACCATAAAAGCACATGACAACCTCTGCTTCCCTCTACGAAGGGCCTATCTTTTATTCTTGTCATATGCATTATGCAAGAGTCATGGTGATCTTCACCTTTCCTTTTTACATTCTATCCTTTGCCAAGCCCCTTGTGTTGGAAAGATCCTGATATGTATATATATATCCAATTGGATGTAAGTTAGCATGAACTATTATTGTTGACATTACCCTTGAGGTAAAAGGTTGGGAGGCAACACTATAAGCCCCTATCTTTCTCTGTGTCCGATTAAAACTTCATACCCATAAGTATTGCATGAGTGTTAGCAATTGTGAAAGACTAAATGATAGTTGAGTATGTGGACTTGTTGAAAAGATCTTATATTGACTCTTTCTGATGTTATGATAAATTGCAATTGCTTCGATGACTGAAATTATAGTTTGTTCAATGAAGTTTCTGATTCGTAGTTGACATTGTGAGTAGATTGTTACTTTGGCATAAGAAATCATATGACAATATATATATATATGCTGCTATTATAAGAATGATCATGATGCCCTCATGTCCGTATTTTATTTTACCGACACCTCTATATCTAAACATGTGGACATATTTTCCGATTTCGGCTTCCGCTTGAGGACAAGCGAGGTCTAAGCTTGGGGGAGTTGATACGTCGATTTTGCATCATGCTTTTATATCAATATTTATTGCATTATGGGGTGTTATTACACGTTATGCCACAATACTTATGCCTATTCCCTCTTATTTTACAAGGTTTACATGAAGAGGGAGAATGCCGGCAGCTGGATTCTAGGCTGGAAAAGGAGCAAATATTAGAGACCTATTCTGCACAACTCCAAAAGTCCTGAAACTCCACGAAAGTTACTTTTGGAATTAATAAAAAATAATGGGTGAAGAAAGTACCAGAGGGGGCGCACACCCTAGCCACGAGGGTGGGGGCGCGCCCTACTCCCCTAGGCGCGCCCCCTGCTTCGTGGGCCCCCTGGAAGGCCTTCGGTGACCATCTTCTTCTATATGAAGTCTTTTCCCCTGGAAAAAAATCATAAGCAAGCTTTCGGGACGAAACAATGCAGCCACGAGGCGGAACCTTGCCGGAACCAATCTAGGGCTCCGGCGGAGCTGTTTTGCGGGGGAAACATCCTTCCGGGAGGGGGAATGTCACATCCCTAGTTCTAGTAATGCCTAGTGCTAGAATCTAGTGTTGCATCATGTTTACTTTTCACAGAAAGTTGAAATGGGGATGATAAACCTAAATTGAACCTAAAGTGCCCTTCTAAAATGGCCGTCATTTTAGTCCTGGGTTAGAACCTCTGACAAAATTGGTTCACAATTTTCTAGGTCATCTTAAGGTCACTGGATTAAATCATACGCTATTTGCATTTGGACATTTAAATGCTACTAAATATTTTAAATGTCCAAATAATCCCAAACTGAAATGTTCCATGTTGGATATGTTCTAAAAAGTGGAAATGTGCAGTTTGGTGATTTTTGGAAATGCCCAAGTGTTTTTAGAAAAGCCACAAACTTGCAGAAATAAAGAAAACTGAAAAATAATGGGAAAACAAACTTACCCGGCAAAGCCAGCAGCCAGCCCACCTGGCGGCCCAGTACTGTGCTGGCCCGTGCCATCCAGCTGCTTCGTCCCTGCCAGGCAGGCAGGGAGGTGATGCCAGCGTGCGCGAGCTCGCCATCACGTCAGCTGCTTGCCTCCCGCGCCCATGGACACATGGGCGAGCTCCACTTCGCCGCCCCGACCCCGCAGACACCTCAGTCACTCCTCTACCTCTGTCCCTCACCCTCTCCCACCATGGCCGACGCTACCGCGCCCGCGCCACTATGAAACTCGCGCCCACCGTCGTTCCCGCACCGTGCTGCCGTGTCCACGAGCTCCACCATCGTCTGCTTCATTGAGCTAGCCGAGCCCGGAGCGCTCGCACGCTCTACTTCGTCTTCTTCGACCTCGTCTTCACCGAACGCCGTTGGAGATCCCCTTCACCGTCACTGCTCCACCAGCTCGTCCCCGACCTTGTCGTCTGCCTCGTTGTGATCGCCGTGAGCCCAGCTACCTCCTCCCCCTTCCCGTTCTCGCTCTTGAGGACTACAGCGACTGCACTGAGCTCGGCCGCACCCGCCGCCGCCACCGCACGTCATCGTGGTGGCCACAGCCACGTTGGCTTGATTCCGAGCACGTCATTGTCTTCACCGCACTCGCAGAAGCCCATAGCACCTACCCACGCGCCTCGCCATGCCTCATAGCGACGGCTTCGACCTTGCCCGAACTCTGGCGACCGCCAAGATCGTCGCCGGCGATGTTTCCGGCCACCTCAGCTCCACCCACTGCCACCACTCGACGCGGCTCACTCCCCGCATCACGTAGATGTGCTCCTCCATCGTTTTGGTCGCCGGAGCACGAATCCCGCACTGCCCCGCTGTGTTGGCCTCGTCGGCGGCTAAACGCCGGCGAGTTTGACCCCGCTAACTGAGTTGACCCTGTGTGGACCCAGTTTAACCCCTGGGTCCATGACAAGTGCGACCCGCCTGCTAATTAAGTTAGGATTAGGACTATCTAAAAATTAGTTAGACTAATGACACTGACACGCGGGACCCACTGGTCAAGTTTGACCTAGACCGTCCCCGTTGACTGCTGACGTCACCCTGACGCACTGCTCATGCAATAAAGCATTTACTAGATTTATTCTTATATAGGAAATTCCAGAAAATGTAGCAAACTTCAAAATTTCATAGAAATTAATCTGTAACTCCAAATGAAAAGATTTATATATGAAAATTGATCAGAAAAATCCAAACTTTTCATCTGTAATGGTTTCATGCATGTCATAACACTTTAACCTTGCTGTCTAAGTGAAACAAGTTAATGCACCTTTATGACTTCATAAAATGGGTTTGCATTTGAATCTTTGGTTCAAATGGACTCATTTCAATCTGTTCTAGCTTGCATTAGCCCAAAACACATTCATATTGCCATGTCATAGCATGCATCATATTGTTGCATATTGTCATGTGTTGATTGTGTTTGATGTATCCTCCGTGGTAGGTTCTGCCTCCGAGGATACCACGATTATCCGACTGAAGGGCAGTATCCTACTACCACTCCATCAGGCAATCAAAACCCCCTTGTTCATTCCGACACAATCCCACTCTCTCGCTCATGCTCTCCTTGACCGCATTAGGAGAACAATGACTCATGTGTTACTTGCTGCGGTAGTTGAACCCCTTTTCCTCTACATGACCTGTCATTGCCACAGTAAATAGATGAAAACCACTAGCATGAGTAGGATTTGTTTGAGCCCTGATGTGCCTACTCATTCATGCTTGTTTGTCATGCCTGCTATGCTTAGAGTTGTGTCAGGTCTGATTCATCGGGGATGAATTGGAACAGTGATGAACATGTCCTACTGTGTGTGAGCTAAGTGTGTGAACACGATTTGGTAATGGTAGCGGTGAGAGGCCATGTAGGAGTACATGGTGGGTTGTCTCATTGAAGCCGTCCTCAGGACATGAGTTCTGTGTTTGTGATCCATGAACAACTACTACCACTCATTGGGATCCTTAATTGACCCTCTCAGCTTCTTAACCACCCTTGTCCTCTGTCCAGGAGTTGCAAGTAGTTTCTGGTGTTTGTAGTATGCTGGAGGCCGTGGGTAGCGCTGACCCGAGGGGTGGGCTGTGATGCGGTAGGCACGTGGCCGGGTATGCCGAGCGCCCGTTTGGTTTCACGGAACCCTGTACACATTGTTCGGGGCCGTAAGTGGAAACCTCGGTCGGACTCCCTGCGGATGGAACCTGAATAGGCGATAAACCTGGACTAGAGACTTGAGTGTTTAGGTAGGCCATGGCCGACACCATCGTTGGGCTTCCGCTTGAAGGTTGCTGAGTACATGTCGTGTAAACGAAGGTAAGTGGTGAGAGCATGTGTGAAGAAGTACACCCCTGCAGGGTTAACATCATCTATTCGAATAGCCGCTTCCGTGGTAAAGGACCTCTGGGTTTCCTATATAGTTCACAGACAAGTGAAAGTGGATACCCTAAAATACGCAAGATAAGCGTGAGTGCTATGGATGGCGTTCTCGTAGGGAGACGGGAGCGAATCGATAGTGGTGTATTGATATGGTGAATATGTGGACTCGTGTGCGCCACCTCAAAAGAGTTACTTGTAGTTGTAGTTCAGGATAGCCACCGAATCAAAGCTGGCTTGCTGCAGTTAAACCCCACCATCCCCTTTGTTGATAATGATGCATATGCAGTTAGTTCTGATGTAAGTCTTCCCTGGTACATTTGTACTCACGTTTGCCTATTTTATTTTTCGCAGAGAGACTTCCATCTCACTAGTAGTTTCGTGTGGACTTCGACGTTTAGCTTGTTACCTCAGCTACGATCTTGTGCCGTCGGCAGGATCTGGTAGATAGTCAGGCTTCTCAGCCTTTTTCATTTGTAGATGTTTGTACTCAGACATGTTAAGCTTCCGCATGTGCTTTGACTTGTATGCTCTGAATGTTGGGTCGTGAGACCCATGTTTGTAATATCTCGCTCCTCGGAGCCTATTGAATAAAATACTTGAGTTGTAGAGTTATGTTGTGATGCCATGTTGTATTTGCACATATCAAGCATACTTTGTGTATGTTATTGAAATGCTTGGTATGTGTGGGATCTGACTATCTAGTTGTTTATCCTTGGTAGCCTCTCTTACCGGGAAATGTCTCCTAGTGCTTCCACTGAGCCCTGGTAGCTTGCTACTGCTCCGGAATTAGGCTGGCCGGCATGAGTCCTTCTTCGTTTTTGTGTGTGTCCCTTCGGGGAAATGTCACGGGGTGTATACCAGAGTCCTGTTAGCCTAGCTGCTACAGCCCGGGTTCACTCGCTGATGTCCGACACGTTCGTTGCTGTGTCATGTATGCATGTCCCAGTAAGTTAGTGCCACTTTGGGTTCACGACTAGCCATGTCATCCTGGGTTCTTTGTCATATGGTTGCTAGCAACATTATCATATACGTGAGCCAAAAGGCGCAATCGGTCCCGGTCCTGGTAAGGCTACACCCGTGGGAATACCATGCGTGAGGCCGCAAAGTGATATGAGGTGTTACATGCTAGATCGGTGTGGCATAGGATCGGGGTCCTGACCGGGAAATCATCACCATCGTCATCACCAACGATCCTTTCATCGGGAGGGGGCCAATCTCCATCAACATCTTCACCAGCACCACCTCCTCTCAAACCCTAGTTCATCTCTTGTATCCAATCTTTGTCCCAAAACCTCAGATTGGTACCTACGGGTTGCTAGTAGTGTTGATTACTCCTTGTAGTTGATGCTAGTTGGTTTATTCGGTGGAAGATCATATGTTCAGATCCTATATGCATATTAATACCCCTCCGATTATGAACATGAATATGATTGGTGAGTAGTTACGTTTGTTCCTGAGGACATGGGAGGAGTCTTGCTATAAGTAGTCATGTGAATTTGGTATTCGTTCAATATTTTGATGAGATGTATGTTGTCTCTCCTCTAGTGGTGTTATGTGAACGTCGACTACATGACACTTTACCATTGTTTGGGCCTAGAGGAAGGCATTGGGAAGTAATAAGTACATGATGGGTTGCTAGAGTGACAGAAGCTTAAACCTTAGTTTATGAGTTGCTTCGTAAGGGGCTAATTTGGATCCACACGTTTCATGCTATGATTAGGTTTACCTTAATACTTCTTTTGTAGTTGCGGAAGCTTGCAATAGGGGTTAATCATAAGTGGGATGCTTGTCCAAGAAAGGGCAGTACCCAAGTACCGGTCCACCCACATATCAAATTATCAAAGTAACGAACGCGAGTCATATGAGCGTGATGAAAACTAGCTTGACGCTAATTACCATGTGTCCTTGGGAGCGTTTTCCTTCATATAAGAACTTGTCCAGGCTTTCCATTTGCTACAAAAAGGATTGTGTCACCTTGCTGCACCTTATTTACTTTCATTACTTGTTACCCGTTACAAATAACCTTATCACAAAACTATCTGTTACCGATAATTTCAGTGCTTGCAGAGAATACCTTACTGAAAACCGCTTGTCATTTCCTTCTGCTCCTTGTTGGGTTCGACACTATTACTTATCAAAAGGACTACGATAGATCCCTACACTTGTGGGTCATCAGAGGGGTTCCCGGGGCTTGGGCTCTATGGAGCCTTCCTCTAGAGCGACGATGACGAGCTCCTCCCTGGGCCCGCCAAGGGCTCTGGGCTCGCTCCCTATCGCCCACCCTATGCCCGGCGATTGAAATTCGACGACTCCTCATCAGAGGCAGCTGGTCGCGGAGGAGGAAACGGTGGTTGTTGAACCTATTTTTGTGATGTGTTGAACTATTATCTGTGTTGAACCTATTTTGTGTTATCTGCGGGCTATTTTTGATTGCTTTCAGAATGTGCTTGCTATTTGTGATTTCGACATGAGATTTACAATTGTGATGTCGGGATGGCCTGGGTCAACACATGACATGAGAGTTTTCAAAGTTGCCATAACTACTCATCATCAAAAATTTCCACACCCACCACCAGGTTTGCTACCTGAACTGTCTTGCAACATTTTTTTAATCCAATTACACTTGTTCATCTAAGTCTCATTGTGTGTCTTTCACAATACTCAGGGAAGCATTATGTGGTTGATGCGGGGTACCCAAACTGTCCGGGCTACCTTTCACCATACAGCTTTACAAGTTACCATGTGCAACAATGGCAAAACGGCCCGCTGCCACAAGGTATGAAAGAAACCTTCAACCATGCACATGCCAAAGTTAGGAATGTCGTTGAGTGGTCATTTGGGGTGTTGAGGATGAAATTTAGGATTGTATTGAACATGCCAAAATTTCCAGAGGACAAGCAAACTAGAATTATTGTTGCCTGTATGGCTCTTCACACGATTTCATTCGAGAGAGTAGAATCGCGGATAGGGAATTTGATGCCTATGATGCGGATGAAAATTATAACCCAATGCCTAGTTCTTTTGCATCCACATGGCCAGAAGACAAACCTCTCATTGAAGATATCAACATGAATGCCTTCCGTAATGAGTTAACTAATGCTTTGTTTCATGGAGTGTATTTTTTTGTGAAACTTGATTGACGACTTGTATGTTTAAGTGGTACATCTCATTTGTATGGACTAAATAAAATTTATCATGTTTTGGACCCTTGATTTGTAAAGATCATTTGTTATATCAATTGTGAGTGGGAGGAGGCCACATAAGAGCCGGCCACACCAAATCCAGCAGGAAATAGGGTCCAAAGTAGCCAAATGATTGAGAAAGAGCATTTATTGTCAGGCTAGCCCTGCCATCCAAACACCTCTTTGGTTAGAGTTAGTTCAGGGTTAGTTCAGGGTTAGAATCTAACTCTAACCTCTAACTGAGTTAGAGTATGCAAACAGGGCCAATGACTGGACCTCAGGACGGGCAATTGTTGTTCCAGCCTGGTGGCTTGGGGGCACTATCAGGGGCAGTGGCTGCTCGCCTTGCGGCTGCTGCAGATGCAAGCGAATCTTATGCTGTGAAAAACTTTTTTATATTCAGTGCTGGGAAAACTGCTCAGCAGGGCCTCCCTAAGAATAAGGGGAGGAGCAATAGGAAAGTAGGAGTGGTTACAAACACTGAGGGCACTCGCAAGGTAACAATAGGTATAAAAAGAAGGCACTGGGTTGATGCTCGCCCGACGGGTAGTGACTTGGTCTTTTCTTTTGAGAAACATATGGATAGCTATGAGTGTATCCTATATGACGATACATATGTTTCATCTAAACGAGTTTTTATGGGGAGAGTGGAAATAGTGAAGGATAAAGATGGTGTTGTCAAGAATGAAGCCAAAGAGGTAGATGAGAAGGAAGAGGAGTATGTTCGGAAGGAGAGGGAATCCATTGGAGAAGAGAAGGGAGATGTTGGTGGATCGGTGGCCTCCGTAGGGGAGGACCGCCGGGCCAAATTAAAATCTTAGGTTGGAACTGCCGTGGTATGCTCTCCCCCACGGCAGTTCCTGAGCTCTTGGATCTACAAGGGCGCATCAAAGCTGATTTAGTTTTTCTTTCAGCACCTCATTTAAATAAATGTAAAGCCTATGAGCTATGTCGCATTTTAAATCTCGATTCTATGTTTGTAATGGAGAGTGACGGCCAGTCTAGTGGCCTTGTTTTGTTTTAACATAAGATGAATAAAATTGTTTTGAACTATGTGTCAGCTCATTTTATTGATGTACTTTTTATTAATGAAGATGTTGTAGAGTGGTGCTTTACTGGTTTCTATGGTTACCCGAGTTGGAATGATCGTAATCTATCTTGGATGATATTCGTAATCTGCATAATAAAGGCGACCATCCCTGGGTGATCTTAATGAAATTTTACTTTCTTCGGAAAAGAGGGAGGGAACGTGAGGCCCATTGTAATGATGAGAGAATTCCATAATTGCTTGGGAGTGCGGCCTAGAAGACGTGGGGCATATTGGTGATCTTTTCACCTGGAGGAGAGGCGAGATTAGGGAAAGACTTGATCGTGCAGTATGTAATGTGGAGTGGGCAAACAAATTACCTCGGGCGACAATTATTAATGAGAACATGTATACTCTAATCAATGATCTCTCGTCCTGGACACTGAATATTATGATGGTAACATGTTTAACCAGCCCGGAAAGCGAGTGAAATAGTTTGAAGCTCGATGGTTCAAAGAAGAAACAGTGGTAGAGACTGTATGAATAGCGTGGGACAAAGCAAAGATGCTGGGTATTGGACCATCTTTTGCAGAGTGTACAAGGGTGGTGCATGCAACTTTACATAGTTGGTACCGTGATATACTGAGGGGGCCAAAAAGAAGAATCAACAGATTAAAAAATAATTGGAAAAGCTACGAAGGGGACCCATGAATGCAGAAACTCTAGCACGGCAGAAGGAGATCCTAGTCCTTATTGAAAATCTTCTAGAGCAGGAGGAGATTTATTGGGTACACTCGGGCATGCAAATTGGGTCTTACATGGTGATCGTAACACCTCTTTTTTTCACAATGTAGCAACGACTAGAAAAAAAGAAATCATATTAAAAAATTTCTTGATGAGAACAGTGTTTGGGTGCAAGACACAGAGCTGAAAAATCACATTATCAGATATTTTTCAAATCTTTTTACCTCAGAAGTGGCCCAACTGAATCCGAAGGTTCTATCTCTTGTCAAAAGGAAAGTGACTGACGAAATGAATGATGCACTTCTCACCCCCTATACACCAGAGGAGGTTCAGAAGGGTCTATTTGATATTGGAGACTTAAAAGCGCCAGGTTCGGATGGTCCACACGCTAATTTTTATAAAAGATTTTGGTCGATGTTGGGGGATGACCTGACCGAAGAGGTGCTCCAGGCGGTGAATACTTTTCCCTACATGATGGATGGAATGACACTACAATCGTAATGATTCCAATGGTCAATTCTCCAGAAAAAGTAACTTAGTTTAGACCAATAAGTCTGTAAGGTTATCTCAAAAATGATCGCGGCTCGCTTGAAGATAATCTTGTCAGATATTATTAGCACCACTCAGAGTGCGTTTGTCCCCAACGTATGATTAATGATAATATTTTAGTAGCATATTAGTGTTTCCATACGATAAAGTAAAAGAAAAGTGGTAAAGAAGGCATATGTGCCATCAAATTGGAGATGCACAAATCATATGACCGAGTAGAATGGTCTTTTTTGAAGGAAATTTTGC
This sequence comes from Triticum turgidum subsp. durum, assembly GCA_900231445.1. NCBI lineage: Eukaryota > Viridiplantae > Streptophyta > Magnoliopsida > Poales > Poaceae > Triticum > Triticum turgidum. Next base: position 25,016,008 of record LT934120.1, read on the forward strand.
TGAAACTTTGATTTCAAAAAGACTGGGTAATCTTAAGTATGCAATGTATATCCTTTGTGGAATACCCGGTTCGTTTTAATACAGAAGAAACAGAGAGCCTCAAACCTACTCGAGGATTGAGATAAGGAGACCATCTCTCTCCATACTTATTCTTGTTATGTATAGAGGGACTGAATGCCCTTTTAGCAAATGCGGAGGAGAATGGAAATATTTCTGGAGTAAAGGTTAGAAGAGATGCACCATTGGTTTCAAACCTTGTTTCTGTAGATGATTCTCTGATCCTTATGAAAGCAAATGCTACGAATGCGGAGGCTTTGAAATCAGTGTTTGACTCTTATTGTGCAACCTCAGGGCAAATGGTAAGTGTTGAAAAGTCTAGTATATTTTTTAGTCCCAATACAAAGTTGGAGGACAAGGCGCCCATTTGTACTATTCTGAACATTATGACTGAAGCCCTCAATGATAAATATTTTGGTTTGTCTGCTAATGTGGTATGGACAAAAGTGATTGTTTCCAATTCCTCATTGATCGAATTGTTATAAAAATTAGTGGATGGAAATAAAAATTGTTATCTGCCGGAGGAAAAGGAAATTTTACTCAAAGCAGTTGTTTCAAGCTATCCCAACTTATGCCATGTCTGTCTTTAAAATTCCTAAAAAAATGTAAAGAATCATTGACGTGATGTCGCAATTTTGGTGGGGTGATGAGGACAACCAGAAGAGGATGCATTTGATGGCATGGTGGAAGATGTGTGTCCCAAAAAATAAAGGAGGTATGCGTTTCAGAGATATACATTGTTTCAACCTGGCTTTGTTAGCCAAGCAAGCATGGCGTCTGCTTGATAATCCGGAGTCCTTATGTGCTTCTATCTTGAGAGCTAAATACTTCCCGTAAGGTGACTTAATGAACGCTAGCCTAAAAAAGGGTTCCTCTTTTACTTGGCAAGTATTATGGTGGGTGTCAATTCTCTAAAAAATGGTTACTGATAACCCACAAGTATAGGGGATCAATTGTAGCCTCTTTTGATAAGTAAGAGTGTCGAAACCAATGAGGAGCTAAAGGTAGGACAAATATTCCCTCAAGTTCTATCCACCACCGATACAACTCTACGCACGCTTAGCGTTCGCTTTACCTAGAACAAGTATGAAACTAGAAGGACTTTGTAGGTGTTTTTGGATAGGTTTGCAAGAATATAAAGAGAACGTAAATATAAACTAGGGGCTGTTTAGATAAAGATGCAATAAAGTTAGTATAGCGAGTGTGGAAAAGTGGTGGTAGGAGTTGCGGAATTGTCCCTAAGAAATTGACTACTTTACTAGACCGATAGCAAGTTTTATGTGGGAGAGGCATAAGGTAACATACTTTCTCTTCTTGGATCATATGCACTTATGATTGGAACTCTAGCAAGCGTCGGAAACTACTAAAGATCATTAAGGTAAAACCCAACCATAGCATTAAAGTATCAAGTCCCCTTTATCCCATACGCCACAACCCCCTTACTCGGGTTTATGCTTCTGTCACTCAAGAAACCCACTATAAGGGAATCATAAACGTATTGCAACACCCTACAATGGGAATCCCTCACGCTTGCGCGACACGGAGAGCACCATAGGACAGCAACATAACCATAGGCAGATTAAACCAATCATAGCAATTCACCAATTACCGATAGGACAATGAAAATCTACTCAGACATCATAGGAATGCAACACATCATTGGATAATAATATGAAGCATAAATCACCATGTTAAAGTAGAGGGTACAGCGGGTTGCGGGAGAGTGGACCGCTGAATATAGATGGCGGAAGGTGATGGAGATGTTGGTGAAGATGGCGGAGGTGTTGGTGTAGATCGCGGTGATGATGATGGCCCCCGACGGTGTTCCGGCGCCACCGGAAGCAAGGGGGACAGAGCCCTACTTTTTCTTCTTCTTCCTTGACCTTCTCCCTAGATGGGAGAAGAGTTTCCCCTATGGTCCACGGTCTCCATGGCGTGGGAGGGGTGAGAGCCCTCCGAGATTGAATCTGTCTCTCTGTCTCTCTCTGTTTTTGCATTCCTGGTATTCTGCCCTTTTACCGTTTCTTATATATCTGGAGATCCGTAACTCCGATTGGATTGAAACCTTCGCCATAATTTTTTCCCAAAAATTAGCTTTCCTGCGGCCAAAGAAGAGTAGCAACCGCCTTACGGGGTGCCCACGAGGGTCAGAGGCGCTCCCACCCCCCTGGGGCATGCCCCCTTGCCTCGTGGCCCCCTCGGGCACCATCTCGCGTTGATTCTTCTTCCCAAATATCACAAATATTCCAAAAATATTCTCTGTCCATTTTTATCCCGTTTGGACTCCGTTTGATATGGGTTTTCTGTGAAACATAAAACATGCAACAATAAGGAACTGGCAGTGGGCACTGGATCAATATGTTAGTCCCAAAAAATAATATAAAAAGTTGCCGAAAGGATATGAAAGTTGTAGAATATTGGCATGGAATAATCAAAAATTATAGATACGATGGAGACGTATCAGTTACATACAGAGAGTTGACTGTGTGAGTCATTCAGAACCTCAAACTGACTGACCTGACTGTGTGAGTCATTCAGTTTTCACTCATAACGAGATTATCGCTACATTTATTTTCATCTCGACCACCTTGCTAATGACAAAGTGCCATCATCTCGAAAATTGAACCTTTTGATTTGGGTTCCTGGTGAGCCAAACAACCCAATAAATTGCTTGCAGTACCACTACCAACCAAAGGCCCCAAATGAATTCCAGGCAAATCCAGAATATGCTTTGTTTCTTCAGCAAGAATCTTAGGAACCTCTTGGCGATATTACCACTAGGCGTAAACCGGCCTGCCTGGGCCGGGTTAACTTTGGTATAAGCAGATAAAGGCCCAAGGCCTGTAGACGGTTTAGAGCCTGTAGCCGTAAACCGGCCTGATGTATATCTTGTATTGTAAGTTAGGAATAAAGAGATACCAACCGGGATACGAGTATGAACCGGTTGGGACTCTACGAACCGACGGGCGTCACCCGTGTATATAAGGGGACGACCCGGCGGCGGTTCAGGGACAGACAACCACAACTCGAGCCTCGGCGAAGCTTGTTTGCTCCCTAGCCATCGAGACCACATCAATTCCATCACAACTAGACGTAGGCTTTTACCTTCATCGAAGGGGCCGAACTAGTATAAAACCCTCGTGTCTTTGTGCCCGCTTTAACCCCTTCAAGTAAACTCATAGAGATGGCTCCACGACTAAGTCCTTTCACCAGGACATTTGCCGTGACAAATCCACGACAGTTGGCGCCCACCGTGGGGCTATCGCACGATGGTTTGACGATCTTGGAGGGCAAGCTCAAGGGACTCGAAGGCTATGTTGTGGGCCGGATGACCAAGAGTCGTCGCGGCAGGATCTACATTGACGACGCAGGATGGGGTCCCGAGGCCGATTCAATCGAGTACGGGTACCGGGTCCCCTTTGGTGGCATACACATTTTCATCGGCAAGATCGGTGAGCCTGGACCTGAGCCGGACATCTGCACCGACCCCATCGAGACGGTTTAGCGTGCGGGATCTGCCCAGGCTAAACCGGCCGTGAAGCTTGTCTTCGTTGGAGTCATCCACGGAGGAGAGCGTGAGGACGGATCAGAACATGGTAGCGAGACCGTCATCTATTCCGGTGATGAGTCCTCAACCGGAGAGACCGAATCGCTATACCAGTTACAAGATGATATGGTTAGGTGTTGTTCCGATGGCGACAGTATTCCGGACCCCCCAGGCCAGATCAACCGGGTTGGAATATTCATGGCCGGCACATAGGCGGCGAATCACTCTTCGACCGCCGCAGCGATGCTCTCCGGATTAGCACCGGCAGCGGCAGCAGGGGCAGGAGGCCTTGAGCGCCCGCCGGTTCAAGTTCTATCTGATCTGTTTGATGCACTAGCTGCGCTTATGGCAGAGGACAATCCGGCGGATCAGGAGGCCCATAATGCAGAGATTGCGAAGGTGAAAGAGCAGATCGTGCAAGCCAAAGCGGATCTGGCAGCAGAAAAAGACAGGATGGCTGCAGAGCGGGCCGCTTTGGACGCCCAGGCCTACAAACTCATGCTTGACCAGAACGCGTCGCAGGAGGTGTTGAAGCGGAAGTACAGGTCACGCCTGCCATTAGGGTTTGACCCCCGAAATCTCTTTCAGACTCCAGGAGCTTGATCCAGTAATCCGCCGCAGCACTTGGAGACAAACCGGATTGAAGCACCAGGACCAGGGGCGACGGTCCAACCTCGCCTGATGGAACCTCCTCAGCAGAACATTGTGGTTCCTCCGCCGGTTCAGACGCCCCCAGGCCATTATTCTAATCCTCTGGACAACCTTGTTGCAGCCGCTGCGCGATTGGAGGCTATCCCAGTCGAAGGGGACTCCCCGCAAGCGGTAGAGACGCGCCGGGTTAAGGAGCTTCTCCGGACCGCGCTGATTCAGCAGGAAGCATATTCGTACAGCCGTGATCGGATTCACTCTACGCCCCGTCCAAGCCGGAGCTATAGCAGGCGCATGGATGAACCAGCCATATCGAGCAATGCGCGAGACCGTGAAGCGGCCCATGGCAATAACCCGGCGGGTGGCATCCGCGATGCTCAGGATGTGGTGGACCGGGCCCGGGCACGAAGGGAGGCCGAATTAGCAGCACAGGATGATGCGGGTCAACTTACACCGGTCCGCCCTACCACCTTCGCCGGACCAGGAGTCGCATCCGCTTTAGGAGTGCCTTGTTTAATCCCCGCTTTACGCAATGTGCGCCTGCCTAAAGATTTCAAGGGTCCATGCAAGGTGCCAAATTACACCGCCGATTTGTCCCCTGAAGCGTGGGTAGAGAGTTATGAGATGGCCATGGAGATGCTAGACGTGGATGAGACTGCGTGTGCAAAATACTTCACCATGATGCTTGAAGGCACAGCTCGTACTTGGTTGAAGAGCCTACCGCCCAACTCTATCAGCTCATGGGCCCAGCTGAGGGCCCGGTTTATCCAGAATTTCAAATATACATGTAAGCAGCCCAAGTCCATAGTAGACCTGGCGGCTTGTGTCCAGGAGGAAGGAGAATCAACGACCCGTTGGGTGCGCCGCGTTTCAGAAATTTTGCACTCATCTGACAGGATTAATGCTGACTCTGCGATCTTAACTCTGGAAGGCAACTGCCGGTTTGAGCCTTTAAAATTGAAATTGGGGCGCATGAAGCGGTTCTGTAATGACATGGGAACCCTCATGGCCGCTTTAGTGAAGTATGCTGATTCGGACAGTACCAAGGATCCCGAGGTTGATGATGATGAAGTAGGGAAGGGAAAGAAGAATAGCAACTCCAAGGGGCAACAGTACAAACCGGCGGGTCATGGAAACGGAGGCAAGCGTAAGGCGGATGGCAACATGGACTTTGTGGCCAATACTAATGCACAGGACAGGGGGCAGCGGCGCAGAGGTAAAGCGGCAAATTGTAATGGGGCTCCCAATCCTAATGCAAGCCGTTTGAATTATTTGCTGAATCAGCCCTGCCCAAAGCACGGGACGAAGGAGTCGCCGGCTAACCACCTTTGGAAGGATTGTTATATTATGCAGGAGTTCAAAAATTCTAATGCCTTCCGGTATGACCATGGGTCAGGTGGCGGTTCAGGGTCCGGTTTCCATGGGCTGGGTCATGATGGAGCCTCCGGTTCAGGTCTCAATCAGGGCGGTCACAACAACCAGAATAATCAGCAGCAGCAGCAGCAGTCGGGTTATCAGAGCCAACCAAAGCAGCTGAGCAATGGGCAATATCATGTTTTCACAACTAGCTTGGATAAGCGCGACCGAAAACTCCACAAGCGAGCAGTGAATTCTGTTGAACCGGCCTTGCCACGTTACTTACGCTGGTCAGAGCAGCCTATCGTGTGGAGCAGAGAGGATCATCCACCCCGGGTTGATAATCCGGGCCAGCTAGCATTAGTGGTAGACCCTCAGGTGGGGGGTTATAAGTTCACCAAGGTACTCATGGATGGAGGAAGTAGTATTAACATACTATACTATGAGACATTCCGCCGCATGGGTCTAACAGACAAGGATCTCAGACCGTCTAATACGGTGTTCCATGGTAGTACCAGGCAAATCTGCATATCCTGTTGGTAAGATAGCCCTAGATGTGGCTTTTGGGGACGAGCACGATTCCCGGTCTGAAAAACTAACGAGGTGGTGAAGATCCGGAGCCCGTATCACGCCTTGTTTGGGCGGCCGGCTTATGCCAAGTTCATGGCGCGGCCTTGTTATATCTACTTGCAGCTCAAGATGCCGGGTTACAAGGGGACGATAACGGTTCATGGGAGCCGCAGGGTCGCTTTGGAATGTGAGGAAGGTGATGCAGCTTATGCAGAGTCGGTCTGTGCCACGGAGGAGTTGAAGTTCTATAAGGACAATGTTGATCCGGCAGATATGACCCCTTTGAAGAAGCCAACTACAGAGCATGATTCGGATCTGAAGTTTAAATCGGCAGCTGAGACCAAGCTTGTTGACTTCGTGCCCGGCGATTCGTCCAAGCAGTTCACTGTCAGTGCCAACCTGGATCCCAAATAGGAAAGCGCGCTCATCAAGTTCATCCTTGAGAATCGGGACATCTTTGCATGGAAGCCATCTGACATGCCAGGTGTACCGAGGGAACTCGCTGAGCACACTCTTAATGTGGATCCTATGTATAAACCGGTGAAACAATTCCTCCGCCGTTTTAACGAAGAAAGGAGCAAAGCCATTGGAGAGGAAGTGGCCAGGCTTTTGGCAGCTGGCTTTATCATTGAGGTGTTTCATCCAGAGTGGCTTGCTAATCTGGTGCTGGTTCTTAAGAAAAACGGCACTTGGCGTATGTGTGTGGATTACACAGATCTTAACAAGGCCTGTCCAGCGGATCCTTTTGCCCTCCCCCGCATTGATCAGATCATTGATGCCACGGCGGGTTGTGAGCGTTTGAGTTTTTTGGATGCGTATTCTGGATATCATCAGATCAAAATGGCGGTTAAGGACCAGGAGAAAACAGCGTTTATCACTCCCTTTGGAGCCTTTTGCTATGTATCTATGCCCTTCGGGCTCAAGAGTGCCCAAGCTACCTATCAGCGGTGCGTACAGAATTGCCTGCATAAAAAGATCGGCCGCAATGTGCACGTCTATGTGGATGATATTGTAGTGAAATCAAGACAGAAGGAGACGTTGGTGGATGATTTAAAGGAAACCATTGACAACTTGCGCATTTACAAGATGATGCTTAATCCGGCCAAGTGTGTCTTTGGTGTTCCGACAGGGAAGTTATTGGGATTTATGGTGTTTAACAGAGGAATTGAGGCTAATCCGGAGAAAATTAAGGCTATTACTTCCCTGGCTAAACCGAAGTGTATCAATGATGTTCAGCGTTTCGCGGGCAGAATCGCCGCACTGAGCCGGTTTATCAGCCGCCTCGGAGAGAAGGCCATCCCTTTGTACCAAATGCTGAGGAAGACAGATAATTTCATCTGGAGTCCGGCTGCTGATGAAGCATTTTAGGACTTAAAGCGGCAGTTAGCCAATCCGCCTGTTCTTGCAGCTCCGGTTGATAAGGAGCCACTATTATTATATGTAGCAGCCAATGCTCGAGCAGTTAGCGTGGCTATTGTGGTGGAACGCAAGGAGGCAGGCAAGGAATATCCGGTTCAGCGGCCGGTTTATTATATCAGCGAGGTGCTCATTGAGTCCAAGCAAAGGTATCCGCATTGGCAGAAGCTAGTCTATGGTGTCTTCATGGCCAGCCGGAAGTTGAAGCAGTATTTTCAAGGGCACCCCATCACAGTGGTCAGTTCAGCTCCCTTGGGTGATATCATACAGAACCGGGAGGCGACCGGCCGGATTGCCAAGTGGGCTATAGAGCTTGGGCCACATGGACTGAAGTATGTACCTCGGACGGCGGTGAAGTCTCAAGCACTTGTTGATTTCATTAATGATTGGACGGAGTTACAAGCACTAGAGGAGAAGCCGGATCACACATATTGGACTATTCATTTTGATAGATCCAGGCAATTGGAAGGCTCGGGGGCTGGAGTCGTATTAACTTCCCCACGAGGTGATAAGTTTTGTTATGTTCTCCGCTTAATGTTCCCTTGTACTAATAATGCAGCTGAGTACGAAGCCTTGCTCCATGGTCTCCGGATGGCTAAAGAGATGAACTTAAGCCGGGTTAAGTGCTTTGGTGACTCGGACCTTGTGGCTCAGCAGGTGTCTGGCACTTGGGATTCTAAGGACCCGCTCATGGCTGCGTATCGTCGGGAAGTGGATAATATTGCGGGTTGCTTCAAGGGTTATCAAGTGGATCATGTGGACCGCCGGAAGAATGAAGCGGCGGACGCTTTAAGCCGGTTGGGTTCTCAGCGCAAACCGGTCCCGCCCAATGTCTTTTTGGACGTATTGCACAACTCGTCAGTCCAGCTCCCAGGTGAAGCGGATTTGGCTATTCCTGATCCGGAGGCTCAATTAGTGGCAGCACTACATGCTATTCCGGATTGGACGGCTCCTTTTCTTGCGTACATGACCCGAGGGGAGTTGCCAGAAGATGAGATTCTGGCCAGACAGATAGTCGGGCGATCCAAGTCTATGACGATTCTCAATGGTGAATTACATCATTGCAGTATATCAGGGGCATTTCAACATTGTGTTTCTCCTGAGGAAGGCTGTGAAATCTTAAGGGAAATCCATGAAGGGGATTGTGGACACCATGCCGGTTCAAAGTCTCTGGTAGCAAAGGCATTTCGTCACGGGTTTTATTGGTTGACAGCGCACGCTGATGCGGAGGACTTGGTTAAACGGTGTGATGGATGTCAGAAATTTTCAAGACCTGCTCATGTGCCGGCTCAAGAATTGAGGATGATCCCAATAACGTGGCTGTTTGCAACTTGGGGGCTGGATATGGTTGGACCTTTTAAAAGATCCAAGGATAAGAAAACCCACCTTTTGGTGGCAGTTGACAAATTTACCAAGTGGGTTGAAGCGGAGCCTGTCGGCAAGTGTGATGCAGCAACAGCGGTGCAATTCATCAAAAAGGTGATTTTCCGGTTTGGCTTTCCACACAGTATCATTACTGACAATGGTACCAATTTATCTAAGGGTGCTATGAAGGAGTTCTGTGAACGTGAGCACATCCGGCTTGACGTGTCATCAGTGGCACACCCCCAGTCCAATGGACAGGCAGAACGAGCTAATCAAGAGATCTTGCGAGGCATCATACCCCGGCTTATCGTCCCATTACAGAGGACACCAGGATGCTGGGTTGAAGAGCTACCATCTGTGCTATGGAGTATCAATACTACGCCAAACCGGTCCACTGGATACACACCATTTTTCATGGTCTATGGAGCAGAGGCAGTTCTCCCTAGCAATATCCGGCACGACTCGCCTCGTGTGGCAGCTTATGTTGAAGCGGACAACGAGATAGCACGGCAAGACGCTTTGGACCTATTGGACGAGGAGCGTGATATAGCAGCTGCCCGTTTGGCGATTTACCAGCAAGATCTTCGTCGTTATCACAGTCGCCGGGTTAGAACCAGAACCTTTCAAGAAGGAGATTTGGTGCTTCGACTCATCCAAGACCAGACAGATATGCACAAGTTATCCCCACCTTGGGAGGGACCTTTCATGGTCAGCAAGAATCTGCACAACGGGTCATACTATCTGATTGATATTCGAGAGCATCTAGACTCACGCACATAAGAGGAAGAGACTAACAGGCCGTGGAACATAGCTCATCTTCGGCCTTACTACACTTGAGCCATCGGCTCTATCTATGTACATATCATGACAATGTATATATTATCTTTGATATAATAAAACCGGAGCCTCAGCCAAAGCGGGGTCTCTGTCTTTCTTATCATGCGTGGTTACATGGAGTACCTCTATTTTTAAAGCGGCCTCCGGTTTACCCCTTGACATTTGCTTTTTTATATATATCACTAGGGGCCTTGGTCGAGTCCGAACCAACGCGACACCTTTTGATAGGCGATAGCCACCAGATCACTTGGGGACATGGTCAAGTCTGAACCAGTCACGCCTCTTGGTCGGCCTAAGGCCATAAAATCACTTGGTGGCATGGTCGAACCCGAACCATTGCCACGCCTCTTGATCTGGCATATATGCCAGGAGTCATTTGGGGACCTGGCTGACTTGAATCATTGTCACACCTATTGGGGGCTTGATCCTTTCCGACCATGGTAACACCATCTGAACAGCTCAATATAGCATATGTTTGCAAAAGGTTTTTTATCATTGCCTTGGCTTCCATGTTATTTTCATGGCTTGCTTGTTCTTTGTCTTTGTTGGATTTCTTTTATATCAACAAGACACCTTTTTTCCGGTTCAGCCGATGGATTTGATTCCCCTTTAATCCGGAGACGTATGTCCGGTTTACCTTTTGTTGTTACCATCATGGAGTAACAAGGGGGCTTGTGTTGATTCAGCACGGTTTATATGGGAGCTGTTTTCTCCCCACTTTATTGACGGTAATGGTTTAGAAAACCTCCGCTTCAAGCTTGGCTAAGCCAGCTTCATGCCCAGACATGGCAGGTATTTCCTATCACTTATTTGTTATGTTATTGATATACATATCAAGATCATAAACCGGCTGGCAATATAACTGCCACCGAAGTTCAAATTTTTCTGATTGCAGGAAATACGAATCGAGGTTTTTCAAAAGCTTCAGTACCTATGCACGAAGGCATACTCAAGATAGAAGTATTAACTATCCTATTACAAAGCAACACGGTGCCCAAATGCCAAAGATAGCTATTCAAACCGGCTTCCGGTTCAAGCTTGCTCCTCATCCTCCGCCGCTTCAGCTTCCTCGTCTCTACCCATTGGCTGGAAATCAACAGTGGTCCAGTCGATTCCCATTAAAGCTTGGAAAACAGCCTCTTCATGGATCAGAGAAGACGGTTCAATATCAGGAGTGTAAGTGTGCTTACAGATTGGAGGGATCAGATTCTCCGCTTCAAGAGTTGGGGCAGGCACTCGCTTGTTCTGGTCATTGTATTGTGCTTGGTAATGCGTCAAGTCTGCCTCTTCAGCTAGCTGGCAAGCTAGCGGGCGCACTGCATAGTTTATCGCCCGTAAATCCTCTTTGTTAAATTCAGAGCCATCTTCCTTCACACTGGGGTAGCCTTGAGCTGCTTCCACAGGGTCAAAATCTGGTACCCATGCCTTGGCCCGGATCAAAGCGTTAATAGCTCCGGTTCGAGCAGCAGATTTTTTCAGCTCCTCAATCTGGGCCGGAAGCATGGACAACCTGTTCAGAGTATCCTGGAGTAAAGAAGGTGCCGGGTTGTCATGAGAGGCTGTGGTGATGATCCGCTGGGCTCCGGTATATAGTTGTTCTACTAAGGTGTAGACAGCCTTCAGTTTCTTCCGCACATCGTTTCCTAAGTGCCCGATGCGTGTGCCTACAACAATAAGGAGACGGTCTCAAACCAGATTTATGCTACAGCAGATTGAAATTACCACAGAAGTTCAAAGGAGGTTACCAAAGATCGCCGCGGTCATGGAGTGTACTTGCCGCTTTACGGCTGTAAGTTCATCTACCACCGGTTTAAGGGCAGTTTCAGCATTTTCCGCTCGTTTGATTAAATTGGCCTTCTCAGTGGCCCAATCAGCCCGCTCTTTCTTGAAGCCTTCCTTCAGCTGTTCAGTGGTGTTCAAAGCACTGCTTAATTCTTTCTTGGCCTTGTATGTTTCGGCCTGTTGGGTTTTCAACACCTCCTGCAAACCGGCAATCCGGTCCTCCTTGATACTCACTTCAGCCTGCATACAGACGGTATTTTCAACAAGCGGTTCAAGAAATTGAAGTATCAACCACATAACAAAGTTATATGCCTGATACTTGGGGGCTAATGCACCGTCAATTTTTATACATATTACTAGGTTGCAAAGTCCCAAGCTCAATACAAGTATTCAACTTGGCACTTGGGGGCTAATGGCTATTTGATCTACGTCTGTTCCAAGGACAGTTTTCTATTGAAGCCCCGATTTAATTATGCTAAGTTAAACCGGCCCTTGGGGGCTATGCTGATCGATTTCAAAAGTGTTAAGGAACATATTCAAGTCCCGATTTGATCAAGGTTACAAACCGGCCCTTGGGGGCTAGGAGGATTGATACAATGGTAGTAAGTAAAGAAGTGGGTTACCTCAAATTTATCCCTCATCATCTTGACCAGGCCAGCTTCACAGTCACGGCTAGTATAAAGCCGGTTTAAATAACCGGAATGAAGGTCTTGGGCACTGAGAGCAGCATATGTCTCCAGTTCAACATCCCATTTCCCTTTATTCAAAGCGGAAAAATCCTCTTTCACGGTATGTCTGGTTAAGGTGGCAGGATTCCCCGGCTCAAAGCGGCCCACACCAGTAATCACAACGTCATCATCTTTTGACTCGATGGTTTGCGTGGGCGCGGCTGTTTTGTCAGCAGGACTGTGGGTTTTCTCAATCCGGACGGAGCTGGCAGGCGGATCGGCAGAGATTGAAGTGTTAACGGGCCTCTCTTCGGGAATAGCATCGTCTTGTAACGGAGGATCATTGGGAATATCTTCAGAGGCAAATTCTTCAAGATCTGGCGCTTTCTCATGATCTGGGGCGACATCTTCTTCAGCCGCTTTATCCAAACGGGCCTTCTTGCCTGGTTTCGGTTTGGCCCTGAAAGAAAAACAAAGAGTCAGTGAAAAGCATAAGCCATTACACAATATGATGAAAGCATATGTTCGGTTTAGCTTACCCAGCAACTATTTTCAATGGTGGTAGCTGAGTGGCCGACGATACACCAGAAGATGAATGAGAAGTGACCTGATAATTGGAGTGGGATGGATTAATAGGTTGACGGAAGAAACCCGCTTTAGGATTTAAATCAAGAAAAAGGTCAGAGACCTCGGAGCGGCGTTTTCGAACCGGGCTGTTTGGTAAACCGGCAGAGGTAACTACCTGGCCACTGTGCCGGGTTGTGCGGCGAGCTTCTTGTTGCTGCATCTTCATAAGAAATTCGGGATCCAAATAAGCAAGAGGATGAGAAAATTTAACTTTCCGGTTTGCCTGGCGAAATTTTGGCAAAGGCAAGTTTTCTGAATCGGAAGAAAGAATAGTTACCTCAGCGAATCCTGCATTGCTGGCCTCAGCGTCGTCCTGACAAGCATCATCATCAATAAGGTGTGTAAAAAGTAAGCCAAGTGAATCAAGTTCTACCTCAAGATCCGGATTACCCACATCATCATCAATAGCTGGATCAGATGAAGCAGTGGTTTTTCTCTTGTGAGCTGGTTTCTTAATAACCTTGGTCTTGGGCCGGGTTGGCCGCCCTGCCTTCTCCGTTTTATCTTGTGAAAGTTTCTTGCTCCAAAATGGATTATCACCCTGGATCAGAAGCAATTAAATGTCAGACAGATAAAGCAGTAACAGGTTTAATGATGGGGCAACTAAAGTCTTACCGCTGGCGGTTTGTTGGTGGTGCAGTAAGGAGGCAGACCGCTTTGAGCACAGAGGTGCTCCGGTTCATTTAACATCTTCTTTACAGAATCTGTGACTTCATCATCGGAGAGTTGGATTTTCGTGTGTCGGAGTGGGTCGTCGACACTATCAGTATACTTGCACATCAAACCGGAGCGCCGGCTCAGAGGCAGTATGCTCCATGATATCCAACAATGTGCAAGGTCTATTCCCGTTAAACCGTTGGCAATAAAGGCTCGAAGCTTGGATAGTTGCGGAGCATATTTGCTTCTTTCCTTGGCACTCAGTCTTTGTAGAAAAGGGTGAGTGTTGCTCAGCCGTTCTGGACGGAAGCCAGGCAAGGGATTTTCATCCTCAGGAGAAGTATCTTTGCAATAAAACCAAGTTGCGTTCCATTCCTTGGGATGAGTATGGAGTTTGACGTGGGGATAAGTGATCTCCTTCCTCTTCTGAATAGCCATGCCACCCAATTCAGTATTGGGACCGTCGGTGAATTCAGTGCGACGGTTTAAATGAAAGAGGTCTCTAAACAACTCAACAGAAGGTTCCTCTTGAAGATATACTTCAGATAGTACTTGAAAGTGGCATAGATTGGTGACGGAGTTGGGGCCAATATCCTGTGGACGGAGCTGAAAATTGGCTAACACATCCCGGTAAAATTTAGAACCGGGCGGTTTGAAGCCCCGGGCCAGGTGATCTGTGAAGACCACAACCTCTCCTTCCTGGGGTGTAGGAGGACATTCCTCTCCAGGAACCCTCCAGTGGATCGTGTCTTTATTGTCTAAAGCGCCGATCGAGACTAGGTCATCCAACTGTGATTCTGTGACGCGAGAAGGAACCCAATTGCATTCATACACTTGTTTGGCCATGGCGAGATCTACAAGAAATAGGTGATCCGGTTCAAGAACATGCTGGATAAAAGAAGGCGTTGATCTAAACTACGATAAACCAGAGGCAGTATCTATAAACCGGTTTTCTGCAATGCGGTATCATGTGGATTCTAGCGGTTCAACCAGGGGACTAATGATATATACCGGTTTAGCAATTCTTCTATGGTAAGTTAAACCGCCTGACCTAAGCATTGGAAGCGATTGAAGCTATGGATAACTAGGTATGCAGAAACAAGTTTCGCAAGATCTTATTACAACCGCGGATCAAACGCGAGCTCGCAAAAAACAGAAAATATTTCGAAGAGTAAGGCAGAAACAGAAGTGAACTATGGAGCAGATATGTGCGGGAGATCTATGGGCTTAGATGAGAAACTACAGCGGATGCATAGAGATCACTACTAAATGCAGCACAAGTTCATGGATTCATTTAAGGTCAGAGAACAGATATGAACGCGCGAAGAACACAGCATGAACATGGAACCCTAAGAACAGATCTAGGTCAAAAAGAGGAGAAAGCTTACCAGGAATGGAGAAGACGCGGAAAGATGCCGCAATGCTCTGGTACGTTCAGGTCGATGCAGCGGCCCAAGACGAGGCAGAGGTCGACGGTGGTGGCGGAGCTCCAAGACTAGCGACGCGAGGAAGACGAAGAAGGGACGAAGGGAAAGGAAAGAAATGACCCTTTGGTCCTATTTATAAGGCAACAGAGCTAGGTCAAACGCGCGGATCCAGGAGCTGTTGTTAAAAGAGGGCGTTATAAATGATAAAATTTCAGGATGACGTCATGCCGGTTTACAACAACCAGAAATGATGATGACACGGCGATTTACCAATTACTAGAAGATGCCCAAGATGCAAGATTTTGTGAAGGATTGACATGAACCAGTTCAAATCAATCTACGGCCTAATGTTGGGGATATTACCACTAGGCGTAAACCGTCCTGCCTGGGCCGGGTTAACTTCATTAGTGGTATAAGCAGATAAAGGCCCAAGGCCTGTAGACGGTTTAGAGCCTGTAGCCGTAAACCGGCCTGATGTATATCTTGTATTGTAAGTTAGGAATAGAGAGATACCAACCGGGATCCGAGTATGAACCGGTTGGGACTCTACGAACCGACGGGCGTCACCCGTGTATATAAGGGGACGACCCGGCGGCGGTTCAGGGACAGACAACCACAACTCGAGCCTAGGCGAAGCTTGTTTGCTCCCTAGCCATCGAGACCACATCAATTCCATCACAACTAGACGTAGGCTTTTACCTTCATCGAAGGGGCCGAACTAGTATAAAACCCTCATGTCTTTGTGCCCGCTTTAACCCCTTCAAGTAAACTCATAGCGATGGCTCCACGACTAAGTCCTTTCACCAGGACATCTGCCGTGACAAATCCACGACAGAACCTGTTGTGGATCCTTTGCTTGCTTGATTAACAATCAGCCAAAAATGTCACCTCAATGAGTTCAGAGCTACCTTCTTGGTTATAACAAGGTCTTCTGGGAGCTCATCTGGCAGTTCACCTTCAACTTGATATCCCTTGGGGGTGCACCTGGCATCTGGTCCAGCAACCTCCCAGTGATCACAATCCAATTTTATGCTATCCAACACCGGGACACCCTCCAGCAGCTTCAGCTTTGGGCAATCATAGATGTTGATAGTCCGCAGCTTGGTGAGACCGCTGATCCTCTTGAGCTCAGGGCAGTAGTACACATTGAGCTCCACAACCGAAGGGAAATTCTCCACATATTCTAGGAGCGTGAGATCCTGTAGGTGCATTCTTCTCAGATTGTACCTGCAGTCACTAACAAGTCCTGAGGGAAGGTGTGCCAGCTTGCAGTCACGGAGTCTAGAGTTGGCATGGCTATGACTTTGCTCTGCTCCTCCTCCCACTCCCACTCCCACTCCCACTCCTTCCATCCAGACAGCCCTATCAACTCCAATTCTCTCAGACATGGAAACGCGACACCTCCATCTCCCCTTGCTGCATCATGGGTCTGGAACTCATGCCCAACATACTCGATGGCCGGAGCATGCTCGATCAGTAGTTCTTCCAAACCAAGCATCCTGCACAAACCATCAGGTAGTGGTGTGCAGTGGGTTATGTGCACTAGGTAAATACGCTTCAAGCTCTTGAAGGTTGTTGCCTATAGGGACTGCAACCAATCTGGTAGTCGACGAACAAAATATCTTATTATTCTTAGCATCTCCAATCGAGGTGGAGGGCACAGCTCATCAAATACAACCTCTATTCTCTCTTGTTGCTCTAGACCGATTTGGCGCACTTTATCTTCCTCCTCTTTCTTATCCTTGTAGCAATTTAACTACAAATATTCTAGATTCTTCTTATTGCTAATCTTGGCCCTTTTACCAACTAAACTACGAGGCACATTTTCTAGACATTGGACTGAAATATTTCTAAGATGTCAAAGAGCCTCCAACTCTTCTAAACTGCACTAGTCCCCATCCATCTTTACTGGAAACTCACCAAGGGATCTTAGATCTGTTAAACCACCAAACCCTCTTGGTACAACATTGACATTTGACCCAACTATGTTAAGATATCTTAAACACGCTAGTTTTGTGATGTTGTCAGGAAGCCTTTTCCAACTTTGTACAACCCTTGAGCTGAATGTGCTCAAGCAACCTCATCTTATCGATGTCACCTGGAAGCATAGATATGTCTGTATAGGAGAATGACAAGTATGTTAGGTGTCTTAGCTCCCCCAAAGAGTCCACTAACCAATCTGATTCCTTGGAGCTTATATCCAATACCCGTAGATTAGCAAAATTTGCCAATGAACCACCAGGTTGAATCTCACAACCTATTAGTAATAATGTCCTCAATCTTTTTTGCTTCTCTAGGATGGTCCACTCTAAATCTGAATGAGTCGCGTTTACTGAGAGATGGCAAAAATATTTGTTTTCCGAAAGAAGATTTGTAATGTCAACTTGATCCTTGTGAACCATGAAAGCTTCTTCTTTAGACATAAATTGAGCAAGCGAGCAGACAACATCATGCAAGGTGTACTCCCATATGCTCTCAGCTGAATCGTCAGGCTCCAAAAGATTCCTATCTACCAACTCCCGGTGATACTCAGCCCCTATTTCTTCAAGATCAAATTCACCTGACTCTGACCTCCCATCATGTTGAACGAACCCTTCACTAATCCACATGCTAATGACTCTATCCTTCTCAAAACCTGAACCCTTTGGCAGAAGTGAGTAATAGAGAAAGCATTGCTTCAACTCTGGAGATAAATCATCGTAGCTCAAGCCTACTGAGTAACTTAGTTCCTCTCTTGATCTGTCTTCTTCATTCCATCCAAGATTCTTGTGCAAAACAATCTCCCAAACACGTTCCTTTGGATCTCTTTTGCTTAAGAGTCCACCCTTAACTTTAATAGCAAGTGGTAACCCGTCACATTTTTTTACAATCTTCATCCCGATATCTTTCAGCTCATCAAAATCACTTCTAACACCGATCTGCCAACAACACATGACAACTTAGGAATAGTAATATCCATACTTGGACTTGTACATCTTAGTATATACATGTGTTTGCATGACACAACTATATATTCAAATAGATAGTATTCTGATAGTAGGCAGCACTGACCCAAAAGATCATCAGAGAGTAGGTATTGATGTATGAACTGCAGTTTTGCTCCTAAAATTAGGAAAAAAATATCTTTTTGAATAGAAAATAAGAAAAATATCTTTGATCAGAACAGCATGTGTAGTACCTCTAAAGAAATAATGTTGCCTAGGAAATTTCAAAATTGTGCCGTGCCGTAATTACGAAAAATACAATAGATTTGTAGATAAAAATGGTGTTATACATAATCAGAATTAAAAAATCCAGAATTTACAAAATCTAGTGATATATAAATTCAAAACTAAGACTTGGAACATAGCTTTCCAATTTGGAAAATACAGAACTTTGCAAGAACTCAAATTTCTACTCGCCCTCCGTCCCGAAATAAGTGACTCAACTTTGTACTAACTTTAATACAAAGTTAGTACGAAGTTGAGTCAATTAATTTGGGACGAAGGGAGTACTAACTTAACATTTTCCTATATAAACTAAAATTTTAATATTAAAGATTTATATTTGATCTGACCAATTATGGATTCATATACTTACATATCAAATTCTCATTTTCTTGCTAAGGTAGGACTTTTATGTTCGTCCGTTACTAAAAAACACGGTTACTTGTAGCAACTAGCACATTGTATCGCATACCATACAACTTGCCATATGAAAATGGAACCATTAAAATTGCCGTGAATAATATTAGTACAATTTTCCATTAACCTATACGTATCAAAAGCAGCGGTCAAATAAATTGTAAAATATAATAAAATTGATATACAAATGTACACATATGATTGTCATACACCCAACCCCAAATGTGCAACATGTACTGCTAGATAAAGTTTGACTAACTTGATCTCCAAAATATTGTACTTGTTTGTAAAAAAGATGTGTTACTGACCTCTGGCTGTGGTAGCTGTTTCTTTAGCAAGCACCAAGCATCTTCATTGTTTTGTGTGTCGACACGCAGGATGGAAGCTCCCATGCTCCGAACAACATCAATGTTTCTTGAGGTAACCAAGACTCGGCTTCCTGGTTGTGTATCGGTGGCATTAAGAATGGGGGTGCGAAGCACGTTTTCCCATGCTCCTTGGTTCCACACATCATCCATGACTAACAGAAACCTTTTTTTTGATAGGGCGTCGGTGAGGTTCTGCACAAGTATGGTCGCATCCTTGTTCTCACTGTGCTCCCCCAGCTTGGCAGATGGCGGCCCTTAGCAGGCCCACCTTGGTAAACTGCTGAGTGATGCTCAGCCATATCTTGATTTTGAACTCCTCCTTGATGGATTCGCTTGCAAAGACCTTCTTGGTGAGGTTGCTCTTGCCTATGTCGCCCTGGCCAACTATGGCCACCACTCTAACGGTGCTGCTACCATGGTCATGGTGGCCATCGGTGATCAACTTATGCTCCAGTTCCTGTGTATTCTTTTGGATCTGTGTTAGGACCACGACTCAATGCCACACCGATCTAGCATGTAACACCTCATATCACTTTGTGGCCTCACGCACGGTATTCCCACGGGTGTCGCCTTACCAGGCCCGGGACCGTTTGCGCCTTTCGGCACACGTATATGATAGTGTCGCTAGCATCCATATGACAAGGAGCCCGGGCTGACATGGCTAGTCGTGAACCCAAAGTGGCACGAACTTACAGGCATAGGCATACATGACCCGACAACGAACGTGTCGGTCATCAGCAAGTGAATCCGGGCTGTAGCAACTGGGCTAGCAGGACTCCGGTAAACCGGGCTGTAGTAGGCTAACAGGACTCCGGTAGACACCGCGTGACATTTCCCCGAAGGGACAGACACAGGAACGAAGAAGGACACATGCCAACCAGCCTAAGTGTTTCGGAGCAGTAGCAAGCTACCAAGGCTCAGTGGAAGCACTAGGAAACATTTCCCGGTAAGAGGGGCCACCAAGGATAAACAACTAGATTGTCAGATCCCACACATACCAGGAACTTCAATAACATACACACAATATGCTCGATATGTGCAAATACAACATGGTATCACAACATGACTCTACAAGTCAAGTATTTTATTCAATAGGCTTCAAGGAGCAAGATATTACAAACATGGGTCTCATGACCCAACATTCAGAGCATACAAGTCAAAACACATGCGGAAGCTTAACATGTCTGAGTACAGACATCTACAAATGAAAAAGGCTGAGAAGCCTGACTATCTACCAGATCCTGCCGAGGGCACAAGATCGTAGCTGAGATAACAAGCTAAATGTCGAAGTCCACGCGGAACTACTAGTGAGACTGAAGTCTCTCTGCAAAAACATAAAATAGGCAAATGTGAGTACAAATGTACCCAGAAAGACTTACATCAGAACTAACTACATATGCATCATTATCAACAAGGGGTTGGTGGAGTTTAACAGCAGCAAGCCAACTTTGACCCGGTGGCTATCCTGAACTACGACTGCAAGTAACTCTTTTGAGGTGGCGCACACGAGTCCACATATTCACCATATCAATACACCACTATGGATCTGCTCCCGTCTCCCTACGAGAATACCATCCATAGCACTCACGCTTATCTTGCGTATTTTAGAGTATCCTCTTTCACTTGTCTATGAACTGTATAGGCAACCCACAAGTCCTTTGCCGTGGACACGGCTATTGGAATAGATGATGTTAACCCTGCAGGGGTGTAATTCTTCACACACACTCTCGCCACTTACCGCCATGTACACGTCATGTATCTCGGCAACCTTCAAGCAAAAACCTGGCGAGGGTGTCGTCCACGGCCTACCTAAACACTCAAGTCTCTAGTCCAGGTTTATCGCCTATTCAGGTTCCATCCACAGGGAGTCCGGCCGAAGTTTCCACATACGGCCTCGAACGATGTGTGCAGGGTTCCCGAGACACCAAACGGGCGCCCGGTACACCGTGCCACGTGCCTACTGCATCACAGCCCACCCCTCGGGTCAGCGCTGCGCACGGCCTCCAGCATACTACAAACACCAGAAAATATTTGCAACTCCTGGACAGAGGACGAGGGTGATTAAGAAGCCGAGAGGGTCAATTAAGGATCCCAATGAGTGGTAGTAGCTGTTCATGGATCACAAACACAGAACTCAGTTCCTGAGGACGGCTTCAATGAGGCAACCCACCATGTACTCCTACATGGCCTCGCACCTCTACCTTTACCAAATCGTGTTCACACACTTAGCTCACACACAGTAGGACATGTTTACACACCTCTGATTCATCCCCGATGAATCAGACCTGACTCAACTCTAAGCAGTAGCAGGCATGACAAACCAGCATGAATGAGTAGGCACATCAGGGCTCAAACAACTCCTACTCATTCTAGTGGGTTTCATCTATTTACTGTGCCAATGACAGGTCATGCAGAGGAAAAGGGGTTCAACTACCGCAGTAAAAGAGAGTAGGAGCGAGAGAGTGGGATTGTATCGGAATGAACAAGGGGGTTTTGCTTGCCTGGCACTTCTGAAGATAGTATAGTTCTTCATTGGTGTCATCGAACTCATCGTTGGAACCACGTCTATCGAGAGGGGAAAAACACCGACAAACAAGGAGGAACACAATCAATGCAATGCACAATATGATGCATGATCATGACATGGCAATATGCTGTGGTTTGAGCTAATGCAACTAGCAGCATGTTAAATGGAGTTGGTTTGAATCTAAGATTCAAATTCAAACTCCATACATGACATTTCAAATGCCATTAATTCAAATTGTTATATATAGTAGCTTTTCGTTGCTCAAACATGCATGAAAATGCCATAAACAGATTCTTTGGATTTTTCTGATAATTTTTCATATATAATTTGTTTCATTTGGAGTTACGGTTGATTTTATATGATTTTTAGAAGTTTTGGATATTTTCTGAAATAAATCAATCATTTTTTATTTATTTCAAATCTTAGAAAATATTTACTGCATCAGCATGACGTATTAGTGACGTCAGTAGGTCAACGGGCGACCCAGGTCAAACTGACCAGTGGGTCTCGAGTGTCAGTGTCTAACTAAACTAACCTAGCTTAGTTAATACTAACCTAACTTAATTAGCCGGGAGGGGCCCGCATGTTAATGACCCAGGGGAGTCAAACTGGGGTCAAACCCGGGTCAGCGGGGTCAAACCCACTGGCGACATGAGGCCGGCGAGGCCAGACGCGGCGGAGCAGCGCAGGTTTCACGCTCCGATGACCAAAGCGACGGCGGAGGCGTGCTACGTGAAGCTGGGAGTGCCCCGCATCTTTCTG
>LT934120.1:25049431-25062538 GCA_900231445.1 Triticum turgidum subsp. durum
ATCCCACACATACCAAGCATTTCAATCACACACACAATATGCTCGATATGTGCAAATACAACGAAGCATCACAACATGACTCTACGACACAAGTACTTTATTCATTAGGCTCCGAGGAGCGAGATATTACAAACATGGGTCTCATGACCCAACACTTAGAGCATACAAGTCAAAGCACAAGCGGAAGCTATCATGTCTGAGTACAGACATCTATAAATGAAAAAGGCTGAGAAGCCTGACTATCTATCAGATCCTGCCGGGGCACAAGATCGTAGCTGAGGTATCAAGCTAAACGTCGAAGTCCACGTGAAACTACTAGCGAGACCGAAGTCTCTCTGCAAAAACATAAAATAGGCAAACGTGAGTACAAATGTACCCAGCAAGACTTACATCAGAACTATCTACATATGCATCATTATCAACAAAGGGGTGGTGGGGTTTAACTGCAGCAAGCCAGCTTGACTCGGTGGCTATCCTAAACTACGACTGCAAGCGACTCTTTTGAGGTGGCGCACACGAGTCCACATATTCACCAACCAATACCCCACTATGGAATCGCTCCCGTCTCCCTACGAGAACGCCATCCATAGCACTCACGCTTATCTTGCGTATTTTAGAGTATCCACTTTCACTTGTCTATGAACTGATATAAGCAACCCAGAAGTCCTTTTCCGCGGACACGGCTATTCGAATAGATCATATTAACCCTGTAGGGGTGTACTTCTTCACACACGCTCTCACCACTTACCGCCGTTTACACGAAATGTACTCGGCAACCTTCAAGCGGAAGCCCAACATGGGTGCCGGCCACGGCCTACCTAAACACTCAAGTCTCTAGTCCAGGTTTATCGCCTATTCGGGTTCCATCCATGAGGAGATCCGGCCGGAGTTTCGCTCACAGCCCCAAACGATGTGTACAGGGTTCCGTGACACCAAACGGGTGCCCGGTTTACCCGGCCACGTGCCTACCGCATCACAGCCCACCCCTACGGTCAGCGCTGCCCACGGCCTCCAGCATACTACAAACACCAGAAACTACTTGCAACTCCTGGACAGAGGACAAGGGTGATCAAGAAGCCGAGAGGGTCCATTGGTTTCGGGCCCAATGCGTGGTAGTAGCTGAATCATGGATCACAAACACAGAACTCAGTTCCTGAGGACGGCTGCAATGAGACAACCCACCATGTACTCCTACATGGCCTCTCACCGCTACCTTTACCAAATCGTGTTCACACACTTAGCTCACACACAGTAGGACATGTTCACACGCCTCTGATTCATCCCCGATGAATTAGACCTGACTCAACTCTAAGCAATAGCAGGCATGACAACAAGCATGAATGAGTAGGCACATCAGGGCTCAAACAACTCCTACTCATGCTAGTGGGTTTCATCTATTTACTGTGGCAATGACAGGTCATGCAGAGGATAAAGGGGGTTCAACTACCGCAACAAGTATCAAATATGTCGTTGTTGTCCTAATGCAGTAAAAGAGAGCAGGAGCGAGAGAGTAGGATTGTATCGGAATGAACAAGGGGGTTTTGCTTGCCTGGCACTTCTGAAGATAATTTAGCTCTTCATCGGTGTCATCGATCACATCGTCGGTACACGTCTATCGACAGGGGACAAATACCGGCAACACAGAAAGGAACACAATCAATGCAATGCACAATATGATGCATGATCATGACATGGCAAAATGAATGTGTTTTGGGGTAATGCAACTAAAACCATATTAAATGAAGTTGGTTTGAATCCAAGATTCAAATTCAAACTCCTTATGTGATTATTTAAATGCCCTTTAATTGATTTGTGCTAAACAGCAGCTATAAGTTGTTATAACATGCATGAAAATGGTACAGATGGATTCCTTGAATTTTTCTGATAATTTTTCATATATAATTTATTTAATTTGGAGTTACGGTTAATTTTCTATGATTTATTGAAGTTTAGGGCATTTTCTGAATTTAATAAATCATTTCTGATTTATTTAAAACTCCAGAAAACAATTACTGCATCAGCCTGACGTCATGATGACGTCAGCAGGTCAACAGGGCGCCTCCAGGTCAAACCTGACCAGTGGGGTCCACTGGTCAGTGACCCAGTCAACTAACCGGGTTAGTTAGCCCTAACTAACTTAGTTAGCCGGGCGGGGCCCGCATGTCAGTGGCTCACCTAATTAACTAAATAAATTAACACTAATTAACCTAATACTAATTAAGCAGGCGCCTGGGCCCACACGTCAGGGGGTCAAACCCCGGGTCAAACCCGCCGGAGTTGACCCGCGGCTTGTCGCCGGCGACGCCAGCAATGGCGGAGGGCGTCGGAAACGCTCCTTCGGCGACCAAAACGGCGACTGAGGGGCTCTACGCGTAGCTGGGAGTCGCCCGCATCCATTTGTGCAAGCGGCAGGGGCTGAGGTGGCTCGAGCTCACCGGAACGGGGCCCGCGGCGGCGACCGGAGTTCGGGCCAGCACGGGCACGGGGCTACGCTTGGCGAGCGAGCGAGCTGAGAGGCTGGGCGGGCTCCTGGGAGATCCACAAGCTCGAGGTCGTGCTCGGACGCGAGTTCGGTGACCTGCAACGACGGCGGCGACATCGCCGGCGGAGCCGAGCTCGCGGCTCCGGTGGAATCGAGGCTACAGGGCGCAATCGAAGGGGGAAAGAGGGAGGGGAGGCGTGGGAGCTCACAGCGGTGCCGTAGGGGTGGTTAGCCGGCTCGGGGACGCGACGATGGTGGTGAATTGACGATAAAGATCCTCGGCGGCCGGCGATGGAAACGGCGATGCCGGCGACGTTGTGGCGCGTTCGTAGTTCCATGGCTTGGTGGGGAGGTCGAAGAGGTCGTGACGGAGCTCTCAAGCACACTGGATGGGCGAGGGAGGGCTGGTGGCCATGGTTACGGCGATGAAGACGGCGAGCTCCGCTCGATGGTGTGCGCGGGAGGGAAGCAGAGGAGGGAACGGGGTCCAGGGGAAGAGAGGGAGGGCTGGACGGCTCCGGGCGGCTGCGTGGCGTCTCCACGCATGGATAGGCTCGAAGGGGGAGGCCTCCAGCGCGAAGCAGGAGGTGGCCGGCGTCGACGCGCGCCACGCCTCGCCTCTGCCTACTGGCAGAGGAAGAAGAGGACAAGGAGGGAGGTGGGCTGGGCCGGCTGGGGGGGGGCTGGGCCAGCTGGGCCAGGTAAGTGGCGCCAGGTAATTCCCTTCTCTCTCTGTCTTTTTCTAATTATTTCAGTTTTCTATTTTGCAGGTTTGTTTTGAATTTGGTCTTGAAACCAATTCAATTTATTTTGCTTCTGACAATATTTTTAGGAGCTAAAAGAATTAAAACAATGCTCCACAAAATATTTCAGAATTATTGGACCTATATTTATTTAATAGTAGATATAAGTCCAATTCAAATAGCTATGATTTAAATTCAAAGTCCCAAAAATAAATCCTTAAAAAATGTTCAATATTTTGGTTGGGACCAGAACCCTTACCAAAAATTATCAAACATTTAAAAAGAGCCTTTTGGAGCAATGAATAAGATTTCTAGGGTTTTTGCCCCTCTTTTATTTAGGGTTTTGAGGCTTCCAATATTCCTCAATTCAAGTTTCAAAAATATAGACATGATGCACACATGAAGCTAACCTAGAGCAAAGCCTGAAGCCAGGGATGTGACATTATTAAATCAAAACAAATGTCAAAAAAATTAAAAAACAGAAATAAAAAGAAGGAGGGGCTTACCTGGGGCTCCCCCCCTGTGCAGCCCAGCCGTGGCAGGCCGGCCCAGCCAGCAGGCGGCCCAGCCCACCTGGCCCCCCCTCCTCTCTCGTCTTCCTCCCCGACAGGGGGACGGAGTGTGCCCGGCGCGCGCGCGCCACCGCACCACGCCACCTCCCTCCCTGCCTGCCTGGCGCCCTTCTCGTCGCCCTCGATGCCCCGGACAACGCCACGCAGCCACCCCGACCCCCTCGCACTCTCCCTCGCCCTCATTCCCTTCCCCTGCTCTCTCTCCCTCTCACCCGAAGCACTGCCGCCGCCGCAGCTCGCCACCGACGCGCTCCCCGCCGTCCCCTCGCCCCTCCGTAGAGCCCTCGAGCTCCGCCGCGACCCCCTCTACCTCCTCGTCGAGCCACGCAAGACGGAGCACCCCGTGGAGCCATCGCCGTCGTCATCCTCGCCTCCGGCCGCCGTGGGTACTCGCCGTCGATTCGGGAGCTTCCGGGCATCCCCGACCTCGTCCTCGCGCTCGCTGGATCCGCGGTGAGCTCCTCCACCGTTCCCCTCTCTTCTCCCTCCCGTTCCCGTGCCGTAGCGCCACTCCCCACCACGGCCGAAGCCTCTCGCCACCGTCCATGTCGCCGTCGCCGCCTCGGCCCGCCTCCTCCCAAACTAAGCACCCTAGCATGCTCCCGGTGCCACGAGGGTGCCGCCGAGCCCCTCAGGTGGCCTCCCCGTGCCCCGCAGCCCGTTCCCGCTCGAAGCCGAGCTCCGGCCGCCGCCCCGAGCTCCGCTCTGGCGAGCTCCGGCGCCCCCGCAGCCCCCCCCCCATCGGCTCCCTTGGTTGCGGATGACGACGGGCTACGCCCCGGTGGTCTTCGCGCGACCAAACGCCGCCTGCAGCGCAAGTCCGGCGAGTCGCCGCCGCGCTAATGGTCGCCGCCGGCCAGAACTCCGGCGGGCTGACGTGGTTTTGCTAATTAGGCACTAATCCCCACCTACTGACGCTGACCAGTGGACCCAGGGCTTAGTCAAAGCTAATCAGCCCGGGTTTGACTCTGGGTTAACCCCAGTGTCACTGACGTATGGACCCCACACGTCAGGTTTGACCCTGGACAGCCGCGTTGACCGCTGATGTAGTGATGACGTCATGCTGGCGCAATATATATATTTCTGAATTTAAATTAAATCAGAAAATTCCAGAAATTGATTTAAACTTCAAAAATTCATAGAAATTCAACCGTAGCTTAGATTGAAATAATTTATATATGAAAAATTATCAAAAAAATGCAATCTTTCCATCTGTACTAGTTTCATGCATGAAAAACCAACTTATACATGCTGAATATGGGAAAACACATTATGGCATATATAGGAGCTTAATTTGGAGATGCATTTGAACCTTTGGTTCAAATGGACTTCAAACCAAGTGGTTACTAGTTGCATTAGCTCAAACAGCATCACATTTACATGCCATGTTCATGCATCATATTGTTGCATATGATTGTGTTTTGATTGCCGGCACCGTTCCTTCTCGATAGGTCCTGCTCCGGAGACGTTCCAGAGTACCTGTCTGTGAAGCAGTGCCTCCCTTGTTGTTTTACCAGGCAAGCAAACCCCCTTGTTCATTTCGATAAAACCCTACTCTCTCGCTCCTGCTCTCAGTTATTGCATTAGGACAACAACGATTCATCTGCTACTTTGTGCTGCGGTAGTTGAACCCATTCCTCTGCATGACCTGTCATTGCCACAGTAAATAGTTGAAACCCACTAGCATGTGTAGGAGTTGATTGAAGCCACTGATGTGTTCCTACCATGCTATGCCTGCTATTGCTTAGAGTGTGTCAGGTCTGGTTCATTGGGAATGAATTGGAGTGTCACGATATGTTCTGTTGCTGAGAGTTAAGTGTGTGAACACGATTTGGTAAAGGTAGCGGTGAGGGGCCATGTAGGAGTACATGGTGGGTTGTCTCACTGGAACCGTCCTTAAGCCCTGAGTTCTGTGTATGTTGTCCAATGACTCGATACTACCACACATTGGGCTCCGGGCGCTCCAAGCCCTCTCGACTTATTAGCCAACTTGATCTCTGTCCAGGAGTCGCAACTAGTTTCTGGTGTTTGTAGGTAGTGCTATTTTTCTACCAAGTGGCACCCGGCAGGGTGGGCTTGGGACAGACTAGGCACACGTGGCCCGGTGTACCGAGGGGCACCCGGTTGGTGGGCTCGGGAACCCTGTACACATCGTTTGGGGCCGTAAGCGACACCCCGGCCGGATCTCCTTGCGGATGGAACCCGAATAGGCAATAAACCTGGACTAGAGTCTTGTGTGGTTAGTCAGGTCGTGGCCGACACCCTCGCCAGGCTTCCGCTTGAAGGTTGCCGAGATACATGACGTGTACATGGCGGTAAGTGGCGAGAGCATGTGTGAAGTACACCCCTGCAGGGTTAACATGATCTATTCGAATAGCCGGGTCCGCGGTTATGGACTTCTTGGATGCTTATATGGTACATAG
The DNA here is from genome assembly GCA_900231445.1 of Triticum turgidum subsp. durum. Taxonomy (NCBI): domain Eukaryota; kingdom Viridiplantae; phylum Streptophyta; class Magnoliopsida; order Poales; family Poaceae; genus Triticum; species Triticum turgidum. Next base: position 25,055,652 of record LT934120.1, read on the forward strand.
ACAACTTGAAGTGGATACTCTAAAATGCTCAAGACAAGTGTGAGTGCTATGGATGGCCTTCTCGTAGGGAGACGGGGATGAATCCATAGTAGCGTATTGTATGGTGATTAGTGGACTCGTGTACGTTGTTTCACCTCCAGAGTTTCTGGTAGTCGTAGAACATGATAGCCACAAAGTCAAAGCTGGCTTGCTGCAACTAAACCCCACATTACCCTCTTGATACAAATGCATGTATGATAGGATCTGATGTAAGTCTTGCTGAGTACCTTTGTACTCATGTTGCTTTACTTATGTTTTTGCAGCGGAGACTTAGGTCTTACTAGTGGTCTCGTGGACTTCGACTAGTAGCTAGTACCTCAGCTACGATCTTGATCGGATGTTGTAGATAGTCAGGCTCTTCAGCCTTTTTCTTTTGTAGATGTCTGTACTCAGACATGTAATGCTTCCGCTTGTTGCTTGATTGCTCTGACTGTTGGGTCATGTGACCCCTGTTTGTAATAATGCTGTGATGGCTCTTCTGAGCCTTTATCTATATAGTTGTTCAGTTATGCTGTGATGCCATGTTGTACAGCACATACTTGCATGTTATGCGTACGTGTAATGTGTATTGCTATGTGTGGGATCTGACTATCTAGTTGTTTATCCTTAGTAGCCTCTCTTACCGGGGAATGTCTCCTAGTGCTTCCACTGAGCCCTGGTAGCTTGCTACTGCTCCGGAACACTTAGGCTGGCTGGCATGTGTCCTTCTTCGATCCTGTGTCTGTCCCTTCGGGGAAATGTCACGCGATGAATACCGGAGTCCTGCTAGCCCGCTACAGCCCGGTTCACCGGAGTCCTGTTAGCCCAGTGCTACAGCCTGGATTCACTCGCTGATGACCGACACGTTCGATGCTGGGTCATGGATGTCTGTCCCTGTAAGTTAGTGCCACTTTGGGTTTACGACTAGCCATGTCAGCCCGGGCTCTTTATCATATGGATGCTAGCGACACCATCATATACGTGTGCCAAAAGGCGCAAACGGTCCCGGGCAAAGGTAAGTCGACACCCGTGGGAATACCGTGCGTGAGGCCGCAAGGTGATATGAGGTGTTACATGCTAGATCGATGTGGCATTGAGTCGGGGTCCTGACAGCGTTGGTATAAGAGCCTGACTGCCTGTAGGATTACCAAGCCAAACTGGTTGAACTTGAGTCTAGAAAATCTTTAGTTATGTAAGGGAATTGATTGTGGGAAGGAACGTAAGGCTCTTTTTACTCCTTATACCTCATGACCTTCTGATCTGAGTCATCCTATCTTTCCTACGGGGTTAAGGAACTAGGCTTCTCTTCCGTCTATACGGATCACGTGTTACTACTCCGTAGTCCCATAGGATTGGTTGATCAGAGTCATACCCCAGTTTTGAGTATTTCCGGTGTAGTCTGTTTAGTATGATCTCAGAACCTTGAGTAATGCTGATGAGTATGATACCACCCCATTTTTAGTAGGATGTCTCATTCTGAGCATTTTACTGCCATTATGCTGCCGGAATTTCCCTAGGAGTTCGAGAGATACTAATTCCTTGTCCTACATTCTACAGTTTATAATTGATGCTGATTCCGTCCTTGGTTTCGTTTCTCAGGATGTCATCAGCTAAGCAATGTTCCGTTGCTCGTAGCCAGAACCACGGAGATGGTAGGGATGAGGATCCTCCCGACCAGCCTTCGTTGGCAGAGTTCATGTTAGAAATGGAGAGGAACAAGCGTGAGTCTAACCGTTTGTTGGCACGTATCGAGGAGAACACCGCACATCAGTTCAAAGGGTCTGCTACCATTCATGATTTCATTCACTTGCACCCACCTACCTTTCATCATTCCATCGAGCCACTCGATGCAGATGACTGGCTCCGTAGCATCACCCATAAGCTGTGTTCTGCGAGCGTAGCTGAAAATGACAAGGTCACCTATGCCACATACCACCTGGAAGGTGCTGCTAGTCTTTGGTGGCAGAACTATGAGGCTATGCTTCCAGCTGGCCAGATTCCTACCTGGAAGGATTTCACTGAGTCTTTTCGCGAGCATCACATTCCCCAGGCCCTCCTTGATCGCAAGAGAGAAGAGTTCTGCAGTTTCACCCAGAGTAAGATGGCTGTTGATGCTTATAGCAGAGAGTTCGAGAACCTTGCCCGTTATGCCACAGAAGAAGTGTCCACGGACGCCAAGAAGCAGGCTAGGTTCCGAAAGGGTCTCAACCCCAAGTTGCGTCGTGATCTCCACCTGCATCATTGTGATACATTCCAAGCTCTTGTGAACAAAGCCATTAATGCAGAGACAGCTCAGCTCACTTACGAGGAGTCTCGTAAGCACAACCGTGATTTGGGATCCTCCTCTGGCTCTAGTTCCCAGAAGAGTCGGATTTGGGTTCCAAACTCCGCTCTTCCTTCCGGTTATACACCGAGGTCATCTCATGTGGTGCCTTCCCCAGCTCAGTCGTATGTTCCACCCAGGCCTACTGGTAGACCGCTTGTTAGTGCGGGTCCACGTCCAACCTCAGGGACTTGCTTCACATGCGGGAAGCCAGGACACTATGCACGTGATTGCTCTCAGACTAGTTATGCTCCACCCCAGCCCGAGAAGACTGTTGGCTGTGTTAAGCCATCACGCAAGATGATCAGTGTTAAGTCAGCCCCCACTGAACGTGGACGTGTGCATCACGTCTCAGCTAAAGATGCTCATGATGATCCAGATGTCGTTCTTGGTACACTCCTTGTCAATTGTCACCCAGCATCAGTTCTATTTGATACTGGAGCATCTCACTCTTTCATTTCTGAAGGCTATGCTCGTTTGCACGACATGTCATTTTGTGATATGCCAACTCCGCTTGAAATCCAAACCCCAGGGTCTAGATGGCAGACCACCAGAATCAGCCATGGTAACGAAATCCTTGTTGATAGACTTGCATTCCTTGCATCACTTGTAGCCCTCAAGTCTTCAGATATTAACATCATCTTGGGTATGGACTGGATGACAGCTCATCATGCCAAGATTGATTGTTGCACAAGATCTGTTCAACTTACACACCCATCTGGCAAGATAGTCACCGTCTCCACTAGAGTTGCAAAGCGTCAGCTCTATTCTCTTAATGCCAGCCCTCTTCCAGACCTTGAAGATATTCCGGTAGTCCGTGACTTTCCGGATGTCTTTCCAGAGGAACTGCCAGGTGTTCCACCTGACAGAGATGTAGAGTTCGTCATAGATCTTATCCCAGGAACAGCTCCAATCTCTTGGAGACCTTACAAGATGGCACCCCTAGAACTAGCCGAGCTTAAGAAACAACTCGATGAGTCCTTGCAAAAGGGTTTCATCCGTCCTAGTTCTTCTCCTTGGGCTTGCCCCGTCCTCTTTGTCAAGAAGAAAGACGGTACGGACCGGATGGTCGTTGATTATCGTCCCGTTAATTTGGTCACGATAAAGAACAAGTATCCGCTCCCCAGCATCAACGACCTGTATGATCAGCTCGCTGGATCCTCAGTCTTCTCCAAGATGGATTTAAGATTAGGATACCACCAAATCAAAATCAGAAATGGGGACATTCCCAAGACAGCTTTTGTTACTCGTTATGGTCAGTACGAGTACACCGTCATGTCCTTTGGCCTAACCAACGCCCCAGCCACATTCTCCTGCTTGATGAACTCGATCTTCATGGAGTACTTAGATAAGTTCGTCGTGGTTTACCTCGATGATAATCTTATTTACTCGAAGAACGAGGAAGAGCATGCCGAACATCTCAGACTTGTTTTAGAAAAACTCAGAGAACACCGCCTTTATGCCAAGTTCTCCAAGTGTGAATTTTGGCTGCCAGAAGTGACCTACCTAGGCCACGTAATCTCTGGTAAGGGCATTGCTGTCAATCCCGAGAGAGTTCAAGCCGTTCTCGATTGGACTCCACCTGAGACTGTTAAACAAGTTAGGAGTTTCCTTGGTCTAGCCAGCTATTGTCGCTGCTTTGTTGAAAACTTCTCCAAAGTAGCCAAACCCCTCACGGAACTTCTCAAGAAAGATCAAAAGTTCGAGTGGTCCCCACAGTGTGAGTACAGTTTTCAGGAACTGAAAAGACGCCTGACTTCTGCTCCCATACTTGTGCCACCGGATTTCACTAAAGACTTTGTTATCTATTGTGACGCTTCACGACAGGGACTAGGTTGCATTCTTATGCAGGATCGTCATGTGATTGCCTATGCATCTCGACAGTTGCATCCACATGAGGAGAATTATCCTACACATGATCTAGAGCTTGCAGCCGTAGTCTATGAACTCAAGACCTGGCGACATTACCTTCTTGGTAAACGTTGCGAGATCTACACCGATCACCAAAGTCTCAAGTATATCTTCACCCAACCAGATCTGAACCTTAGGCAAAGACGTTGGTTGGAGTTGATCATAGATTATGATCTAGGGATTACCTACACCCCAGGCAAAGCCAATGTCATGGCTGATGCTCTAAGCCGTAAATCCTATTGCAACAATCTCATGTTGCAGCAAGGCCAACCACTTCTCCATGAGGAATTCTGTAAGCTTAATCTTCACATAGCTCCTCGCGGATTTCTTTCTACCTTGGTGGCAAAACCTGATCTTAAGGATCAGATTATCGCAGCTCAAAAGCAAGACACAGGAATTTCCCGGATCAAGAGAAACATTAAGAAGGGAGTTGGTGGATGTTTCTCTATGGATGATCGTGGTGTTGTTTTCTTTGAGAATCGCTTGGTGGTTCCCAAGAATCAACATCTGCGACAATTGATTCTTAAGGAGGCGCATGAATCCCCTCTCACGATTCATCCCGGTAGTACTAAGATGTATCAGGACCTACGCCAGAGGTTCTGGTGGACTAGGATGAAGAGAGAAATCGCTGAGTTCATTGCTAAATGTGACGTATGTCGTCGCGTTAAGGCAGAGCATCAAAGACCTGCTGGCACCCTTCAGCCTTTAGCTATTCCTGAATGGAAATGGGATAAAGTTGGTATGGACTTCATCACCGGCTTTCCCAGGACCAAGAGAGGGAATAATGCTATCTTCGTAGTCATTGATCGTCTCTCCAAAGTGGCTCACTTCCTTCCTGTTCGAGAGAGTATCACTGCTAGTCAGCTTGCTGACTTATACATTTCTCGAATAGTGTCACTCCATGGTGTTCCACTAGAGATCAATTCAGACCGTGGCAGTCTTTTCACTTCTCATTTCTGGGAGAGTTTCCAAACTGCCATGGGAACCCATCTTTCTTTCAGTACCGCTTTCCACCCTCAGTCGAGTGGTCAGGTGGAACGGGTCAATCAAATTCTCGAAGACATGCTTAGAGCTTGCGTTATCTCATTCGGTATGGATTGGGAGAAATGTCTTCCTTTCGCCGAGTTTGCTTATAACAATAGCTACCAATCCAGCCTCAAGAAAGCTCCTTTTGAGGTTCTCTATGGACGAAGATGTCGAACACCTTTGAACTGGTCAGAAACCGGTGAAAGACAATTCTTTGGACCGGACATGATCCAGGAGGCAGAAGAGCAAGTTCGCATCATTCGTGAGAATTTGAAAACAGCCCAGTCTCGTCAGAAAAGTCAGTACGATCGTCATCATAAGGATATGACTTATGAAATTGGCGACCAAGCTTACCTTCGGGTTACTCCTTTGAAAGGTACCCATCGTTTCGGTATCAAGGGCAAGTTGGCTCCTCGTTACATTGGTCCCTTTCGCATTCTCGCTAAACGAGGAGAGGTTGCCTACCAATTGGAACTACCCCCACATCTTTCTCGAGTTCATGATGTCTTCCACGTATCTCAACTCAGGCGTTGCTTCTCGAATCCTATCCGTGGAGTGGACCACGAAACGCTTGATCTCCAAGATAACCTCACATACCGAGAGTACCCGGTTCGCATTCTTGATCAAGCAGAGCGTGTTACCCGACGTCAGAACATCAAGTTTCTCAAAGTTCAGTGGTCTCATCATTCCGAGAGAGAAGCTACTTGGGAGCGAGAAGATCGTCTTCGACTGGAGTAACCCGCTTTCTTTCCGTCGACCCCTGAATCTCGGGACGAGATTTTTTCAAGTGGGGGCGAGTTGTCACATCCCTAGTCTGGTATGACTTAGACTAGCTAGCCAATTGTGCATCATATTTAAATTTCATTTAAATTTGAAATGAGGATTGGTGGAACCCTCAGAATCATTTTTGGAAATGACTCAAATAAAAATTTCTCCAAAAGGGTCCAAGAAAAATGCTCATGTTGCCCTCTGAAAATATTGGACAGAGATAAAAATCAAAAAAATATTTTTAGGAGCTCATGGACATTTATTTTGGCCATTTGGATTAATTCGATAAATATTTGCATTGGAAATATATTTCTATATATATGAAATATGGTCCAAAAATTATGCCAATTATAAAAGAGCTCTGGAATAATATATCTAGTTCCTGCAAAAATTGGCATAAGGAAATTAAATGATTTAATATATTTATTAAATCAAAACAAATGTCAGAAAAATTAGAAAACAGAAATAAAAAGAAGGAGGGGCTTACCTGGGGCTCCCCCCCTTGTGCAGCCCAGCCGCGGCAGGCCGGCCCAGCCAGCAGGCGGCCCAGCCCACCTGCCCCCCCCTCCTCTGTCGTCTTCCTCCCCGACAGGGGGACGGAGTGTGCCCGGCGCGCGCTCGCGCCACCGCCCCACGCCACCTCCCTCCCTGCCTGCCTGGCGCCCTTCTCGTCGCCCTCGATGCCCCGGACGATGCCACGCAGCCACCCCGACCCCCTCGCACTCTCCCTCGCCCTCATTCCCTTCCCCTGCTCTCTCTCCCTCTCACCCGAAGCACTGCCGCCGCCGCAGCTCGCCACTGACGCGCTCCCCGCCGTCCCCTCGCCCCTCCATAGAGCCCC
>LT934120.1:25062587-25077257 GCA_900231445.1 Triticum turgidum subsp. durum
GCATCCCGTGGAGCCATCGCCGTCGCCATCCTCGCCTCCGGCCGCCGTGGGTACTCGCCGTCGATTCGGGAGCTTCCGGGCATCCCCGACCTCGTCCTCGCGCTCGCTGGATCCGCGGTGAGCTCCTCCACCGTTCCCCTCTCTTCTCCCTCCCGTTCCCGTGCCGTAGCGCCGCTCCCCACCACGGCCGAAGCCTCTCGCCGCCGTCCATGTCGCCGTCGCCGCCTCGGCCCGCCTCCGCCCAAACTAAGCACCCTAGCGTGCTCCCGGTGCCACGAGGGTGCCGCCGAGCCCCTCAGGTGGCCTCCCCGTGCCCCGCAGCCCGTTCCCGCTCGAAGCCGAGCTCCGGCCGCCGCCCCGAGCTCCGCTCCGGCGAGCTCCGGCGCCCCCGCAGCCCCCCCATCAGCTCCCCTGGTTGCGGATGACGACGGGCTACGTCCCGGTGGTCTTCGCGCGACCAAACGCCGCCTGCAGCGCAAGTCCGGCGAGTCGCCGCCGCGCTAATGGTCGCCGCCGGCCAGAACTCCGGCGGGCTGACGTGGTTTTGCTAATTAGGCACTAATCCCCACCTACTGACGCTGACCAGTGGGCCCAGGGCTTAGTTAAAGCTAATCAGCCCGGGTTTGACTCGGGGTTAACCCCAGTGTCACTGACGTGTGGACCCCACACGTCAGGTTTGACCCTGGACAGCCGCGTTGACCGCTGATGTAGTGATGACGTCATGCTGGCGCAATATATATATTTCTGGATTTAAATTAAATCAGAAAATTCCAGAAATTGATTTAAACTTCAAAAATTCATAGAAATTCAACCGTAGCTCAGATTGAAATAATTTATATATGAAAAATTATCAGAAAAATGCAATCTTTCCATCTGTACTAGTTTCATGCATGAAAAACCAACTTATACATGCTGAATATGGGAAAACACATTATGGCATATATAGGAGCTTAATTTGGAGATGCATTTGAACCTTTGGTTCAAATGGACTTCAAACCAAGTGATTACTAGTTGCATTAGCTCAAACAGCATCACATTTACATGCCATGTTCATGCATCATATTGTTGCATATGATTGTGTTTTGATTGCCGGCACCGTTCCTTCTCGATAGGTCCTGCTCCGGAGACGTTCCAGAGTACCTGTCTGTGAAGCAGTGCCTCCCTTGTTGTTTTACCAGGCAAGCAAACCCCCTTGTTCATTTCGATAAAACCCTACTCTCTCGCTCCTGCTCTCAGTTATTGCATTAGGACAACAACGATTCATCTGCTACTTTGTGCTGCGGTAGTTGAACCCATTCCTCTGCATGACCTGTCATTGCCACAGTAAATAGTTGAAACCCACTAGCATGTGTAGGAGTTGATTGAAGCCACTGATGTGTTCCTAATATGCTATGCCTGCTATTGCTTAGAGTGTGTCAGGTCTGGTTCATTGGGAATGAATTGGAGTGTCACGATATGTTCTGTTGCTGAGAGTTAAGTGTGTGAACACGATTTGGTAAAGGTAGCGGTGAGGGGCCATGTAGGAGTACATGGTGGGTTGTCTCACTGGAACCGTCCTTAAGCCCTGAGTTCTGTGTATGTTGTCCAATGACTCGATACTACCACACATTGGGCTCCGGGCGCTCCAAGCCCTCTCGACTTATTAGCCAACTTGATCTCTGTCCAGGAGTCGCAACTAGTTTCTGGTGTTTGTAGGTAGTGCTATTTTTCTACCAAGTGGCACCCGGCAGGGTGGGCTTGGGACAGACTAGGCACACGTGGCCCGGTGTACCGAGTGGCACCCGGTTGGTGGGCTCGGGAACCCTGTACACATCGTTTGGGGCCGTAAGCGACACCCCGGCCGGATCTCCTTGCGGATGGAACCCGAATAGGCGATAAACCTGGACTAGAGTCTTGTGTGGTTAGTCAGGTCGTGGCCGACACCCTCGCCAGGCTTCCGCTTGAAGGTTGCCGAGATACATGACGTGTACATGGCGGTAAGTGGCGAGAGCGTGTGTGAAGAAGTACACCCCTGCAGGGTTAACATGATCTATTCGAATAGCCGGGTCCGCGGTTATGGACTTCTTGGATGCTTACATGGTACATAGACAACTTGAAGTGGATACTCTAAAATGCTCAAGACAAGTGTGAGTGCTATGGATGGCCTTCTCGTAGGGAGACGGGGATGAATCCATAGTAGCGTATTGTATGGTGATTAGTGGACTCGTGTATGTTGTTTCACCTCCAGAGTTTCTGGTAGTCGTAGAACAGGATAGCCACAGAGTCAAAGCTGGTTTGCTGCAACTAAACCCCACATTACCCTCTTGATACAAATGCATGTATGATAGGATCTGATGTAAGTCTTGCTGAGTACCTTTGTACTCATGTTGCTTTACTTATGTTTTTGCAGCGGAGACTTCGGTCTTACTAGTGGTCTCGTGGACTTCGACTAGTAGCTAGTACCTCAGCTACGATCTTGATCGGATGTTGTAGATAGTCAGGCTCTTCAGCCTTTTTCTTTTGTAGATGTCTATACTCAGACATGTAATGCTTCCGCTTGTTGCTTGATTGCTCTGACTGTTGGGTCATGTGACCCCTGTTTGTAATAATGCTCTGATGGCTCTTCTGAGCCTTTATCTATATAGTTGTTGAGTTATGCTGTGATGCCATGTTGTACAGCACATACTTGCATGTTATGCGTATGTGTAATGTGTATTGCTATGTGTGGGATCTGACTATCTAGTTGTTTATCCTTAGTAGCCTATCTTACCGGGGAATGTCTCCTAGTGCTTCCACTGAGCCCTGGTAGCTTGCTACTGCTCCGGAACACTTAGGTTGGCCGGCATGTGTCCTTCTTCGATCCTATGTCTGTCCCTTCGGGGAAATGTCACGCGATGAATACCGGAGTCCTGCTAGCCCGCTACAGCCCGATTCACCGGAGTCCTGTTAGCCCAGTGCTACAGCCTGGATTCACTCGCTGATGACCGACACGTTCGATGCTGGGTCATGGATGCCTGTCCCTGTAAGTTAGTGCCACTTTGGGTTTACGACTAGCCATTTGAGCCCGGGCTCTTTATCATATGGATGCTAGCGACACCATCATATACGTGTGCCAAAAGGCGCAAATGGTCCCGGGCAAAGGTAAGTCGACACCCGTGGGAATACCGTGCGTGAGGCCGCAAGGTGATATGAGGTGTTACATGCTAGATCGATGTGGCATTGAGTCGGGGTCCTGACATACCTTCAGTCTATCTTGATCAAATTAACATTCTCTTCTGACTCCTTGATCATATTTGGTCCAAACAACTGACGGCCTCCAACTTCATCCCACATCAATGGTGTCTGGCTCCTTCTCCCATACAAAGCTTAAAAGGGCCATCTTCAAACTGACTTGGTAGCTGTTGTTGTACGAGAACTCTGAGTAAGGTAGATTATCATCACTACTAGATCCATAATCTAGCACACACGCTCTCAACATGTCCTCCAGAATCTGATTGACTCCATTTATCCATCTGTCTGCGGATGAAGGCTGTACTGAACTCTAGCCTAGTACTCAAAGTGTGGCGCAGCTGATTCCAAAACTTTGAGGTAAACTGTGTTCCTCTATCTGATACGATGGTCCTCAGAACTCCATGCAGACATACGATCCTGGTCAAATATATCTTGGCCAACTTCTCACTTGTATGGGTGGTTTTCACTGGGATAAATTGAGCCACTTTGGTCAAGCAAATCAACTACTACCCAGATAGAATCATATCCCAATCGGGTTCTGGGAAATCCGGTAATGAAATCCATGCCAAGCTTATCCCACTTCCATTCCGGTATCGGCATAGGCTGTAGTATTCCTGCCTCTGATGCTCTGCTTTTACTCTCTCTGGCATACATCACCTACGACTACATACTCCGCAATATCCTTCTTCATACCAGTTCACCAGAAACACTCCTTCAAATCCAAATACATCTTGGTGTTTCCAGGGCGAATCGAGTATGGTGAGTCATAAGCCTCTTGAAGTATTTACTTCCTGATCCTTGAATTATTGGGAACATATACACGGTCCTCGAACCATAAGGTGTCGTTCTTATCTTTACGAAAACCTTTGGCCTTTCCTTTGCTCATCCTCTCTTTTTCCTCAGCAATCTCTTTAGTCATCCTTCTGAGCTTCACGGATCATTCCCAACAATGTAGACTGAGCTTCCATTGCTGCAACAAAACCTTTGGGAACAATCTCCAACCGAAGTTCCCTGAGATCCTCAGCTAACTTCCTTTGGTAATCCCCCGCTTATGAGGGTATTCATCCTTGTTCTTTTTATGGTTGTGTCCAATTTCTCCACAAAGCTCATATGCACAAGGTTTCTTCATATCTTTTCCATAAGGCTTCAATTTCCGGGACACAAACTAAGACTTTAGCAAAGTTAACTTAAATTCCTTCCAAGTGGTTACTCCTTGCCATCCATTGGTGTTTTGGTACATCCTCCACCAAGTAGCAGCACCTCTTACAAAGCACTGAAGAGCATGCTGGGTCATATCCTTTTCCGACTACAGGGTTATTCTTCATATGATCCTCCATGTTCTGAATCCATCAGTCCGTCTCCAATTGACTCATTGGTCCAGAAAACATAAGCTCATCTCCATTCATCCTCTATTGGGTCCATGGGTTTGGGGTGGGATAAGAGATATCGAGAGGCATGCAGACAGTACAAGCAATAGTTTTGAAAAGACATGTTTTATTGTGGCTATCGGAAAACATCAAACAAATGACAGCTCACAATCGTCGCATCTAACATAGGTATATAACAGGGGTTGGGTCTTCTAATGGTCTATAGATCTCAATGTCATCAAACTCTTCAAGTCTTGGTCATGTCTCCGATGGCTCCTTCCGATCATGCTTGTCCTTCTCAAGTTCTTTTGCCAAATCATCTCTGTTGACGCGAAGTCTCTCATGACATCCTTTAATATTTCTGGGGTTGCATTCCAAACTTCTGGGTTTCAACATCCTTAGCATGAACCATGGTCCTACTGTCTTTCAGTTCCTGACGAATCTCCGGTATCTCGAGGTTTTGTTCCTCCAGTTTGGCTACTTCAGCTTCAGGTTCATGAGTTCTTCACGAGTTGCCTCCTTGTCAAATATGACTTCCTAAAGTCCATCTTAAAAACCTTGATGTAATACTCCAGATCCTAGTGATACATCAGCTAAGGTTAAAGCTGCATTCTTTGCTGATAGATGCTCCATCAGCCTTCTAGCATCCAATCCTTCCATGCATCTGCATGCTTAACTCAGCCCGGTGATAATAGTATAAGCGGGCATTAACATCATGGATAACCGTGTTTATGCCCATGTTACTGCCATGAGCTATCATTCCATAATTGATATCTCCTTCCTTGGGGCTTTCTTGACAAAACCTTTGAGTTCTAACGCTCAATGTTTCGGTCTTTCTCCAGCACACCTTGATCTCGGGTATTGACAGCTTCAATGGTCTGACAATTTCCATAAGTGTAGCCTTCCTTGGTCATACCAAATCTGGAAATTCTTCAGAGACACCAATTCTCCTAGTCTTCAGAGTCTTCAACAGTTGTAATTTCCATTATCATAATGTATGGTAAAATCCTCTTCATTCCGAATGGTCTTAGCTATCCGATATCTTATACTTCCTGTGTGGTCTCATCAGTCGAATCTTCGAGGGGTCAAAAGGGGAAAGGGGTATGGTCTCACTAAAAGGGAATATTTGAATAAGCTCAGAAGGGAAGAGAGGTAAAAGATTCTTTTGAAAAGAAAGTTGTAGAGAAAAAAATCTTTCCTATGGGCTTGCCAGTTTCTAGGGTCACGTCCTACAGTCAACATGTGCTCTGATACCATCTTGTAGTGACCCGACCCGAATGGGTCAAGTCTCTATGCTTACGTGTCATCCCTGGATCGGTATGCTGACACACACAGTACTTGAGGATTTATAACAGAGGTAAATCACATGTATAAAGTAACATAAATACTATTACCTCGATCCAAATAGCGGAAGCAACAAGGTTGTGGATTCCCATCAACACCAACGGCAAGGTTGAGTATAGGAAATCGTAACCCTAACGTATCACTTACTCGTCGTAAGATCCTGCAACATGAGACGTTGCAGCCATAGAGGGTCAGTACATTGAATGTACTGGCAAATTCACACCATAGAGCAATGATGAATAAAGGCTATAACTACATGCATATTTGGCTGGTGGAGGCTCTATGGTTATAATGTTTTTGCGAAAAGCCAATTTTTTTCCTACTGTAAAGGAATAAATTTATTTAACTATCATGGTGGTTGTTAAACATTGAGAATGGTTAACAACATTCTCAATCCCAATTAAAAGTACTCATTAAACCCAACAAAATTAATTAGAAGTAACATGATGAGATTCATATGATATCCAAGTTCTAGATACTCAAAACGTCCATAACCGGGGACACAGCTAATCATGATTAGTTTGTACACTTTGCAGAGGTTTGCGCACTTTTCCCCATAAGACTCGACCGCCTCCGTTGGTTTCTTGCACTACATGGTGTTTGAGAAATGGATGACCGAGACACAGTCTTTCGAAAGCACTAGCACCTTACATGTGGGTAGACCGGTACACCTACTTTCCCCTACATCTGCTAGTCTACCCGTAACAGTTTGCACAACTTAGTCAACTATGCCAGAGCCCATAATGGCTTGTGGCTGCACACGTAAGTTTCTAGTTTGAATAATCTCATGATCCCTTTGAGCCTGGGTGGCGGTCTGAAGAAAAACAGGCAAGTCCTGGAAACCCAGGTGCCTAGACAGGCAAGTCCTGGAGTAACCAGGTGCCTCAATCCACCCAGATGTGTGTTTAAGTTGCCACCTTAAATAAACCATTAATTAACAATCTCACATCTGTCATGGAAATTCACTCACCCAATCCACGTCTACTAGCATAGCATGGCATAATAAGCAAACGTAGAAGTAACTCCCAAGGGTTTGAAAATAAAACAGGTAATAGGTGCTACCTCAATCTACTTCGCAAAACCCACAATTTAATTTAGATCCTAATCATGCAATTTGTTTGGAGGATTGAACTAATGCATAAAACTGGGTATGAGAAAAGGTATGATCAAAGTGTGAACTTGCCTGCAATGTTGATGAAGATGATTCGCACTCAAAACTCTTGATAGTTCTACTCGTCACACTCCGGTCAATCTATCGTAAGCAAGCAATAGTAACCACACATATGTTGGGGAACGTAGTAATTTCAAAATTTCCTACGCACACGCAAGATCATGGTGATGATATAGCAACGAGAGGGGAGAGTGTTCGTCCACGTACCCTCGTAGACCATAAGCGGAAGCGTTATCACAACGCGGTTGATGTAGTCGTACGTCTTCACGATCGGACCGATCCAAGCACCGAACGTACGGAGCCTCCGAGTTCAGCACACGTTTAGCTCGATGACGTCCCTCGAACTCCGATCCAGCCGAGTGTCGAGGGAGAGTTCCGTCAGCACGGCGTCGTGGTGACGATCTTGATGTTCTACCGGCTCAGGGCTTCGCCTAAGCTTCACGACGATATGACCGAGGTGGAATATGGTGGAAGGGGGCACCGCACACGGCTAAGGAACGATCCGTAGATCAACTTGTGTGTCCATGGGGTGCCCCCTGCCCCCGTATATAAAGGATGGAGGGAGGAGGAGGCCGGCACTAGGAGGGGCGCGCCATGGGGAGTCCTACTCCCACCGGGAGTAGGATTCCCCCTTTCCTAGTCCAACTAGGGGTCCTTCCATGTAGTAGGAGTAGGAGACTAGGAAGGGGAAGAGAGAAGGGAAGGAAGGAGGGGGTGAGGCCCCTCCCCCTAGTCCAATTCGGACTAGGCCTTGGGGGGGGGGGCCTGCCCTAGGCAGCCCCTCTCTCTTTCCCGCAGGGCCCAATAAGGCCCAATACTTCTCCCCAGCGAATTCCCGTAACTCTCCGGTACTCCGAAAAATACCCGAATCACTCGGAACCTTTCCGAACTCCGAATATAGTCGTCCAATATATCGATCTTTACGTCTCGACCATTTCGAGACTCCTCGTCATGTCCCCGATCTCATCCGGGACTCCGAACTCCTTAGGTACATCAAAACTCATAAACTCATAATATAACTGTCATCGAAACCTTAAGCATGCGGACCCTACGGGTTCGAGAACTATGTAGACATGACCTAGAACTATTCTTGGTCAATAACCAATAGCGGGACCTGGATGCCCATATTGGCTCCTACATATTCTACGAAGATCTTTATCGGTCAAACCGCATAACAACATACGTTGTTCCCTTTGTCATCGGTATGTTACTTGCCCGAGATTCGATCGTCGGTATCCAATACCTAGTTCAATCTCGTCACCGGCAAGTCTCTTTACTCGTTCTGTAATGCATCATCCCGTAACCAACTCATTGGTCACATTGCTTGCAAGGCTTATAATGATGTGCATTACCGAGAGGGCCTAGAGATACCTCTCCGACAATCGGAGTGACAAAACGTAATCTCGAAATACGCGAACTCAACATGTACCTTCAGAGACACCTGTAGTACTCCTTTATAATCACCCAGTTACGTTGTGACATTTGGTAGTACCCAAAGTGTTCCTCCGGTAAACGGTAGTTGCATAATCTCATAGTTATAGGAACATGTATAAGTCATGAAGAAAGCAATAGCAACATACTAAAGGATCAAGTGCTAAGCTAACGGAATCGGTCAAGTCAATCACATCATTCTCCTAATGATGTGATCCCGTTAATCAAATGACAACTCTTTTGTCCATGGCTAGGAAACATAACCATCTCTGATAAACGAGCTAGTCAAGTAGAGGCATACTAGTGACACTATGTTTGTCTATGTATTCACACATGTATTATGTTTCCGGTTAATACAATTCTAGCATGAATAATAAACATTTATCATGAAATAAGGAAATAAATAATAACTTTATTATTGCCTCTAGGGCATATTTCCTTCAGTCTCCCACTTGCACTAGAGTCAATAATCTAGTTCACATCGCCATGTGATTTAACACCAATATTCATATCTGTATATGATTAACACCCATATTTCACATCATCATGTGACCAACATCAAGAGGGTTTACTAGAGTCAATAATCTAGTTCACATTGCTATGTGATTAACACCCAAAGAGTACAAAGGTATGATCATGTTTTGCTCGTGAGTGAAGTTTAGTCAATGGGTCTGTCACATTCAGAGCCGTATGTATTTTGCAAATATTCTATGTCTACAATACTCTGCACGGAGTTTAGTCAATTGCTCCCACTTTCAATATGTATCCAGATTGAGACTTAGAGTCATCTGGATCAGTGTAAAAGTTTGCACTGATGTAACTTTTACAACAAACTCTTTTATCACCTCCATAATCGAGAAACATCTCCTTAGTCCTTACTAAGGATATTCTTGACCAATGTCCAGTGATCTACTCCTAGATCACTATTGTACTCTCTTGCCAAATTCAGAGCAAGGTATACAATAGGTCTGGTACATAGCATAGCATACTTTATAGAACCTATGACTGAGGCATAGGGAATGACTTTTCATTCTCTTTCTATTTTTTGCTGTGGTCGGGATTTGAGTCTTACTCAATTTCATACCTTTGCAACACAGGCAAGAACTCTTTCTTTGACTGTTCCATTTTGAACTATTTCAAAATCTTGCCAAGGTATGTACTCATTGAAAATCTTATCAAGCGTCTTGATCTATCTCAATAGATCTTGATGCTCAATATGTAAGTAGCTTTTACTGAGGTCTTTTCTTTTTAAAGAACTCCTTTAAAACACTCTTTTATGCTTTGCAGAAAAATTCTACATCATTTCTGATCAACAATATGTCACTCACATATACTAATCAGAAAGGTTGTAGTGCTCCCACTCACTTTATTGTAAATACAGGCTTCATCGTAAGTCCAGATAAAACTATATGCTTTGATCAACTTATCAAAGCGTATATTCCAACTCCGAGATGCTTGCACCAGTCCATAGATGGATCGCTGGAGCTTGCACATTTTGTTAGCACCTTTAGGATTGACAAAACCTTCTGGTTGCATCATATACAACTCTTCTTTAATAAATCCATTAAGGAATGCAGTTTTGACATCCATTTGCCAGATTTCATAAAATGTGGCAATTGCTAACATTATCCAGACAGACTTAAGCATCGATACGAGTGAGAAAATCTCATCGTATTCAACACCTTGAACTTGTTGAAAACCTTTCACAACAAGTCGAGCTTGGTAGATAGTAACACTACTATCAGTGTCTGTCTTCCTCTTAAAGATCCATTCATTTAACATGGCTTGCTGATCATCGAGCAAGTCAATCAAAGTCCATACTTTGTTGTCATACATGGATCATATCTCAGATTTTATGGCCTCAAGCCATCTCGCGGAATCTGGGCTCATCATCGCTTCCTCATAGTTCGTAGGTTCATCATGGTCTAGTAACATGACTTCCAGAATAGGATTACCGTACCACTCTGGTGCGGATCTTACTCTGGTTGACCTACGAGGTTCAGCAGAAACTTTATCTGAAGTTTCATGATCTATATCATTAGCTTCCTCACTAATTGGTGTAGCTGTCATAGGAACCGGTTCTTGTGATGAACTACCTTCCAATAAGGGAGTAGATACAATTATCTCAACAAGTTCTACTTTCCTCCCACTCACTTCTTTCGAAAGAAACTCCTTCTCTAGAAAGGATCCGAATTTAGCACCGAAAATCTTGCCCTCAGATCTGTGATAGAAGGTGTACCCAATAGTCTCCTTTGGGTATCCTATGAAGACACATTTCTCTGATTTGGGTTTGAGCTTATCTGGTTGAAGTTTCTTCAAATAAGCATCGCAGCCCCAAACTTTAAGAAACGACAACTTTGGTTTCTAGCCAAACCACAGTTCGTAAGGCGTCGTCTCAACGGATTTTGATGGTGCCCTATTTAAAGTGAATGCAGCTGTCTCTAATGCATAACCCCAAAACAATATTGGTAAATCAGTAAGAGACATCATAGATCGCACCATATCCAATAAAGTGCGCTTACGACGTTCGGACACACCATAACGTTGTGGTGTTCCAGGTGGCGTGAGCTGTGAAACTATTCCACATTGTTTTAATTGAAGATCAAACTCGTAACTCAAATATTCGTCTCCGCGATCAGATCGCAGAAACTTTATTTTCTTGTTACGATGATTTCTCCACTTCACTCTGAAATTCTTTGAACCATTCAACTATTTCAGACTTATGTTTCATCAAGTAGATATACCCATATCTTCTCAAATCATCTTGTGAAGGTCAGAAAATAATGATACTTGCCACGAGCCTTCATACTCATTGGTCTGCATACATTAGTATGTATTATTTCCAATAAGTCAGTAGCTCGTTCCATTGTTCCGAAGAACGGAGTTTTAGTCATCTTGCCCAAAAGGCACGGTTCGCAAGCATCAAATGATTCATAACCAAATGATTCTGAAAATCCATCTTTATGGAGTTTCTTCATGCGCTTTACACCGATATGACCCAAACGGCAGTGCCACAAATAAGTTGCACTATCATTATTAACTTTGCATCTTTTGGCTTCAATATTATGAATGTGTGTATCACACAATCGAGATCCAACAAACCATTTTCATTGGGTGTATGACCATAGAAGGTTTTATTCATGAAAACAGAACAACAATCATTCTCTAACTTACATGAATAACTGTATTGCAATATACATGATCAAATCATATTCATGCTCAATGCAAACACCAAATATCACTTATTTAGGTTTAACACTAATCCCGAAAGTATAGGGAGTGTGCGATGATGATCATATCAATCTTGGAACTATTTCCAACACACATCGTCACTTCACCCTTAACTAGTCTCTGTTTATTCTGCAACTCCCGTTTCGAGTCACTAATCTTAGCAACCGAACAAGTATCAAATACTCAGGGGCTACTATAAACACTAGTAAGGCACACATCAATAATCTGTATATCAAATATACCCTTGTTCACTTTGCCATCCTTCTTATCCACCAAATATTCAGGGCATTTCCGCTTCCAGTGACCATTTCCTTTGCAATGCAAACACTCAGTTTCAGGCTATGGTCCAGATTTGGGTTTCTTCGCAGGAGTGAGAACTTGCTTGTCTTTCCACTTGAAGTTCCCTTTCTTTCCCTCTACCCTTCTCTTGAAACTAGTGGTCTTGTCAATCATCAACACTTGATGCTCTTTCTTGATTTCTACCTTCGTCGATTTCAACACCACGAAGAGCTCGGGAATCGTTTTCGTCATCCCTTGCATACTATAGTTCATCACGAAGTTCTACTAACTTGGTGATGGTGACTAGAGAATTCTGTCAATCACTATCTTATCTGGAAGATTAACTCCCACTTGATTCAAGCGATTGTAGTACCCAGACAATCTGAGCACATGCTCACTAGTTGAGCGATTCTCCTCCATCTTTTAGCTATAGAACTTGTTGGAGACTTCATATCTCTCAACTCGGTTATTTGCTTGAAATATTAACTTCAATTCCTGGAACATCTCATATGGTCCATGATGTTCAAAACATCTTTGAAGTCCCGATTCTAAGCCGTTTTAGCATGGTGCACTAAACTATCAAGTAGTCATCCTTTTGAGCTAGCCAAACGTTCATAACGTCTACATCTGCTCCTGCAATAGGTTTGTCACCTAGCGGTGCATTAAGGACATAATTCTTCTGTGCAGCAATGAGGATAAACCTCAGATCACGGATCGAATCCGCATCTTTGCTACTAACATTTTTCAACACAATTTTCTCTAGGAACATATCAAAATAAACATATGAAAGCAACAACGCAAGCTATTGATCTACAACATAATTTGCAAAATACTACCAGGACTAAGTTCATGATAAATTTAAGTTCAATTAATCATATTACTTAAGAACTCCCACTTAGACAGACATCTCTCTAGTCATCTAAGTGATCACGTGATCCAAATCAACTAAACCATGTCCGATCATCACGTGAGATGGAGTACTTTTCAATGGTGAACATCACTATGTTGATCATATCTACTATATGATTCACGCTCGACCTTTCGGTCTCCGTGTTCCGAGGCCATATCTGTATATGCTAGGCTCGTCAAGTATAACCTGAGTATTCCGCGTGTGCAACTGTTTTGCACCCGTTGTATTTGAACGTAGAGCCTATCACACCCGATCATCACGTGGTGTCTCAGCACGAAGAACTTTCGCAACGGTGCATACTCAGGGAGAACACTTCTTGATAATTAGTGAGAGATCATCTTAAAATGCTACCGTCAATCAAAGCAAGATAAGATGCATAAAGGATAAACATCACATGCAATCAATATAAGTGATATGATATGGCCATCATCATCTTGTGCTTGTGATCTCCATCTTCGAAGCACCGTCGTGATCACCATCGTCACCGGCGCGACACCTTGATCTCCATCGTAGCATCGTTGTCGTTACGCCATCTATTGCTTCTACGACTATCGCTACCGCTTAGCGATAAAGTAAAGCAATTACAGGGCATTTGCATTTCATACAATAAAGCGACAACCATATGGCTCCTGCCAGTTGCCGATAACTTCGGTTACAAAACATGATCATCTCATACAATAAAATATAGCATCACGTCTTGACCATATCACATCACAACATGCCCTGCAAAAACAAGTTAGACGTTCTCTACTTTGTTGTTGCAAGTTTTACGTGGCTGCTACGGGCTAAGCAAGAACCGTTCTTACCTACGCATCAAAACCACAACGATAGTTTGTCAAATAGACTCCGTTTTAACCTTCGCAAGGACCGAGCGTAGCCACACTCAGTTCAACTAAAGTTGGAGAAACTGACACCCGCCAGCCACCTGTGTGCAAAGCACGTCGGTAGAACCAGTCTCGCGTAAGCGTACGCGTAATGTCGGTCCGGGCCGCTTCATCCAACAATACCGCTGAACCAAAGTATGACATGCTGGTAGGAAGTATGACTTATATCGTCCACAACTCACTTGTGTTCTACTCGTGCATATAACATCAACGCATAAAACCTAGGCTCTGATACCACTGTTGGGGAACGTAGTAATTTCAAAATTTCCTACGCACACGCAAGATCATGGTGATGATATAGCAACGAGAGGGGAGAGTGTTCGTCCACGTACCCTCGTAGACCGTAAGCGGAAGCGTTATCACAACGTGGTTGATGTAGTCGTACGTCTTCACGATCTGACCGATCCAAGCACCGAACGTACGGAGCCTCCGAGTTCAGCACACGTTCAGCTCGATGACGTCCCTCGAACTCCGATCCAGCCGAGTGTCGAGGGAGAGTTCCGTCAGCACGACGTCGTGGTGACGATCTTGATGTTCTACCGGCGCAGGGCTTCGCCTAAGCTTCACGACGATATGACCGAGGTGGAATATGGTGGAAGGGGGCACCGCACACGGCTAAGGAACGATCCGTAGATCAACTTGTGTGTCCATGGGGTGCCCCCTGCCCCCGTATATAAAGGAGGGAGGGAGGAGGAGGCCGGCCCTAGGAGGGGCGCGCCATGGGGAGTCCTACTCCCACCGGGAGTAGGATTCCCCCTTTCCTAGTCCAACTAGGGGTCCTTCCATGTAGTAGTAGTAGGAGACAAGGAAGGGGAAGAGAGAAGGGAAGGAAGGAGGGGGTGC
>LT934120.1:25088303-25158940 GCA_900231445.1 Triticum turgidum subsp. durum
TGACCCTCGGGCTCCGGAAACCCAAGGGAAAAGGCTTATGTAGGCAAATGGTAAAACCAAGGTTGGGCCTTGCTGGAGGAGTTTTATTCAAAGCAAACTGTCAAGGGGGTTCCATAAATTACCCAACCACGTAAGAAACACAAAATCAAGGAACATAACACCGGTATGATGGAAAATAGGGAGGCAAGAGTGGGACAAAACACCAGGCATAAGGCCGAGCCTTCCACCCTTTACCAAGTATATAGATGCATTAATTAAATAAGAGATATTGTGATATCCCAACATAATCCTGTCCATCATGGAGCAATCTTCAACTTCACCTGCAACTAACAACGCTATAAGAGGGGCTCAGCAAAAGAGGTAACATAGCCAAGCAACGGTTTGCTAGGAAGGGTGAAAAAGGTTAGAGGCTATCATGGCAATTTGGGAGGCTTGATGAACTAGTGATAGGTAGCGCAACATAGCGATAGAACAGAGCAACTAGCATAGCAATGATAGTAGTGAAATCCAAGGTGACGGTCATCTTGCCTGAAATCCTGCAAGGAAGAAGAATGAGTCCATGAAGAAGACGAACGGATGAAGCTGAACCGAGCGTAGTTGAACGAATCCTCACGATCGCAACGAAACAATACTATCGAGAGGAAGCACAACCGAAAAGAAGCAAACAATAAGGTAAACACACAACACATAGACATGGCATGATGCTTAACCAATTATGATGCATGACAAAGGCTATGTGATGCTACTCATGGCAAGAGATGATGCAAACAAGAACAACACATCAAAGCAAGTTTAAATGAGGCCGGAAACATTCTATAACAAATCTGGTAAGTCCTCATATGCAAATTTCGAAATTGGTCCAGATCTGAATAAATCTTATGTTCAGGTTGTTAAACAGCAAGTTAAGATGCACCAAGATGATCTACATGAAATTCTAGTCAGGTTACATATAAAGTTCATTTAGTTCGGAGCTACGGCCTAGAAGATATGAGCAAAACAAATTAAACATGGCATTGATGCAAAATGCATGCAAACATCAATAAAACACACTCATAACAGGGATGCAACAAGGTAACATGAAACTACATGCAAAGCTAAGCAAATTTCATATAAAGCACACTCAAAACGGAGCAACGGTTCAACACATACACATGAAACAAGTTTAAAGGACAAGCTGTCCAAAACAGCAACTAGGCATCTAGCAAACATCAAAACAACATGCTACAGCACCTCAACATGATGAAAAATGGCATGGATGTGATGTACAGATGAAGCATAACAAAACATGAACACCGAGCTATCTTCATAAATCATTAGAACATGCTCAAAAGGACATGGCAAGATTGCAAATAATAACAGTTCACAGACTTTGCAGAAAATCACTGAGCATTGTGGAAATAACATCAGGTTGCAATGTTTAGAGTTAGCAAAATACAAGTTACATTAAGCTATCATGGAAAACTTAAGCATGTCATGCTAATACTAAAGTCAAAGAACAAGACTCACTTACTGAACTTATTCCAAAGATCAACAGAAAAGATGGTAGCATCCATGCAAACATGGCATATGATATGACAGATTCAGAATAACAGTACATGGCAGGAACAACGATAAGTAGGCATGTGGGTGAGCTTGTACCACTCACCACAAAGAATTTCATGGCATGTGAAGTAAACCAACAGTAATATGACACATTTATGGAGCTAAACATGGCAATAACATAGTCATAGGGTGCACGGATCACTAGCAAAACTCATGGCAAAACTGAACTTAAGGTTAACAGGCTGACAACAACATTATTTAGCAAATTTGGAGCATTATAACAACAATCTACAGCTGCCATAACTTCAACCAATGACATGGATGGGCAGAACATAACATTTAGAACAAAACATCCTTAGTGAACATCTCGAGATTATGCATAGAATGACTTGTAGCAGCAGGTTTACATAGCATCATGATATAACAGATTCAGCATAGCAAAACAGTAACAACAAGTACCCTACTTCATGAGCTTGATGCACTCACTACAAGATGCACAAAAATACATGGATTGCAGCACTGTAAAGATGGAATGAATTATCTCAAAACTTATGTAGAGATCAAGATCATAGGATGCACACACAAAATGCAACGAAAATGACAAAACAGCAAGTTATCAAAGTTTCAGCAGTTTATATTATTTAGCACTCTTTCAACGATGATTAGGTTATCAATATGAACTCAAACAAGCATGGAACAATGGAATGAAATGAAGAGCATCTCATAATGAACATTTCAATATATCACACGGACAAAACGGAGCAGCGCACAAGAAGTAATGGCATGATGAACATGGCACCGGAATGCTGAAAATTAGGGACTTGGCGAAAATTTCACCCCGGGGAAAAGTGGACGGAGGGGTTCCGGGACGGAGCGGTACGGGACGGGTGTGCCATTTGGTTCGAGGAGCAGGTGGATCTCGTCCATCTTCTTGGATCCGACAAACACCGGCGAGGGCGAACTCCAGCGAGCTCCTAGCGGCGCAGGGAGGAGCGGGAGGTGGCCGGCGACGACGGGGAAGGACGGATCCGGCAGTGTCTGGCCCAGATCCGGCTGGAGGTGAGGCCGGCGGCAAAAGAGGATGGCGGGGCGATGGCTGGAGCTGGAGCTGAGGGAGGCAGAGAGCTCCGCGGGTGATGGCGGCGCGGTTGCCGGCGCGAGGCGGCGAGGTGGCGGTGGAGTTCGGGCGGCGGGGCGGCAAGAAGGTGCGGGTCGGCGGCGACGAGACGGGCAGCGCGCCGGCGTAGGAGGCGGGTTGGCAAGGGCGAGGCGGCGGCGATGCACGGCGACGGCGGGGTGGCGCCTGGTGGCGCGGAAGCCGAGGTGGCGGGTGCCGGATGGGCTCGGCGGGCCCGCTCTGAGCCGAGCGGGCCGATGGCGCGGGAGGCAGAGGCGGGCCACGTGGCGGCTGCTGGATGGCTGCGGCGGCGGGGTGGAAGTGCCCGGCGAGGGAGTGGACATGTCCGGCGGCGTCAGGGGAGCGGGGTTAGGGTTTGGACCCGAAAATGGAGGGGGAGGGGGCGTTCTTTCTAGGTAGAGGGAGCTAGGCGAGTCCAAATGGGGTTCGGTTTTCACCCACACAATCGTGATCGAACGACAGAGAGCATGGAGGGGGTATAGATGGGCTAGTGGGCAGTGTGAAGGGGTGCTTGGCTGCAAGAGAAAAGGGGCTTTTGGGGTTACACGGTTAACCGTTGGAGCATCAAACGACCTCCAAATGGAACGTAATTTGACGGGCGGTCTACCGGTGATATACCAAGGCCACTCGATAAATATCGGCCCATTCCAAGAATGTTTTTCGGCGGCTCACAAAACAAGGTCTGAGAGGGGCGACGGGCGCGTGCGAGTGTGTCTGTGCTCAGAGCGGACAACAGAGAGAACCGGTGGAACCCGAACGGATGCATGTTTTGAAAAAAAACATGCATATGAAATCCAGATGACGACATGGCAAAATGCAACACGCAAGCAAGTGACATGGCAACAACGACGAATAGCTGGAAGACACCTGGCACATCGGATCCGGGGCGTTACAACTCTCCTCCACTAACAAGAGATCTCGTCCCAAGATCTTAGGAACGAGACAGAAGAGAAGAGGAAGAGGTGAAGTAAGAATGCAAGAGAAAAGATGAACGAAGTCGAGAGCACTCGGGTAGAAAGAGGGACGACGAATATGACGAGGATCAAATGCTCATGGAAACATGTAGACTCTGAAACCACTCCGGTTAGAACAAGATAGAAAAGGAATGAATAAAAGAATTTCGGCAACACTCCCGACTAAAAATGGAAGGAATAGAACATGAACTTCACAAGATGGGGTGACACTTGATGAGATGAACAACGCAATGCCTCCGGGAGAATTGAAAGAATGGAATGAAAAGAACTTAGAAGGAAGGATTGAATGGAGTTGTTGAGGAAAAATCAAAAATGAAAGAATAAGCTTGTTGTGGACTTATCAAAACAACTCAAGCCTGAGGTGAAATTATACCACAGCCAAAAGTCTGAATAGCTGAGAAGAAATAAAAAATGCAAAAATCCACTTCAGAAGAAAAGCAAGAATTATTTGCACCTTGAGACGTGAGAAGAAAAGATACTTGAACTCCTCTAATCTTGATGAACTCTTGAAGAACGAATTTAATCATGAAGAACTCCCAGGAAGAACTCCGGTGAAAAAAGGATGATGAGATAGGATGAAGGATGAAAGAATAAGATTAAAGCTTGCGGTGATTTAGATGGAGGTGCCGACGAAATGGCGGAGGAAATTTGAACTTCGGAAAAGAAAAGATGAAAAACACTTGAAACTAGAATTTATTCATCCAGAACAAACTCTGAAGGAAGGGATTACTTGACGACGATGAAGTAAGAATAAGAATTACGTTCTGCTTATCCTCATCCAATTTAATTGATGACAAGCGTATTTGGCATGCAACTTATTCTTGTTGAAAAGGATTAAGGGAATATGGCACAAAACTTGATAAAGTCTTCATGAACCACCGGTAGAATTTGGAAGAACGAAAGAATTAATATGATGACAAAGGAAAAAGAATCTGAACGAACCAGCGTAAGAATTAGAAAATGACTGATGAAAGAGAATGAATCACCGGGGAGAATTGGAAGAACAAATATGCTTGAGGTGATTTAGATACAAGGGAACAAAGGGATAACAGGCTGATTAAAGAATACTTGACAGGTGCGCTGGGGTAAATATTGAACGATAGCTGGAATGATGGCCTCCGGTGAAATGAAACAGAAATGAACTCCTGAAATACTCTGGATGGTTGAGAAAAGGAATTTACGACAAACAAAATAATTCGAGAGGATAACAAGAAGCTAGAACCATGAATCTTCGGGAGAACGGGTAATATTTAGAGGAAAAACTCTTCTTCTATCTTGAAATGACGACGAGGAACGCCACCAAAATTACTGAGATTCTCTGGGAGAATTGCAAGCGAAGAGGTTGAGGCAACAATGAAAATAATTTGAAAGAGATCTTGGAGAAGGCATGTGACTGATGGGATCAATTCTTACGTCACCTTGAAAAGAATTTGAGAATAGCTCCGGGAGAATTAGAAGAGTCAGGTAAGATCCTAGGAAAAGACCTGTGGATTAGGGCCCACTGAAGAGAAAAACACCGTTGGAAAGGGATGTTGAATAGATAGATGATGCACCAAAACAATTGAAATATTTGAATGAGGTGACAACCATGAATTAATTGGAACACAGATGAATCTCTCGAGATGTCTTCCGAACTCCGGAACGATTGAATGGCGAGAGGCAAACGAGCAAGGAGAACACTTGATCCAAGGAAAAGAATACAATCAACACCGAAAAACATGAATTGAATCCACCGGAGAAGAAAAGGAGATGAAGACTGTCGAACAAAACGAGAATTCACTGGTTGAAACAGTTGACGAAAGGCTGAAGAGGTTCCGCACGGATGAAATTGATGGTCGAAAGAGACTCAAGCTCCAGGAAGAAAAAGGGGTGGGAGGGCGGGAAAAACAAAGGCAACTTGGAAGGGGGAACCGACGAATAACTTGAAGAGAAAGCACCGGTTGAAATAATTGAGGAAAGAAAGCAAAGGCTTTGCATGAGTAGGATGGATACTCGATTACGGACTCTAGCTCCGAGAAGAAAAAGGGGTGGGCGGGTCGGAAAAGAAAACAACTAAGGATTGAACTTGCAAAAACAAAGAGGGTCGAATCTTCTAGACGAGAAAATGCACCGGATGAGAAGAGCTGAGAACCAACGATCAGACAACTAACCGCGTGATCGTAAAGAAAATTTGAAGGGGAAGAGAATTAATTCAAAACACCTACATCAAGATTCCTCACCAGAGCGACGAAGGGGCTGAGGAGTAAAAAGAATTCCTACTCTCCGATATGACTAGACTCCCAAAAAGTTTTTTTCTAGACTCGACATCGGCCAAGCTACACAATCAAACAACGGGGGCTCCTATGGTCGGTCGAGGCTCTGATACCAACTTGTCACGCGCAATATGCGACCCTATACTAAAGAACTGGAAGGTCCCACCAAGGATAGAAGCGCATATTGGAGACACTTTTGCAAGGTGGATATCATTACATCGTACCATTACATAATATTTGGGGATACATACAAGAGGCATAGAATGCCACACGAATACAACATCATCATACATAAGAGCAACATCCGACTACAGATGAAACACAAACAGAAAATCAAACGACAACCACCCTGCTAGCCCAGGCTGCCGACCAGGAACCTATCCCCTGATCAAAGAAGAAGCAGAAGAAGAACTCCAAAACAAGTAAACATCGCTCTCGCGTCAAGATCATCGCATAACCTGTACCTGCAACTGTTGTTGTAGTAATCTGTGAGCCATGAGGACTCAGCAATCCCATTATGGGTATCAAGACTAGCAAAGCTTAGCGGGTAAGGAAGGGGTAAAGTGGTGAGGTTGCAGCATCGACTAAGCAAGTATGGTGGCTAACATACACAAATAAGAGCGAGAAGAGAAGCAAACGGAACGGTCGAGAAGCTAGAAGTGATCAAGAAGTGATCCTGAAACTACTTACGTTCATACATAACCCAAAACCGTGTTCAGTTCCCGGACTCCGCTGAAAAGGGACCATCACGGCTACACACGCAGTTGATGCATTTTAATTTGAATTTGGTGTCAAGTTCTCTACAACCGGATATTAAAAAATTCCCATCTGCCACATAACTGCAGGCATGGGTCTCGAAAGTTTAAACCCTGCAGGGGTGTCCCAACTTAGCCCATCACAAGCTCTCACGGTCAACGAAGGATATTCCTTCTCCCAGGAAGACCCGATCAGACTCGGAATCCCGGTTACAAGACATTTCGACAATAGTAAAACAAGACCAGCAAAGCCGCCCGAATGTGCCGACAAATCCTGATATGAGCTGCACATATCTCGTTCTCAGGGCACACCGGATTGTCAAAACTTCCAGTAGGCCAGCCCAGAGTTGCCCCTGGTGGCCACCGGCGGCTGACAGGTTGGACAAACACTCACGATGAGCACTGGCCCGGGGGGTAAATAAAGATGACCCTGGGGCTCCGGAAACCCAAGGGAAAAAGGCTTATGTAGGCAAATGGTAAAACCAAGGTTGCGCCTTGCTGGAGGAGTTTTATTCAAAGCAAACTGTCAAGGGGGTCCCATAAATCACCCAACCGCGTAAGGAACGCAAAATCAAGGAACATAACACCGGTATGACGGAAACTAGGGCGGTAAGAGTGGAACAAAAGACCAGGTATAAGGCCGAGCCTTCCACCCTTTACCAAGTATATAGATGCATTAATTAAATAAGAGATATTGTGATATCCCAACATAATCCTTTCCATCGTTGAGCAATCTTCAACTTCACCTGCAACTAACAACGCTATAAGAGGGGCTAAGCAAAAGCGGTAACATAGCCAAGCAACGGTTTGCTAGGAAGGGTGAAAAAGGTTAGAGGCTATCATGGCAATTTGCGAGGCTTGATGAACAAGTGATAGGTAGCGCAGCATAATGATAGAACGAAGCAACTAGCATAGCAATGATAGTAGTGAGATCCAAGGTGACGGTTGAGGGAGTCCTTGACTAGGGGGTGTCCGGACAGCCGGACTATCATCGTCCTCCGGACTCCAAGACTACGAAGATCCAAGATTGAAGACTCCGCCCCGTGTCCGGATGGGACTTTCCTTGGCGTGGAAGGCAAGCTTGGCAATACGGATATGTAGATCTCCTACCATTGTAACCGACTCTGTGTAACCCTAGCCTCCTCCGGTGTCTATATAAACCGGAGGGCTTTAGTCCGTAGGACAACATACATTACAACAATCATACCATAGGCTAGCTTTAGGGTTTAGCCTCCTTGATCTCGTGGTAGATCCACTCTTGTACTACCCATATCATCAATATTAATCAAGCAGGACGTAGGGTTTTACCTCCATCGAGAGGGCCCGAACCTGGGTAAAACATAATGTCCCGCATCTCCTATTACCATCTGCCTAGACGCACAGTTCGGGACCCCCTACCCGAGATCCGCCGGTTTTGACACCGACATTGGTGCTTTCATTGAGAGTTCCTCTGTGTCGTCACCGATAGGCAGGATGCCTCCACCCGTATTCAAAGACGGTGTTTTCGCCAAAGGGGCCTTGGCCGCCGGCCAAACTATCCGGCTAGGTGGTTTTCTTATGACCGCCTGTCCGGCCACCGCTTCGACGATGACTTCTCAAGTCGTCAGAAGCAATCTTCGCGTCAGCTCGAAATCTGCCGAACAGTTGAATCCAATAGAGCTCTCGTCTGTTAACGAGCTCTTGGATCGCATCGCCGCCCTGGGAGTCGCTACAGACTACAATCAGATTGGGCTTAAAACCGATCTGAGAGAGATTAAATCTCCCCAGGCCACCCACCACGTCGCAGTGGTGGAGGAGCAATACGACAACTCTTCGCCTATATTGAAAACAAGTCAGGTCCGGATTCCCGAACCCTCCACGCCGGATTTCCGTGGAGGGACGGACTTCGATCGAGCATTGAACTTAAAACCATGCATCGCTCCGGACTCGCTGGATCGTGTCCAGCAACCCAAGCTTCCGAATTCGGAAACTCCTCGGCCTTTAAGCCCCAGGATGGGCAGGGATCCAGATTTTAGTCCACCCGCCCGCCCAGACATATGCGATTTATCTCTAATACGGCAAGAGCCCACTGAAACAGTACCTCACTACTGGGCCAGATTCCTCCTGGTTATGGACAGGGTAAAGGACTGTCGAGAGGAAAACGCAATCTCAATCTTCTGCAATAATTGCACGGACAAGGGAATATTGAACGCCATCGATCGTCGTAAAATTACACGCTTCACCGATATGGCGTCCATAGTACAAAAGTACTGTGCGATGGAGAGTTTCCGGAAAACCGAAAACCAATTTTGGGATAATCCGGCCTCGACCCCAGTCCGCAACAAAAGGGTGCCTCACACTCAGGCCCCAGATGCAAAAACGAAAAAGCAAAAACCCAATAAAGGGCACGGAACCATACTGGAGGGATGGCTCAATGGACCCTGTAAGCTTCATAGTACAGAGGGAGCCGCCCCAACACATAGCCTTCGAGCATGTTGGATATTACGGCAGGTTGCCAAACGTGGCGTGGAGCTTCTAGCCCCGGGAAACCACTCCAACAATACCGGTACGGTATCAACAGTCTTCGAGACCTTCGCATCAAACAATATGCGAAAACGAACAATCCGCGGACTCACCGAAGTCTACCAAGTAGCAACAGCAAATCCTTGGAGTGACACAGCTATTACCTTCAACGCCAACGACGAGCCTAAGTTCCGAACAGCCAGAGCACCAGCCGCACTGGTGCTTAGTCCCATAGTGGACGACTTTTGACTGACAAAAGTCCTCATGGATGGCGGCAGCGGATTAAACCTCATTTACGAGGAAACTCTGAGAAAAATGGAAATCAATTAGAGCCGTATTGAGCGAAGCAGCACAACCTTCAGAGGAATAATCCCTAGCCGGGAAGCGCGCTGCATCGGAAAAATCACACTCGATGTGGTGTTCGGCTCGCCGGACAATTACAGATCCGAAGAAGTCACGTTCCAAGTGGCCCCGTTCAACAGCGGATATCACGCTATATTAGGACGAGAGGCATTCACAATTTTTCAAGCAGTACCTCATTACGGGTACATGAAGCTCAAAATGCCTGGGCCCGGCGGAATAATCACTCTCGCTAGTGATCCGGACATAGCACTCCGCACCGAGAACAAGACAGCCGCACTAGCCCTGGAGGCACTATCCGAAGCCTTAGCAGCAGAAGAACTCACCGCGCTGCGCTCTACGGTGAACAGGGACGATGTGATAGTCGATAAAAGATCCAAGTCCACCTCCTTCAAACCAGCATATGAAATAATAAAATTCCAGGTCCATCCAACGGACCCAACAAAGACGGCCTCCATTGGGGCACAATTGAACCCCGAAGTAGACGCCGCACTGCGTGAATTCCTTCGGGAAAATTGGGACATCTTCGCCTGGCATCCTTCGGATATGCCCGGAATCCCACGCAGGTTGGCAGAACACATCCTAAACATCCTAAAAGGGTTTAAGCCAGTCAAACAGGCTCTTCGACGATTTTCCGAACCCAAAAGACAGGCAATGGGAGAAGAGCTAGCCAAACTATTGGAAGCCGGATTCATCAGAGATATCAAACATCCGGATTGGCTAGCAAATCTGGTAATGGTACCAAAGAAGGACAAATGCTGGCGCCTCTATGTCGATTTTAAAGACCTCAATAAGGCTTGCCCAAAGGATCCCTTCCCTCTCCCCCGCATCGACCAAATTATCGATGCTACCGCAGGGCACGATTCATTGTGCTTCCTCGACGCATACTCTGGCTACCATCAAATCAAGATGGCAGAAACAGACCAAGCCACAACGGCATTCATCACTCCTTACGGACCATTCTGCTTCAACACGATGCCCTTCGGACTTAAAAACGCCGGGGCAACATATCAGGGCATGATTCAAACATGCCTGGCTACCCAGATCGGCAAAACAGTCGAGGCATACGTAGACGACGTAGTCGTCGAAACAAAACACGTCGAAACTGTAGTAGACGATTTGAGGCTCACGTTCGACAACCTCAGAGCATATGACATCAAGATGAACCCAGAAAATGTGTTTTCGGCGTACCAGCCGGAAAGCTGCTGGGCTTCATTGTATCCGGTAGAGGAATCGAAGCAAACCCAGCTAAAATCCGAGCTCTGTCACAGTTGGACATTCCAAAAGACCTCAAACAAATACAAAAATTAACAGGATGCGTGGCAGCTCTAAGCCGCTTTATCTCCCATCTAGGAGAAAAGGCGTTGCCCCTCTATCGCCTCCTCAGGTGCACCGAACACTTCGAGTGGACGGATGCTGCCACTGCCGGACTCGAAGAAATAAAGGCCATATTGGCAACAAATCCGGTCCTGGCTGCGCCCAATCTGGGCGAACCAATGTTGTTATACATCGCAGCAACGCATCAAGTTTTAAGCGCGCTCCTCGTCGTCGAACGAGAGACAGAAGGGCACAAATTCCCTCTTCAAAATCCAGTGTATTATGTATCCACTGTGTTAACCCCCTGCAAGTCCCGTTACCCGCACTATCAGAAGATAGCATATGCGGTGTTCATGGCGTCCCGGAAGCTCCGACACTACTTTCAAGAGTGTTCGATAACAGTGGCCTCTGAAGTACAACTCAATGACATTATAAATAACCGTGACGCAACGGGCAGGATTGCAAAATGGGCCATTGAGCTCTTACCATTCAATATAATTTACAAACCTCGGCGAGCTATAAATTCACAAGTTTTGGCTGACTTCATCACTGAATGGACCGAAGCCGAACTCCCTAAAGAGTACGGCGCATACTCCAATTGGGTTATGCACTTTGACGGCTCTAAAATGTTGGCCGGACTGGGGGCTAGCGTCGTATTGACGTCCCCAACCGGGGACACAGTTCAGTACGTACTTCAAAGAATGTACACCGACTCCAACAACGCAGCCGAATACGAGGCCCTGTTACATGGTCTCCGGATCGCAGTTTCCATGGGCATTCAACGCCTAGAGGTGCGTGGGGATTCAAACCTTGCAATATCCCAAATAAATGGGGACATTGACGCCAAGGATCCGAAAATGGCAGCATACCGCAACGCTGTCCTAAAAATGTCACCTCAGTTTGAAGGACTCGAATTCCATCACATAGCCCGAGATAATAACCAAGCGGCCGACATACTGGCACGCATCGGTGCAAAACGTGATGCTGTCCCTCCAAATATCTTCCTGGAACGGCTCTTCAAGCCATCCGTACTATGGGAAGAGGAGCCCGGAAGTGACAAACCGGAAAAAACCGCGCCAATCGGCGATTCAGCCGATGACATAACACCTTCAGCCCACGACATAATGGCAGTAATCGCCCCATGGACAGAACCGTTCCTAGCCTACTTACTTAGGCAGGAACATCCCGAAGACCAAAACGAGGCCCGCTGCATAGTCCGGCGATCGAAAGCCTACAAGGTCCATGAGGGAGAACATTATAAGAAAAGTACAACCGGAGTCCTTCAAAGGTGTATCTCCGAAGAGGAAGGGCGAAACCTCCTGGCTGAAATTCATGCCAGACTAGGCGGACACCACGCAGCAGCCCGGGCCCTTGTAGGAAAGGCATTCCGTACAGGATTTTATTGGCCGAAGGCCCAGGCAGATGCCCAGGACTTAGTCCAGCGATGCGTTGGTTGTCAGCTCTTTGCTAATCAGAGCCATATGCCGCCCACCGCCCTCAAAACTATACCCATTACCTGGCCGTTCGCGGTCTGGGGGCTTGATATGGTTGGACCCCTTAAAGGGGGAACCCACAAGGAAAGGTACCTATTGGTCATGGTGGATAAATTCACCAAATGGATAGAGGCCAAACCGGTCAAAACGGCAGAGTCCGGACCAGTGATTGACTTTATATCCGGGGTAATACACCGCTATGGAGTCCCCCACAGCATCATCACCGACAATGGCACGAACTTCACAGCCGACGAGGTTAAGTCATGGTGCAAAAATATGGGCATCAAGCTCGACTACGCTTCAATCTATCACCCTCAAACCAACGGTCAAGTGGAATGAGCAAATGGTCTAATAATGAGCGGCATTAAACCCAGACTAGTGCGGTCACTTACTAAATCTGACACGCACTGGGTCGAGGAGCTTGACTCCGTACTCTGGGGGCTGCGGACAACACCTAACCGCACTACCGGATTCACACCATTCTTTATGGTCTATGGCGTAGAGGAAGTCTTGCCCTGCGACATTATTCATGACTCACCTCGAGTGCGCATGTACGAAGAAAGAGAGGCCGAGCTGGATCGGCAGGACAGCTTGGACACATTGGAGGAAGAACGCGACGTCGCCAAGGCTCGTTGCGCATTCTATCAGCAGCAGGCCCGAAGATACCAAAGCAGAGAAGTAAGGGCCAAGACTTACAACGTTGGTGAACTAGTTCTACGACTACCGGACAAGAAAAAGGACAAGCTCAAGCCCAAATGGGAGGGCCCCTTCATTATCGATCAAGTCCTGACCGGTGGAGCGTACCGTCTACGAAATGCGTCGGATAACCGACTCGAGCCGAACCCATGGAACGCAGCCCGCCTCCGAAGATTCTATGCCTAGCGCCGGACTAAGAGTTCGTCCCCTTCCTCCGTCCAAATTTTTACAATTCGGCTGTCTTTTGTTTCTCTCTTCATAACCTTTTTTACTGAAAAAGCCCCTAGGGGCCTACTTTCGCATTGTTCACATACACTTGATGTGCCACCCGCACTCATTATACCTGGGGGCTTCTTTTAAAGAAGCTCAAATTATAAGGGTTTCATGCCCAGCACATGTGTCAAGCTTCCACATGTACCTTTTACTCACCATTATATGCATCGATATGACTTAAGTTTTGGCCAAGCTAGGTTGCCTGGCTCCTGTGCTTACCCCTACATTCCCGATTGTTCGGCTAGGAGGTAAAGGGAGCACCTCTGCGATTGTTACTGCCGGGTCAGCCGGATGTGTACCTCAGACTGGGTGAAGCCGAAAGCTAGCGTTCTTAAGAGAATATTTGGTCGGTGACCTAAAATATGATTTTTTACCTACTCATTTATTCGCCCCCAGATGTTTTTTCTGCTTTTTTCGCAATCCGGACATGCACTTTAGGGCATGCCTCCCAGGGAAAGGAACCCTTAACGGAACTATTCTCCCTGGAAGATGTTTCTTACTAACCATGTAATATAACATAACTAGTTGGGTACTTGTCTGATAAAGCACTAATGACCCCTACGCCTGGTCTCCATGCATACCCCGGTTGTTTCTTAACCAAGAAGGTATTCGGACACACTCCAGACTCTAGGGTCCCCAGGTCAAAGCGAAAAGGTCGGCAAACACAAACGATCTACAATCCGGCTAGAAGGCATTTCACATGTCATTTTAAAATACATTGTCAAATTTACTGATTGTATTCCTCCTCAATCCCGTCTAACAGGCTGTCTAACTTATAGTCCCAATGGGAAAACTTAGCAGCCAACTCTACCTGGCTGTATACTAAACTCACAGGGATCTCCTTCCCATCGGGCCCCACCGGTCCAACTTCGGCCATATGGTTGGGATCCGCCTTCTTATAACGCGTCTTCACCATGGCCCAAGCCTCCCTGGCACCTTGACGGCAAGCCGAAATCTTCCACAAACGGAAGCGCTGCCGCACTCCCTGAAGCTTCTCCGCAAGCTCCCCAAGGCCCACGGGTAGGGAGAGGGCTGGCCATAAAGCCTGGACGACGCCGCTCATTGCCTGCCGAACTCGTTCGAGCAGTTGCAACAGTTCGGGAAGTTGATCACCCGTTGATATGGGCATCTCCTTTGCAGGGCGACCTATGAGTATACCTACAAGACATATCATGTCAATATACTTCCTCGCCGAACTCTTCTTTTCAAAGGAGTCCGTTCAAGCACTTACTATAAATGCCGCGACGAAGCCGCTCATTCTCCTTAACGGAGCCGGACAGCCCGGCGCGAGCGCCTTTCAGCTCTTCTCTGAGCTGGGCGTTGGCATCCTGCAGTTTGTTCCTTTCTTGCTGCACCCTATTCAGCACACTCTCACCGGCCTTCATCTGGCGCAGTAATCCTTGCCTGTCCGGATTTTGTCCGGCGGCACCTGCACAGTCATTATTAGACTTGCGCGCACGCTGCATAGCGCTTATATTTATTAATAAAAATGTGTTACCAGGAGGGGTCTCTGAGTTTCCTCCTGCGGCAGCAAGTGCGGCCTCAAGTTGGGCCTTGCATTCTTGCAGCTCCTGAGACAGCTGGTCATTCTTCTCGGTAAGAGCCTGCGATTTAATTGATCCTCAAATCAGTTAACATAACTGCTTCAAGTCTCGGGGGCTACTGGTATATATAACCATTAAAATTACCTTACTCGTATGTCTTTCACATACTGCTCCGTGGCTCTGGTAAATCCATCTTGAGCGGCACGGAGGTGCGCGTCCCCGGCGTTAAAGGTGTCCAATGCCTCAGGGGAGAAGCCAGCTTCACGAAACACTGTCCGGCGACGCCTATGGTTCATGGCGCTCTCCACCTCAGATTTGGTGGCGGACAGTCTGTCGGTGTCCTCCGTTGGAGAAGGATCCGGCCCGCGTCTTGCGCTTGCCTCCCCCTCCAGGCCGGGCGCTGGAGCCTGGCCGGTGTAGGTCGGATCGGCAACTTCCGCGCCCGCAGTCCGGCGAGCGCTTTTTCTCCTGTAAAGATCATGAGCACTCAGACGCTTCCTAGGAACGTTGCTCTAAAAATTGAAATACGAGTTATACCTTTGCGGCGATGTTTCAGTCTGTACCGCGCCCCTTTTCCGCCTGCTGGTCCGAACTGACCTTTGTTGGTCAGTCGCCGCGGGATCAGCTTCTCGCCGTGAAGGCGCTTCCTGTAAAATACCGTCGTTCGTGAAGGTCAGAAATGGGCAAGGAAGAGATAATGGTGTCCGGACCTCGGTCACAGTCACCTGGGAAGCCGGATACAGTCCGGGGTAGTCCGCCGTTATGGCGACCAAGGCATTATCCATGCTGAGCTGGTGAAATACCCCGTCGATCAGCTCCACCTCGATGTCCGGATCCTCTTCGGAGGCCGGATCCAGGGATCTTTCTGGATCCTCGGGTTGCGGAGCGGGACTTACCATGTCCTCCACAGTCCGGCGTAGATCCTGCGCCGAAGACATAACGTAAGAAGCTTAAACTTCGAAAGCATGGGTTGAGCCCTTAAAGGTGTTCGCTTACCCATCCTCTAGGGTTGTTCATGGAAAACCCATTCAAAGGGTTCGTTTGAAGGAAGTCCTCCTTTTCCCCCTTGTATAGGCTGGAAAGGATCTCCACCCGATCCTCGGTCGAATTTGGCCCTTTGCGGCCATGACGGGTGGCATCGTCCTCCCCATTGAAATCCCACATGGGGTGGCCTCTGTATTGCAATGGCTGTACCCCCCGCATGATGCATGTCGCCATGACTCCAATCATGGTCAACCCGGAATGGGCCAATAATCTTATTCGGCCCATCAAGTAATGGACGCTCCTGTCTTCCTCCAATCGGGGGCTCCGTGGGCGCCAGCTGAGGCGTTTCTTTAGAGGAGCAGCACTAAACTCCGGGAGGCCAATCCGGACTGGGTCCGGCAGCGGAGCATCTGCTATGTAAAACCACTGTGAAGGCCAGTCTTCGGACGCCTTCTTGGGAGTACCGGATGGGTATCCGGTCCCGGCGATGCGCCATACTTCGGCGCCGCCCACTTGATATATGGACCCCTCGTGAGAGCGGGGTACGAGGCAGAACAGCCTCTTCCACAATGCAAAATGGGGCTCAATGCCCAGGAATAGCTCGCAAAGAGCTACGTAGCCCGCGAGATGCAGGACAGAAGCGGGCGTGAGGTGGTGGAGCTGGAGTCCGTAAGACTCCAGGAGCCCACGGAGGAACGGATGTATTGGGAATCCGAGTCCCCTTATCAGATAAGGGACGAAGCATACTCGCTCCCCTTTGTTGGGACTTGGGGTAGCCTCCGCTTGCCTCCCACCTTGATAAGTGACCAGCCCGGCTCGAACTGGGACCATGAAGGAGGGAGATACCCCCCCGCTTGGAGCTTTAACAGCTCGTTGTGCGGAACAGAGCACCTCCTCCAAACCCCTGGCAGTGGGCTGGGAGCGCGAGAAGAGGGGCCGCGTCGATGGTCCATGATGGAATGGATTTTTAGGTCAAGGGCGCTCCGATGGAGTACTCGCGGGGGGAAGATGGTGCGGTTTGGATCTGGATTTTTGCCTCTTTTGTAGGCGGACGACTCGCACGACTAGGGAGTGAAACATGAAAGACACCCTGGCTTTTCGCATTCGTGCGACGCGTGGAAAGGGACCATTATTGGGCGTAGAAGCCGAGAAACACAGTATTTATGATAAAGCCGGACACTGTTCGGCAGGTACATGGAACTTGAGGGGAGAAGCCGCCTTGCAACACCGAAGACTATATACGCGCTGGACTTATCGTCATTGAAGCCTGGTTCGGGGGCTACTGAGGGAGTCCTGGACTAGGGGGTGTCTGGACAGCCGGACTATCATCGTCCGTCGGACTCCAAGACTACGAAGATACAAGATCGAAGACTCCGTCCCGTGTCCCGATGGATCTTTCCTTGGCGTGGAAGGCAAGCTTGGCAATACGGATATGTAGATCTCCTACCATTGTAACCGACTCTGTGTAACCCTAGCCTCCTCCGGTGTCTATATAAAGCGAAGGGCTTTAGTCCGTAGGACAACATACATTACAACAATCATACCACAGGCTAGCTTTAGGGTTTAGCCTCCTTGATCTCGTGGTAGATCCACTCTTGTACTACCCATATCATCAATATTAATCAAGCAGGACGTAGGGTTTTACCTCCATCGAGAGGGCCCGAACCTGGGTAAAACATCGTGTCCCTCGTCTCCTGTTACCATCCGCCTAGACGCACAGTTCGGGACCCCCTACCCGAGATCCGCCGGTTTTGACACCGACAACGGTCATCTTTCCTGAAATCCCGCAAGGAAGAAGAATGAGTCCATGAAGAAGACGAATGGATGAACCCGAACCAAGCGTAATTGAACAAATCCTCACGATCGCAATGAAACAGGACTA
The DNA here is from genome assembly GCA_900231445.1 of Triticum turgidum subsp. durum. Lineage (NCBI taxonomy): Eukaryota > Viridiplantae > Streptophyta > Magnoliopsida > Poales > Poaceae > Triticum > Triticum turgidum. The sequence goes on from LT934120.1 coordinate 25,106,016, forward strand.
TCGAGAGGAAGCACAACCGGAAAGAAGCAAACAACAAGGTAAACACACAACAAATAGACATGGCATGATGCTCAACCAAGTATGATGCATGACAAAGACTATGTGATGCTACTCATGGCAAGAGATGATGCAAACAAGAACAACACATCAAAGCAAGTTTAAATGAGGCCGGAAACAACCTATAACAAATCCGATAAGTCCTCATATGCAAATTTCGAAATTGGTCCAGATCTGAATAAACATTATGTTCAGGTTGTTAAATAGCAAGTTAAGATGCACCAAGATGATCTACCTGAAATTCTAGTCAAGTTACATATAAAGTTCATTGAGTTCGGAGCTACGACCTAGAAGATATGAGCAAAACAAGTTAAACATGTCATTGATGCAAAATGCATGCAAACATCAATAAAACACACTTAAAACATGGATGCAACAAGGTAAAATGAAACTACATGCAAAACTAAGCAAGTTTCATATAAAGCACACTCAAAACGGAGCAACGGTTCAACACATACACATGAAACAAGTTTAAAGGACAAGCTGTCCAAAACAGCAAGTAGGCATCTAGCAAACATCAAAACAACATGCTACAGCACCTCAACATGAAGAAAAATGGCATGGACGTGATGTACAGATGAAGCATAAAAAACAGGAATACTGATCTATCTCCAGAAATCACTAGAACATGATCAAAAGGACATGGCAAGATTGCAAATAATAACAGTTCACAGACTTTGCAGAAAATCACTCAGCATGGCAGAAATAACATCAGGTTGCAATGTTTAGAGCTAGCAAACTACAAGTTGCAATAAGCTATCATGGCAAACATAAGCATGGCATGCTAATACTAAAGGCAAAGAACAATACTCACTTAATAAACTTATTCCAAAGATCAACAGAAAAGATGGTAGCATCCATGCAAACATGGCATATGATATGACAGATTCAGAATAACAGTACATGGCAGGAACAACGATAAGTAGGCATGTGGGTGAGCTTATACCGCTCACCACAAAGAATTTCATGGCATGTGAAGTAAACCAACAGTAATATGACACATTTATTGAGCTAAACATGGCAATAGAATGGTCATAGGGTGCATGGATCACTAGCAAAACTCATGGCAATACTGAACTTAAAGTTAACAGGCTGACAGCAACATTATTTAGCAAATTTGGAGCATGATAACCACAATATAAGGCAGGCCATAATTTCAACCAAGTGCATGTATTGATAGAGCATAACATGTAGAACAAAATATCCTTAGTGAACATCTCCAGATTATGCATAGAATGACTTGTAGCAGCAGGTTTACATAGCATCACGATATAACAGATTCAGCATAGCAAAACAGTAACAACAAGTACCCTACTTCACGAGCTTGATGCAGGCACTACAAGACGCACAAAAATACATGGATTGCAGCACTGAAAAGATTGCATGATTTATCTCCAAACTTATGTAGACATCAAGCTCATAGGATGCACACACAAAATGCAACGAAAATGACAAAACAACAAGGTATCATAGTTTCAGCAGTTTGATATCATTTAGCACTCTTGCAACGATGATTAGGGCATCAATATGAACTCAAACAAGCTGACATGCCCAGCGGCGCGAGGGGAGCGGGCTTAGGGTTTGGACCCGAAAATGGAGGAAGAGGGGGCGTCCAAATGGGGTGCGGTTTTCGCCCACACGATCTTGATCGAAAGGCGGAGAGCATGGAGGAGGTATAGATGGGCTAGTGGGCTGTGTGAAGGGGTGCTGAGCTGCAAGAAAAAAGAGGCTTCGGGGTTACACGTTTAACCATTGGAGCATCAAACGACCTCCAAATGGAATGAAATTTGATGGGCGGTCTACCGGTGATATACCAAGGGCACTCGGCAAATATCGGCCCATTCCGAGAATGTTTTTCGGTGGCTCAGAAAACAAGGTCTGAGAGGGGCGACGGGCGCGTGCAAGTGTGTCTGTGCTTAGAACGGACAATGGAGAGAACCGGCGGTACCCGAACGGGTGCAAGTTTTGAAAAAAACATGCAGATGAAATGCAGATGATGACATGGGAAAATGCAACACGCAAGCAAGTGACATCGCGACAACGACGAATAGCTGGAAGACACCGAGCGCATCGGATCCGGGGCGTTACAGCCAGGTAGGGGCGTGTGCGAATAACTCAACCTCTCAAGCCGATCGACTCACTGATCTCATGACCTAGCTCAGTGAATAGGAAGGAAATGGACACGACAGTTTACCCAGGTTCGGGCCACCTTGCGGTGTAAAACCCCACTCCTGCTTTGTGGTGGATTAGACTCACGAGGGCTGAGGATGAACTAGTACATGGGGGAGAACAGCCCCAGGAGGCTTGTTCTTGTGATGAGCTCTAGGGGTTTGGTCTCAAGGACTTGATGACTCTCCTCTCTCTATGGTGCTGGCTAGGCTATACTTATAGTGGCCTTGGTCCTCTTCCCCCAAAATTTAGGCAGGAAGGGATCCCACAACGGCCAATTTTGAAAGTGGACAAGTAGTACACTTGATCCTAACAAAAGGTGGTATTTGCCTGCAAAGCATCCGATCGTGATGTCGTGGTGGGCTCGACGATGACATCCCTCCTGCTGTTCTCGCAGTCCTGGTCTTGCTGCACGCAAACGGCAACCTTTGGCTGATTCCTTGGGACTCCGCACCTACACTTGCCTCCTTTGCACCAAAGAGGAAACATGCCTCCTTGTGCCCGCCGGCGCGCACCTGGCCTTGGTCGTCATGGCTGGTTTCACCTCAGCCTCAGGAGGTGAGGGCTTGCATAGAAATCTCCGCTGCTCCGGAAGCTGCTGATACGTCTCCAACGTATCTATAATTTTTGATTGTTCCATGCTATTATATTACCCGTTTTGGATGTTTACGGGCTTTACTTTACACTTCTATATCATTTTCGGGACTAACATACTAACCGGAGGCCCAGCCTGAATTGCTGTTTTCTTGCCTATTTTAGTGTTTCAAAGAAAAGAATATCAAACAGAGTCCAAACGGAATGAAACCTTCGGGAGAGTTATTTTTGGAATGGAAGCAATCCAGGAGACTTGGAGTAGACGTCAGGGAAGATTCGCGGAAGCCACGAGGTAGGGAGGCGCGCCCTACCCCCCTGGGTGTGCCCCCCACCCTCGTGGGCCTCTCATGGCTCCCCTGACCGACTTCTTTCACCTATATATATCCATATACCCTAAAAATATTGAGGAGCACAATAGATCGGGAGTTCCGCCGCCGCAAGCCTCTGTAGCCACCAAAAACCAATCGGGACCCTGTTCTGGCACCCTGCCAGAGGGGGATCTCTCACAGGTGGCCATCTTCATCATCCCGGTTCTCTCCATGACGAGGTGGGAGTAGTTCACCCTCGGGACTGAGGGTATGTACCAGTAGCTATGTGTTTGATCTCTCTCTCTCTCTCCAGTTCTTGATTTGGTACGATCTTGATGTATCGCGAGCTTTGCTATTATAGTTGGATTTTATGATGTTTCTCCACCTCTAATCTCTTGTAATGGATTGAGTTTTCCCTTTGAAGTTATCTTATCGGATTGAGTCTCTAAGGATTTGAGAACACTTGATGTCTGTCTTGCATGTGCTTATCTGTGGTGACAATGGGATATCACGTGATTCACTTGATGTATGTTTTGGTGATGAACTTGCGGGTTCAGTGACCTTGTGAACTTATGCATAGGGGTTCGCACACGTTTTCGTCTTGACTCTTCGATAGAAACTTTGGGGCACTCTTTGAAGTACTTTGTTATGGTTGAATAGATGAATCTGAGATTGTGTGATGCATATCGTATAATCATGCCCACAGATACTTGAGGTGACATTGGAGTATCTAGGTGACATTAGGGTTTTGGTTGATTTGTTTCTTAAGGTGTTATTCTAGCACGAACTCTATGATAAATCGAATAGAAAGAATAGCTTCGTGTTATTTTATTATGGACTCTTGAATAGATCGATCAGAAACGATAACTTTGAGGTGGTTATGTACCCTACAATAATCTCTTTGTTTGTTTTCCGCTATTAGTGACTTTGGAGTGACTCTTTGTTTCATGTTGAGGGATAGTTATATGAGCCAATTATGTTATTATTGTTGATAGAACTTGCACTAGTGAAAGTATGAACCCTAGGCCTTGTTTCCTACAATTGCAATACCGTTTACGCTCACTTTTTTCATTAGTTACCTTGCTGTTTTTATATTTCAAGATTACAAATACTCATATCTACCATCCATATTGCACTTGTATCACGATCTCTTCGCCTAACTAGTGCACCTATACAATTTTCTATTGTATTGGGTGTGTTGGGGACACAAGAGACTCTTTGTTATTTGGTTGCAGGGTTGTTTGAGAGATACCATCTTTATCATATGCCTCCCACGGATTGATAAACCTTAGGTCATCCACTCGAGGGAAATTTGCTACTGTCCTACAAACCTCTGCACTTGGAGGACCAACAACGTCTACAAGAAGAAGGTTGTGTAGTAGACATCAAGCTCTTTTCTAGTGCCGTTGCCGGGGAGGTGAGTGCTTGAAGGTATATCTTTAGATCTTGCAATCGAATATTTTTATTTCTTGTTTTATCACTAGTTTAGTATGTAAAAGAAAACTACAAAAAATGGAATTGAGTTTGCCTCATACGCTTCATCTTTTTAATATCTTCCATGAGAATGATGGAAAGGAAAATTGTGCTCAAGTGCTAGAAGAAAAAGTCTATAAAATGTTTGGCACTAAATCTTTGAATGATGAGCATGATTGCAATGTTGTTAGTATGAACTCTGTGAATATCCATAGAACTAATGATGATTGCACTACTCATGATGAAAATGTCTATTATAAGCATGTCAATTTTTGTGGAATACATAGAGCTTGCAAGTACACACCGAATAGGGAAGATAGATTTTGCAAGAGGCATAAGTATTTAGAAACTAAATGATTGCAAGAAAGGCTAGATGATTGTGCTGAAAGATTCAATATTTATCGCCATCCTTGTGAACTTTGCAATAGACATGGTCGTTTAAATCTCCAATGCAAATTGTTTCATGATCAAATTGTGTCCAAAAATTGTGATAACTTGATTACCCTTGAGCATCATAAAGAGCTTAGTCTTCTTTTGAGGTATGAAGAAGTGAAACATATAACTGACGGTATTCCAAAATTTAATCTTGATAGATTTCTTGATTTTGATCTAGAAGAAATTTATATGTATTGTGCGGTGAATTGCATTGAAAATCCTTATATTGCCAATTACATAAAGAAAAGAAAGCAAATAGAAGATGAAGAGAATACTAATGAAAGGGAAAAGACTTCCCAATATCCTCCTATTATTTCTTATGATGAATCATGTAACAAGGAGGAGCTTTCTATTCAACCACTCTCATTAATAAGGAGCTGAAAAAAGAGGGTTAAACCCACACAGGTTGTGAAGAAGAAAAAGAAAATACGGAGAAGCAAAGGTAGAAAGGTATCCCTCTCAAATGATGTTGCTCCTATTACTCATTGTGATGACGATAATTGCTATACTATTGGTGCTATCCATAGTATTAATGATGAGAGTGATTATGCTTATGATATGAAAAGGCCCAAGCTTGGGCATGCTATGTTTGATGAGAGTGACATGTTTGAGAATATATTTGATGCAATTAGTGTTTGTCCCAAGCTTGGGGATGCTACTTTTAGTGAATATGATATTTTTAGCCTTCCAAGTTTCGATGAGCAAATTTATTATGATGATAGCATGCCTCCTATTTATGATGGTTATATTGATGAAAGTGGGTTTGGAAGAGTGTCAACTTTAGGAAGTAATGATACCACTATTTTGGAGGGTGTTGAATCTTATAATATTTATGAAAGTGGATTTGGAGAGGTCATGACTCTATTTAGTGATGAATCCACTATTTTGGAAGAGGTTTCAATTGATTATGGTGAGAACAAAGTTGCTACTTATGATGATTATTGTGACGGAAATTGTGCTATAAAAAGTAGTGATGATTATATTTATAAATTTTTTTATGATTATGATTACCCTTTTTCTGAACATTACTCCTTTAATATGGAAACAATTTATAGTATTCGAGTCTCTTATGATATTCCCACTATTCCGAATGAGAAAATTTTGCTTATGTGGAGAGTAGTAAATTTTCTATGCTTGTAGATCAGGAAAAGAATGCTTTATGTGCTGGTTATATTGTTGAATTCATCCATGATGCTACTGAAAATTATTATGAGGAAGGAATATATGCTTGTAGGAGTTGCAATGATATCAACTTTCCTCTCTATGTGCTTAAAGTTTTAAAGTTATGCTTGTTTTGCCTTCCTATGCTAGTTGATTTTTGTTCCCATAAGTTATTCGCTCAAAAAATCCCTATGCACAGAAAGTGGTTTAGACTCAAATGTGCTAGTCATATTCTTCGTGATGCTCTCTTTATGTTTCAATTCTTATCGTTTATGTGAGCATCATTGAAATCATCATGCCTAGCTAGGGGCGTTAAACGATAGAGCTTGTTGGGAGGCAACCCAATTTTACTTTTCTTGATTTTTGTTCCTGTTTAGTAATAAATAATTCATCTAGACTCTGGTTAGATGTGGTTTTATGTTTTAATTAGTGTTTGTGCCAAGTAGAACCTTTGGGAAGACTTGGGTGATGTCTTTGTGATCTTGCTGTAAAAACAGAAACTTTAGCGTTCACGAGATTAGCTGCCAATGTTTACTAGAGAGTACTTTTACGTTGATTCTTTTTGCATATGATTAATAGACAACTTAATCAGGTACATCAATTTATTTCAGAATTTTTGGTGTTACAGAAATATTCGAATGATAGATATTACTACAGACTGTTCTGTTTTTGACAGATTCTGTTTTCTATGTGTTGTTTGCTTATTTTGATGAATCTATGAGTAGTATCGGAGGATATGAACCATAGAGAAGTTGGAATACAGTAGATATTACACCAATATGAATTTATAATGAGTTCATAACAGTACCTAAGTGGTGATTTATTTTCTTATACTAACGGAGCTTACGAGTTTTCTGTTGAGTTTTGTGTTGTGAAGTTTTCAAGTTTTGGTTAAAGATTCGATGTACTATGGAATAAGGAGTGGCAAGAGCCTAAGCTTGGGGATGCCCAAGGCACCCGAAGGTAATATTCAAGGACAACCAAGAGCCTATTCTTGGGGATGCCCCGGATGGCATCTCCTCTTTCGTCTTCGTTCATCGGTAACTTTACTTGGAGCTATATTTTTATTCATCACGTGATATGTGTTTTGCTTGGAGCGTCTTGTATGATACGATTCTTTGCTTTTTAGTTTACCACAATCATCCTTGCTCTACACACCTTTTGCGAGAGACACACATGATTTGGAATTAATTAGAATAATCTATGTGCTTTACTTATATCTTTTGAGCTAGGCAATTTTGCTGTAGTGCTTCACCTATATCTTTTTAGAAGCATGGCGGTGGTTTTATTTTATAGAAACTATTGATCTCTCATGCTTCACTTATATTATTATGAGAGTCTTTTAGAATAGCATGGTATTTGCTATGGTTATAAAATTGGTCCTAATATGATGGGCATCCAAGTTGGGTATAATAAAAACTATCATAGAAAGTGCATTGGATACTGTCGGTGTCAAAACCGGCGGATCTCGGGTAGGGGGTCCCGAACTATGCGTCTAGGCGGATGGTAACAGGAGACAAGGGACACGATGTTTTTACCCAGGTTCGGGCCCTCTTGGTGGAGGTAAAACCCTACTCCTGCTTGATTAATATTAATGATATGGGTAGTACAAGAGTAGATCTACCACGAGATCAAGGAGGCTAAACCCTAAAAGCTAGCCTATGGTATGATTGTTGTTCATCCTACGGACTAAAACCCTCCGGTTTATATAGACACCGGAGAGGGCTAGGGTTATACAGAGTCAGTTACACTGGTAGGATATCTACATATCCGTATCGCCAAGCTTGCCTTCCACGCCAAGGAAAGTCCCATCCGGACACGGGACGAAGTATTCAATCTTGTATATTCATAGTCTTGGAGTCCGGCCGACGGTGATAGTTCGGCTATCCGGACACCGCCTAGTCCAGGACTCCCTCAGTAGCCCCCGAACCAGGCTTCAATGACGATAAGTCCGGCTCGCATATTGTCTTCGGCATTGCAAGGCGGGTTCTTCTCCAACTTCGATGTACTCGCCGAATGGTGTCCGGCTTCTTATAAATGCTGCGCTCCTTGGCTTCCACGTCCAATAATGGCTATCTCCCACGTGTCGTACGAATGCGAAAAGCCAGGGCATTTTTACATTCCACCCCCTGGCTGCGCGAATGAGCTGCCTATAAAGAGAGGCCAGGATCCAGATCCGAATCACACCATCCTCCTCCCGCGAGTATTCATCGGAGAGCCTCTGACCAAAAATCCATCCCATCATGGACAGTCGACGCGGCTCCTCCTCTCGCGCTCCTAGCCCTCAGCCAGGAGATTTGGGGAGATGCTCGGTCCCGCATAGTGAGCTAGTGACGCTCCAAGCCGAGGGATTTCTTCCCCCAGCCTTTATGGTTCCGGTTCGAGCCGGACTTGCCACCTACAAGGGTGGAAAGCAGGCGGAGAGCGTTCCCAATCCCTCCAAAGGAGAGCGGGTATGCTTCGCCCCTTATCTAATAAGAGGACTCAGATTTCCCATACATCCGTTTCTCCGAGGGCTCCTGGAGTTCTATGGGCTCCAGCTTCACCACCTTACGCCTGCCTCCATCCTGCACATCGCGGGCTTTGTGGCCCTTTGCGAGCTGTTCTTGGGCGTCGAGGCCCATTTTGCGCTGTGGAAGAGATTAATCTGCCTCGTACCCCGTTCTCATGAGGGGTCGATATATCAAGTGGGCGGAGCCGAACTATGGCGCATCGCCGGGACCGGATATCTATCCGAAACCCCGAAGAAGGCATTCGAAGACTGGCCGTCGGAATGGTTTTATATGGAAGACGCCCCGCTACCGGACCCAGTTCGGTTCGGCCTCCCGGAGTTCAGCAACGCTCCTCTGAAGAAACGCCTGAGCTGGCGCCCACGGAGCCCTCAACGGGAGAATGATAGGGACGTCCAATATCTGATGGGCCAAATAAGGTTATTGGCCCATTCCGGATTGACCATGATTGGGGTCATGGCCACATGCATAATTCGAGGGGTGTAGCCGCTCTAGTATAGGGGACACCCCATGGTGGATTTCAATGGGGAGGATGATGCCACCCGTCATGGCCGCAAGGGGCCAGGATCGGTAGCCGATCTGGTGAAGATCCTGTCCGTCCTGTAAGAAGGGGAGAAGGAGGACTTCCTCCGTGCTAGTCCATTGAACGGATTTTCCATGAACAACCCTCAGAGCTGGGTAAGCGGACGTTTGTCTAGCCGATCCATATTCCCAAAGTTAAGTGTCTCACTTTGTGATTTTGACGCAGGAACTGCGCCGGGCCGTAGAGGATATACACAGCCTGGCTCCACAACCCGAGGGTCCGGAAAGATCCCTCGATCCGGCCTCCAAAGAGGATCCGGACATAAAAGTGGAGCTGACCGATGGGGTGTTCCACCAACTTAGCATCGACAATGCTTTGGTCGCCATTACGGCCGACTACCCCGGAATATCTCCGGTTTCCCAGGTAATTGTGACCGGAGTCCTGATACTATTACTCATCCATGCTTATCTGACCACCGTATACCAATGGTGTTCCGCAGGAGGTGCCTTCGAGGCGGGAAGGCGAACCCGTGGCAGCTGGCCAACAAGGGGCAGCTCGGCCCAGCAGGCGAAAAAGAAGTGCGGCGCGGATCGAGACATCGTCGCAATGGTATGGCGCGCCACCACGTTTCTAGGAAAGATTCCTGGAAAGCATATTAACGTTCATGGTTTTTTTAGGAGAAAGAGCGCTCGCCGGACTGTGTCCAGAGAGATTGCCAATCAAGCCTCCGCCAGCCAGGCTCCAACGCCAGGTCCAGAGGGGGAGGCGAACACAAAGCGCATGTCGGGTGCTCCTCCAACGGAGGACGCCGACCGGTTGTCCGCCACCAAATCTGAGGTGGAGAGCGCCATGAATCACAGGCGCCGCCGGACAGTTCTTCGTGACGCATGCTTCTCCCCGGAGGAGTTAACTGCCTTTAATTCGGGAGATGCGCACCTCAGTGCCGCTCAAGATGGTCTAGCCAGAGCCACAGAGCAGTATGTGAAAGACATACGGGTGAGGAATTTTGACAGTTATATATGCCAGTAGCCCCCGAGACTTAAAATAGTTAGAATAACTGATTTAAGGATCATTTGTTATGCAGGATCTTACGGAGAAGAATACCCACCTGTCCCAGCAGCTTCAAGAGTGCAAGGCCCAACTTGAGGCCGCACTAGCCGCCACGGGAGGAGCCACAGAGACCCCCTCCGGTAATATATACTTTTGAAAGAGAAGTAGTTTGTGAAGTACGGCGTGTGCATGGGTCTGACAATAATATTGCAAATGGTGCCAGACTAGATCCGGACAGGCAATAGCTACTACGCCAGCTTAAGGCCGGCGAGAAGGTGCTTACAAGGGTGCAGTAGGAGAAAAATAACCTCCAAGATGCTAACACTCAGCTGGGCGAGGAACTAAAAGATGTTCGGGTCCAGCTGTCTTACTCCGTGAAGGAGAATCAGCGGCTTTGTCGCGGCATTTATAGTAAGTGCTTGAACGAACTTTTTGAAAAGAAGAGTTCGGCGAGGAAGTTGATTAACAAGAATATGTCTATAGGTATGCTCACAGGCCGTCCTGTAGAGGAAATGCCTGGTTCAACGGGTGACCTACTTCCTGAGCTGCTGCAACTGCACGAACGAGTTCGGCAGGTGATGAGTGGCGTTGCCCAGGCCTTATGGCCGTCTGTCTCCCTACCCGAAGTTCTTGGAGGGCTTGTAGAGAAGCTTCTGGGAGCATGACGGCGCTTCCATCTGTGGAAGATATCGGCCTGTCGTCAAGGCACCAGGGAGGCCTGGGCCATGGTGAAGACGCGGTACACGAAGGCTGACCCGAACCACATGGCCGAGGTCGGACCTGTGGGGCCTGATGGGAAGAAGATCCCTGTGAGCTTAATGTACGGCCAAGTAGAGTTGGCCGCAAAGTATTCCCAGCGGGACTTTAACTAGACAGCCTATTAGATGGTATTGAAGAGGCGTACGATCAGTCGATTTGACTGTGTAATTTTAAAATGACATGTAAAATGCCTTCTAGCCGGATTGTAGATCGTTTGTCATTGCGGACCTTTTCGCTTCAACCTAGGGACCCAACAGTCCAGAGTGTGTCCGAATACCCTCGCGGTTATAAAAAAACTGGGGCATGCGTGGAGACCAGGCGTAGGGGTCATTAGTGCTTTATCAGACAAGTGCCCAACTAGTTATGTTAAATTACATGGTTAGTAAGAAACATCTTCCAGGGAGAATAGTTCCGTTAGGGGTTCCTTTCCCTGGGAGGCATGCCCTAAAGTGCATGTCCGGACTGCGAAAAAAGCAGGAAAGCATCTGGGGGCAAATAAATAAGTAGGTAAGAAATTATATTTTAATTCACCGACCGAATATTCCCTTAAGAACGCTAGCTTTCGGCTTCACCCAGTCTGAGGTACACATCCGGCTGACCCGACAGTAACAATCGCAGAGGTGCTCCCTTTACCTCCTAGCCAAACAATCGGGAACGTAGGGATAAGCACAGGAGCCAGACAACCCAGCTTGGCCAAAACTTAAGTCATATCGGTGCATATAATGATGAATAAAAGGTACATGCGGAAGTGTGACACATGTGTTGGGTATAAAGCCCATATGAATAAGCTTCTGGTAAAGAAGCCCCCAGGTATAATGAGTGCGAGTAGCACGTCAAGTGTGTGCGAACAATGCGCAGGCGAGCCACGGAAGGCCCGTGAGAAAAAAAAGGAGGGGATAAAAATAAAAGATAGTTAAAGCATAAAATATAGACGGGGGAAGGAGACGAACTCAGAGTCCGGCGCTAGGCGTAGAATCTTCGGAGACGGGCTGCGTTCCATGGATTTGGCTCGAGTCGGTTATCCGATGTGTTTCGCAGACGGTACGCTCCGCCAGTCAGGACTTGGTCGATAATGAAGGGACCTTCCCATTTGGGCTTGAGTTTGTCTTTTTTCTTGTCCGGCAGGCGTAGGACTAGTTTGACGACATTGTAAGTTTTGGCCCGTACTTCTCTGCATTGATATCTTCGGGCCTGCTGTTTATAGAATGTGGAACGAGCTTTTGCCACATCATGCTCCTCCTCTAAGGCGTCCGAACTGTATTGCCGATCCAGCTCAGCTTCTCTTTCTTCGTACATGCGCACGCGAGGTGAGTCATGAATTATGTCGCAGGGCAAATCTGCCTCTGCGCCGTATACCATAAAAAATGGTGTGAATCCGGTAGTGCGATTCGGCGTGGTCCGCAGCCCCCAGAGTACGGAGTTGAGCTCCTCTACCCAGTGCGTGTTAGATTCCTTAAGGGACCGCACTAGCCTGGGTTTGATGACGCTCATGATTAGACCATTTGCTCGTTCGACTTGACCGTTAGTTTGAGGGTGATAGACTGAAGCGTAGTCGAGCTTAATGCCCATGGTTTTGCACTAGAGTTTGACCTCGTCGGCCGTGAAGTTCATGCCGTTATTAGTGATGATGCTGTGGGGGACGCCGTAACGGTGTACTACCCCTGATATGAAGTCTATCACGGGTCCGGATTCGGCCCTCTTAACTGGCTTGGCCTCTATCCACTTGGTGAATTTATCCACCATGACCAATAGGTATTTTTTGCTCGTGGGTTCCTCCTTTAAGGGGTCCAACCATGTCAAGCCCCCAGACCGCGAACGGCCAGGTGATGGGTATAGTTTTCAGGGCGGTGGGTGGCATGTGGATTTGACTAGCAAAGAGCTGGCAACCGACGCATCGTTGGACTAAATCCTGAGTGTCCGCCCAGGCCGTTGGCCAATAAAATCCTGTACGAAAGGCCTTGCTTACAAGGGCCCGGGCTGCGGCGTGGTGCCCACCGAGTCCAGCATGAATTTCATCCAGAAGATTTCGCCCTTCCTCTTCGGAGATACACCTTTGAAGGACTCCAGTTGTGCTTTTCTTATAGAGCTCTCCCTCATGGACCTTATAGGCTTTACATCACCGTACTATGCAGATGGCCTCGTTTTGGTCCTCAGGAAGTTCCTGCCTAGTTAAGTAAGCTAGGAATGGCTCGGTCCACGGGGCCATGAGTGCCACTATTTCATGGGCTGAAGGTGTTATTTCATTGGCAGAACCACCGATTGCGTCAGAGTGTGCGGTGTCGGGAAGTGCGGTTGGGTGCGGATTGTTGTTTCCGGACTCCCCTTCCCATAGTACGAATGGCTTGAAAAGCCATTCCAGGAAGATGTTGGGAGGGACGGCATCGCGTTTTGCGCCGATGCGTGCCAAAACGTCCGCCGCTTGATTATTATCACGGGCTATATGGTGAAATTCGAGACCTTCAAACCGAGCTGAAATTTTTAGAACGGCGTTACGGTAAGCTGCCATTTTCGGATCCTTGGCGTCGAAGTCTCCATTTATTTGGGATATCGCGAGGTTCGAATCCCCTCGCACCTCTAGGCGTTTAATGCCCATGGAGACCTGTTGGAAATATGCCCTAGAGGCAAGAATAAATTAGTTATTATTATATTTCCTTCTTCATGATAATCGTTTATTATCCATTCTATAATTGTATTGATAGGAAACTCAGATACATGTGTGGATACATAGACAACACCATGTCCCTAGTAAGCCTCTAGTTGACTAGCTCGTTGATCAATAGATGGTTATGGTTTCCTGGCTATCGGTGTCAAAACCGGCGGATCTCAGGTAGGGGTCTCGAACTATGCGTCTAGGCGGATGGTAACAGGAGACAAAGGACACGATGTTTTTACCCAGGTTCGGGCCCTCTCGATGGAGGTAAAACCCTACTCCTGCTTGATTGATATTGATGATATGGGTAGTACAAGAGTGGATCTACCACGAGATCAAGGAGGCTAAACCCTAGAAGCTAGCCTATGGTCTGATTGTTGTAATGGTTGTTTGGCCTATGGACTAAAACCCTCCGGTTTATATAGACACCAGAGAGGGCTAGGGTTACACAGAGTCGGTTACAATGGTAGGAGATCTACATATCCGTATCGCCAAGCTTGCCTTCCACGCCAAGGAAAGTCCCATCCGAACACGGGACGAAGTCTTAAATCTTGTATCTTCATAGTCTTGGAGTCCGGCGGACGATGATAGTCCGGCTGTCCGGACACCCCCTAGTCCAGGACTCCCTCAGTAGCCCCTGAACCTGGCTTCAATGACGATGAGTCCAACGCGCGCAATGTTCGGCATTGCAAGGCGGGTTCCTCCTCCAAATATTCCATAGAAGATTGTGAACACCAAGATAGTGTCCGGCTCCGCAAAATAAATTCCACATTCCACCGTAGAGAGAATAATATGTGCACAAGTTCAATCTGCTGACGTGTTTCGTGGCATGACGTCACGCCACTACCAAGCCTTACTTGAATCGTTTTTTATTATACCACCTCAGCGCGTTTAGCGAAGCGGTTTCCTTGGCACATCTTGTCGAAGCAGAGATTGTGTTCCCCTTATTCCGGGATTCTCATCAATACGGATGTGGGTAACCCAACCGCGCCCGTCGCCACGCCTCCTCTATCGAAGGCGAGTCCCGAACGGTCACGGAGACGGCTCTTGGTATTCTCCCTCTTTATAATAGGACCAAGGCTCATTTCTTTTTTCAATCCTCCATCGAATCTTCCCCTTGCTCCAAGTTCCAACACCCAGAGCCCCAGATTCGAGCGTCTCAGACCTTCAACAATGTCCGGCTCCGACCTTCGGGGCCGGTGGATGCCCTCCTCCGTCACGGAGGAGGACGTGCTAAAGCTGCGAGAGGCCAAGTACCTATCTTACGAGATTTCGCACAGGTTGCCCGCCGAAGGGCAGGCCATCGCCACCCCCGAGCCCGGCGAGTATGTCGTCTTTATATCCCACCTCCGTCGGGGTTTAGGCTTCCCGACGGATGCTTTCATGAGAGGGCAAATGTTCTACTATGGGTTGGATTTCCATGACTTGGCCCCGGAGTCCATCCTCCATATTTCTGCATTTATTCTCGTCTGCGAAGCCTTCCTCCGCATCACCCCCCACTTCGGCCTGTGGCTGAAGACCTTTGATGTGGAGCCGAAGATGATCGAGGGGCGTCAAGCAGAGTGCGGCGGGGCGGCCGTAAGCAGGAGGGCCGATGCCCCGTGGCCCGCAGGCTCCTTCCAAGAGGAGCTCTGCTTGTGGCAGCGGGAGTGGTTCTATATCACCGCTCCGAAGGGCAGCAGGCAGAAGTCGCCACCCCTATTCCGCTCGGGACCTCCACGACGGTTGATGTCGTGGGTCAACCAAGGGCTCAACTGGGGGCCGCCAAAGGACGTGCCCCTACTGCAGGGCCAGATTCGAGACCTCCAAGCGAGGGAGATCAATCTGGTAGTGGTAATGCAGGTCATGCTGATTAGGCATCTCCTGCCCTGCAAACGCCGCCCTCTCCGGCTGTGGGAGTTTAATCCGGAGGGACCACGGATTCTTCAACACTTCATGGGTATGACACCCGTGGAGATGTACAAATTATTCTTCGGACCACGAGTGGCGTGTCCGGAATTGACCGAGGATGCCGTCCTAAGCTGCATTCGCCCTGATACACAAGTAAGTAGCTCCGAGTCCGGACATACCATCTGTTTGTCTTTCTATGATTCGCCTTTTAACCCGTTACCCTTTAACAGGAGTGGATAGCGCAAGCAAAGTTGATACGGTGTCCGGCCCCCCTCCCAGAGACCGTGCCGGATCCCATGCTGGTCAGGATGTTGGAGGTTGCGCCTTCAGAAGAAGGCGAAGGGGAGAATAGGGGAGCTACCGTCTCACCCAAGGAGGCTCTTGAACAAGGGGGGATCGAGAATCCCTCCCTCCAGGGGGAGAAAAGGACCGCCTCCGAAGATCCGGAGGCCAAAGCCCCTAAGCGGGGGAAGAAATCATCACCAAAGGGTCCTGCGTCCGGGGAAGTCCCGGGCGCACAGTCTCCCCTAAAGAGTCAGCCCTCCAGCGAGCCGTGAGTAGAAAGAAGGGAGTTCGATGATAAGAGACATCCCTATTTGTGCTTTTGAGGATAACCAAAGTTTTTACCTTGTAGTTCGGATCTCCGACCATCTCAGATGAGCTCGTCTTCGGGGGACCTCCGTCCGGAGATGGTGGAGAGCGAGACGCCTCCATCTGCTGCACCGTCGGAGAGGGCGGACGAGCCTGAACTGTCATCACGGAGGGTATCCCCGAGCCCGGCAGAGCCGAAGAGTTCGGTGCCGACTAGAGTTCGGCCGGGTGAGCTGAAGGATCTACTGGAGAGGGCGTCCATCTCAGAAGATCACCGTGCATTGATGAGTACGGTGACTGGGAGGATTTCGTCCGCCGAGAGCGGATTGCATAATGCCGTCAGGAGTTTGCTGGCGAGGTTTGCGGTACGTAAAAATGACACACCTTTTGACAGTTTTGCACATAAAGTGCGCCCTATATAGATAGTAGCCCCTGAGACTCGGGAGGTTGTCGAGAGCGAGAGCGTGCCGAGGATCTAAATCGCAGGTTTCAATCTTCACCGTTCCTGTGCAGGTGGCGGATTGTCCGGGGGCCAGCCGGACTGATGGAGTTGCTGAACTAAAGCGGCAGCTCGACGTTGCCGATGCGGACATCGCGCTAATGAACAGGCGACTTGACGAGTCGCAAGGTAAGTTTTTTTCCCACAGTCACCTAGTAAGGGAGCCAAAGCCCATCTCTTATAATATTTGTGCTTGATGCAGATGGTGCTGCTGCTGTGGAGAGCCTTCAGGCCGAACTTGCTCAAGCCAAGGAGCAAGCCAGAAGGAGTGATGCGGTGGCCTTGAGGGCGGCCGAGGGGTTAGAAGCCGAAAGGGCTACGCACTGCCGAAGCAGGGAAGAGATGGCCGAAATGGCCATTAAGTTAAAAGATGCTACCGACCGCAGTGAGGCTCTTAAAAAGGAGCGCCTAGCGGAGCAAGAAGACCTGGGGAAGGCCACCGCCGAAGCCAAGGACGCCCGTTCTGCAATGCGGGCTATAAAGGAGGAGCTGCGCCAAGCCGGAGACATTGTGGCTGGCAAGCCCTTTCTGCTGCGCTGAAGGTTTACAGATCCAAAGTATGCTCAACTTGGCCAGCTGTGGGGTCCGGAGGATCCTTATATGGACTTAGCGGCAAGTGCGGCGGATGCCGTTGTGCACTTCCAGAGCCAGAACGATCACAAGACGGAAGAACTGTTTTGGTCTCAATTCCATAGTCCGGAGCGTTCACTTCCGCTGACCGACCGGTTGGCCGAGTGGGCTGAGCTGAATAGGTTGTCCGGGCTTGCCATGACGGATATCGTGACTCAAGTCTGGCCGGATAGGCCCAAGCCGAAGAGCTTTTTTGGCTTATTGCAGCAATTTCTTGGGGCGGTGCCGCATATCAAGGCAATGAAGCGGTCGGCCTGCATAGAGGGTGCATTGATGGCAGTCGCCCGTGTGAAGACACATTGTACAGAGATGGATGCCACCGCTGTTGCGACCCAGGGTTCAGACGAGAGCCGATTACCCGCCGAGCACTATTTTGGGGAAGTTCTGCATGGCGCTCGTGTAATAGAGTCGTAGTGCTCGAAAAATGTCACTTTCAAATGAACATTTTATTTTGTAAAAGAATGTTTATTATGTAGGCGCTTTTTAAACTTGTGCGTTCAAGTATTGAAATATCTCCTATGCGGGCGTTTCTGTATACGTGTGTATAACCTGAAAGATTGGAGCCGTCGGCTTCAGCCCCCACGCACAAGGTGCGGGGGTGTTCGCAAAAAAGGCGCATTTTCACACTTAATCCGACGTCTCGGTCCTGTTAAGGAGGTGGTAGCGTAGCAAACGAGGCAACCGAACAATAATGCTTTATCACTTTCACTTAGCCATTGGAGTTCGATGGTGGGGCTACGATATAGCCCCTTGGGGCACCGCGCTCTCCGAATTCGGGGCGCGTATGTGCCTGACCGGGAAACGGTCCTTCGTCAAAGCGGAGGAATTCTAAACATTCCTGTGGTCGATCGAGTGGTTGACCACTCTCTCGCTGTATGATGACAGTAAGTTTTCGGCTTCCTCTACTGAGGTGCTCGCCCAGCCGAACTGGGGCACAATCGCAGTAGTTCTCCTGGTGCCGCGTTAGCCGATGATACGGAACGTAAGGCAGCAAAACACAGGAGCCGGGCAAACCCAACATTTGATCAAAGACATGATTCGGAGCTGATGCATATAAGGCCTAACTCGAGACGCCGAACACTCCTTAAGGTGTTCGGGCTTTATAATAACGGGCCGAACAATGCCCTAAGCCCCTAGTGTCCAGGTACGGGCAAGGTCCTCTGACGCGGCCGATGCCAAAACGTCAGTCTCCTCTCTAGTTATCATGAAAAACCAGGGGATTATAGCAACAAGAGACAGTAAAAAAGGTTTACGCAGGGTCTTAATCTGAAAAGAATCCTTCCAATGGGTCCCTACTGCACGTCTGCGCCTGTGTCTCCGTTGTGCCGTTATCCTGGACGGGTGTGCACGTTGTTCATCTGTAAAAAGAGAGGAACTTAGTTTGAAAATAAATCGTGCGAAAAGTGCATAAAAAATTGAATTATTAGTAAATTAATAAAGCTGAGCCTATATTAGCTCATTGTTGCTTATATGCACAGCCCCTTGTGAAGGGGTGTGCGGCTAGGGAGCCCCTAGCTTATTTATGCCAGACTCGTCTAGCCATGTCCGGGGTCTTTGAATGACCCTCTTAATGAAATGATGCCACGTGGACCGGGCATTTTAAGTGTAAGAGACGCGTAATGTGGTATTGCGTTAAAGCGGGCAAAAGCTTCACGTCCCAATAGTGCTTGATAGCTACTTTTGAATGGGGC
Source organism: Triticum turgidum subsp. durum (assembly GCA_900231445.1). Taxonomy (NCBI): domain Eukaryota; kingdom Viridiplantae; phylum Streptophyta; class Magnoliopsida; order Poales; family Poaceae; genus Triticum; species Triticum turgidum. Next base: position 25,125,006 of record LT934120.1, read on the forward strand.
GACATGAAAGATTAGCTTTTCGCGTCGAAAGTTGTCCGGTGACCCGAACACAACTTCTAGTAATAAGGAGCCTGTGCACTTGGGGTAAGGGCCTGGTGTCACTCCTTTAAAGGAAGTGTGGCTATGTCGAATTTTAGTAAGGTCTATCCCCAACTTGCGGATTGTGTTCAGATATAGCAGGTTTAAATCGCTGCCACCGTCCATCAGGACTTGTGTAAATCGTAGTCCGTCGATTATAGGATCCAATATCAGAGCAGTCCATCCTGTGTTTCGGATGCTCATGGAATAATCCAGGTGGTCAAAAGTGATTGGTTTTGACATCCAATCTCGAGGTTCCGCTGGGGTGGACCGTGCGACGCCTATCTTAGCGGGTGCCGCATTGTTTTTCCGTGCTATCACATGAAGTGAGTTTACTGCTTTGACTTCTTGTGGGAAAGTTTTTTGTTTTCCGGTGCTCTGCTGGTGAGGTTCGTCATCGTCCTTGCTTGGCGCGTCGATCCCCTTGTGTTTGGCGTTGAGTCTGCTGGACTGTTTAAAAACCCAACAATCTCGGTGGGTGTGGTTTGCAGGCCTTCCGGAGGTACTGTGGATTTGACATATCCGATCCAAAATTTTGTTTAAGTTGGATAGCTCATCACTGTTATCCTTAAGAGGCAGTGTTTTATTGTTTAGCCGCGAGCTTTTGAATCCGGCGTTGACCGTCGTGTTCTTTGGGCTTTTTCCTTTATTCCGGGGCTGATCTTTTCTGCGCCGTGATTTTCCGTTTCCATCTCTAATCTCATATGTACTCGGGTCGCTGGTGCTGCATCTTGCTAGCCAGCTGTCTTCTCCCGCGCAAAAGCGGGTCATGAGGCTTGTTAGCGCGGCCATTGTCCTCGGCTTCTCTTGGCCGAGGTGTCTAGCGAGCCATTTGTCTCGAACGTTGTGTTTAAAAGCTGCTAAGGCTTCAGCGTCCAGACAGTCGACTATTTGGTTCTTTTTGGTAAGGAACCGGTTCTAGAATTTGCGTGCTGACTCTCCGGGCTGTTGAGTTATATGACTTAGATCGTCTGCATCCAGAGGGCGGACATAAGTCCCTTGAAAATTTGCTCTAAACGCGTCCTCAAGCTCTTCCCAACTTCCAATAGTGTTTTCTGGGAGGCGTTTGAGCCAATGCCAAGCTGGCCCTTTGAGCTTGAGGGGTAGATATTTGATGGCGTGGAGATAATCTCCTCTAGCCATGTGTATGTGTAGTATGTAATCCTCTGTCCAGACTCCAGGGTCTGTTGTTCCGTCGTATGCGTCTATGTTTATGGGTTTTAATCCTGCTGGAAATTCATGATCCAGCACCTCATCGGTAAAACATAGTGGGTGTGCGGCGCCCCTGTATTTGGGTGTGCCGCTGTCTTCGAACACTTGGCGTGTTGTGTTGCTACCTAGGGCCAACTTTTTTGGCCCGTAAACGGACCTGGCTGGGCCATCTGTTTTCCCAGGGTGATGAGTCGGCTTGAGTGCGGCGTCGCTTGTCGCTTTTGGCCTGTCATCTGGCCGTCTATCCGGCCAGGTGGCCTCTTTCTTTTTTGACTGTAGGGGCTCTATGGCTTCCTCGTCAAATTCTGGCAGCAGCTTGCCCTTCGGGTAGCTCTTTGTTTGATGGCCATTTCCATATTTGTCTGCGGTCTTGAGTACTTTGCTCCACCTCATTCTGAGTATGTCTTCCGCTATTCTGAGCTTCCGTTTTTCCTTCTTCAAGCTTCTTGCACTGGTGGCGAGTCTTTTGTGAAGGTTCTTGTGCTCCGATGGTGTGTCCGGCGTGAGGTCGTCCAGACTGTTGGTTTCGCCGGGCATGGATTGATTATCCGATTCGTCATGTTCGGACGGTTGCTTGGTTGCATGTTCGTCGCCCACTGGTTTGCCCTGCTCTATTACTGGTTCATTAGGAATGCTGTTTTTGTCGAGGCGGGACTTAGGGCAGCCTCTGTGTCGCCGTTTTGGTTGTTTATCGGCGGGATTATCCTTTGTCGCGCCCCGTTGTTCCTCGTTATCGCTTCCTTTTGGGGTATCCACCATATATACGTCATGTGTTGGGGTGGTCTTCCAGTGCCCTGTAGGCACTGATTCTTGATCGTCTCCGGCGTCGTCGTCTATACCGTCGATGTCCTCGGAGTCGTAGTCTAGCATGTCGGTTAGATCGTCGACAATGGCTACAAAGTGGGTGCTGGGTGGGGTTTGAATTTCTCTGTCGTCCGCATCCCAACCATCCTGGCCATAGTCCGGCCAGGCCTCTTCGGATAGCGAGAGATGCTTTAGCGAATTTAGGATGTCGCCAAAGGGTGAGTGCTGAAAGATGTCCGCGGCAGTGAACTCTATGATCGGCGCCCAATCGGATTCGATTGGCAGGGGCGCAGGAGGTTCGGAGTCCGGCAGGGAGTCCGGCACCTCGGAGTCATGAGCTTTATAAGGGACAAGGTCAGTGTTCGGCTCCATCACCGTGGAAGTCGCAGCCCCCGAGGTGGTGTCCAGCCACCCGTCCTCGATCTGCGTGATCGGCTCCGAACTCGGGGTCGGAGCGGATCCGTGTGCGGCCACCAAGGCACTGTCCGGCGGCAGAGCTAAATCATGCCCATCGTGACAGCGCGGCATGCTCGGCTGTGGCTCGAGTCCGTCGAAGATCAAGTCCCCGCGGATGTCGGCCGTGAAGTTTAGGCTTCCGAACCTGACCTGATGGCCAGGGGCGTAGCTTTCGATCTGCTCCAGATGGCCAAGTGAATTGGCCCGCAGTGCGAAGCCGCCGAATACGAAGATCTGTCCGGGGAGGAAAGTCTCACCCTGGACGGCATTGTTGTTGATCGAAGAAGCCATCAAGCCTATCGGTGACGACACAGAGGAACTCTCAATGAAAGCACCAATGTCGGTGTCAAAACCGGCGGATCTCAGGTAGGGGGTCCCGAACTATGCATCTAGGCGGATGGTAACAGGAGACAAGGGACACGATGTTTTTACCCAGGTTCGGGCCCTCTTGATGGAGGTAAAACCCTACTCCTGCTTGATTGATATTGATGATATGGGTAGTACAAGAGTGGATCTACCACGAGATCAAGGAGGCTAAACCCTAGAAGCTAGCCTATGGTATGATTGTTGTAATGGTTGTTCGCCCTATGGACTAAAACCCTCCGGTTTATATAGACACCGGAGAGGGCTAGGGTTACACAGAGTCGGTTACAATGGTAGGAGATCTACATATCCGTATCGCCAAGCTTGCCTTCCACGCCAAAGAAAGTCCCATCCGGACACGGGACGAAGTCTTCATTCTTGTATCTTCATAGTCTTGGAGTCCGGCGGACGATGATAGTCCGGCTGTCCGGACACAACCTAGTCCAGGACTCCCTCACTGGCCATGGACATTGGATGTCATTGATAACGGGATCACATCATTAGGAGAATGATGTGATGAAAAAGACCCAATCCTAATCCTAGCACAAAGATCGTAGTTCGTATGCTAAAGCTTTTCTAATGTCAAGTATCTTTTCCTTAGACCATGAGATTGTGCAACTCCCGGATACCGTAGGAATGCTTTGGGTGTACCAAACGTCAGAACGTAACTGGGTGGCTATAAAGGTGCACTACAGGTATCTACAAAAGTGTCTGTTGGGTTGGCACGAATCGAGACTGGGATTTGTCACTCCGTGTAAACGGAGAGGTTTCTCTGGGCCCACTCGGTAGGACATCATCATAATGTGCACAATGTGACCAAGGGGTTGATCACGGGATGATGTGTTACGGAACGAGTAAAGAGACTTGCCGGTAACGAGATTGAACAAGGTATCGGTATACCGACGATCGAATCTCGGGCAAGTACAATACCGTTAGACAAAGGGAATTGTATACGGGATCGATTGAGTCCTTGACATCGTGGTTCATCCGATGAGATCATCGTGGAACATGTGGGAGCCAACATGGGTATCCAGATCCCGCTGCTGGTTATTGACCGGAGAACGTCTCGGTCATGTCTACATGTCTCCCGAACCCGTAGGGTCTACACACTTAAGGTTCGATGATGCTAGGGTTATAAAGGAAGTTTGTATGTGGTTACCGAATGTTGTTCGGAGTCCCGGATGAGATCCTGGACGTCACGAGGAGTTCCGGAATGGTCCGGAGGTAAAGATTTATATATGGGAAGTCCTATTTTGGTCACCGGAAAAGTTTCGGGTTTTTCTGGTAACGTACCGGGACCACCGGGAGGGTCCCGGGGGTCCACCAAGTGGGGCCACCAACCCTGGAGGGCTGCATGGGCCAAGTGTGGGAGGGGACCAGCCCCAGGTGGGCTGGTGCGCCCCCCCACAGGGCCCAAGGCACAGGGAAGTGGGGAAGGGGGCAAACCCTAGGGCAGATGGGCCCTAAGGCACACCCTAGGTGCGCCTCCCCCCTCTCCCCCTTCTGGCCGCCACCAGATGGCATCTGGGGGCTGCTGCCACCCCTGGGGAGGGAACCCTAGAGGGAGCGCAGCCCCCTCCCCTCCTCCTATAAATAGTGGGGGTTTTAGGGCTGCCCAACACATGAGAACCTCTCCCTCTTGGCGCAGCCCTACCTCTCTTACTCCTCCTCTCACGCGGTGCTTGGCGAAGCCCTGCAGCATAGCCACGCTCCTCCATCACCACCACGCGCATTGTGCTGCTGCTGGATGGAGTCTTCCTCAACCTCTCCCTCTCTTCTTGCTGGATCAAGGCATGGGAGACGTCACCAGGCTGTACGTGTGTTGAACGCGGAGGTGTCGTCCGTTCGGCACTAGGATCTCCGGTGATTTGGATCACGACGAGTACGACTCCTTTAACCCCGTTCTCTTGAACGCTTCCGCTTAGCGATCTACAAGGGTATGTAGATGCACTATCCTTCCCCTCGTTGCTGGTTTCTCCATAGATAGATCTTGGTGACACGTAGGAAAATTTTGAATTTCTGATACGTTCCCCAACAGTGGCATCATGAGCTAGGTCTATGCGTAGATTCTTTGCACGAGTAGAACACAAAGTAGTTGTGGGCGTTGATTTTGTTCAATATGCTTACTGTTACTAGTCCAATCTTGTTTCGACGGTATTGTGGGATGATGCGGCCCGGACCGACCTTACACGTACTCTTACGTGAGACAGGTTCCACTGATTGACATGCACTTGGTGCATAAGGTGGCTAGCGGGTGCCAGTCTCTCCCACTTTTGTCAGAATGGATTCGATGAAAAGGGTCCTTATGAAGGGTAAATAGCAATTGGCTTATCACGTCGTGGTTTTGCGTAGGTAAGAAACGTTCTTGCTAGAAACCCATAGCAGCCACGTAAAACATGCAACAACAATTAGAGGACGTCTAACTTGTTTTTGCAGGGTATGCTATGTGATGTGATATGGCCCAGAAGAATGTGATGAATGATATGTGATGTATGAGATTGATCATGTTCTTGTAATAGGAATCACGACTTGCATGTCGATGATTATGACAACCGGCAGGAGCCATAGGAGTTGTCTTTATTTATTGTATGACCTGCGTGTCATTGAACAACGCCATGTAATTACTTTACTTTATTGCTAACCGGTACCCATGGTAGTAGAAGTAATAAGTTGGTGAGACAACTTCATGGAGACACGATGATGGAGATCATGGTGTCATGCCGGTGACGATGATGATCATGGAGCCCCGAAGATGGAGATCAAAAGGAGCAAAATGATATTGGCCATATCATGTCACTATTTGATTGCATGTGATGTTTATCATGTTTATGCATCTTGTTTACTTAGAACGACGGTGGTAAATAAGATGACCCCTTACAACAATTTCAAGAAGTGTTCTCCCCTAACTGTGCACCGTTGCTAAAGTTCGTCGTTTCGAAGCACCACGTGATGATCGGGTGTGATAGATCCTTACGTTCACATACAACGGGTGTAAGACAGTTTTACACATGCAAAACACTTAGGGTTAACTTGACGACCCTAGCATGTATAGACATGGCCTCGGAACACGGAGACCGAAAGGTCAAGCATGAGTCGTATGGAGGATACGATCAACATGAAGATGTTCACCGATGATGACTAGTCCGTATCACATGATGATCGGACACGGCATAGTTGACTCGGATCATGTAATCACTTAGATGACTAGAGGGATGTCTATCTCAGTGGGAGTTCATAAGATGAACTTAATTATCCTGAACATAGTCGAAAGATCTTTGCAAATTATGTCGTAAGCTCGCGCTTTAGTTCCACTGTTTAGATATGTTCCAAGAGAAAATATAGTTGAAAGTTGACAATAGCGATTATGCGGACTGTAGAAAGCTTATGTCCTTAATGCACCACTCAGTATGCTGAACCCCAAACGTCGTTTGTGGATGTTGCGAACATCGGACATACACATTTTGATAACTATGTGATAGTTCTGTTAAACGGTTTAGAGTTGAGGCACCAAAGACGTTTTCGAAACATCACGGAACATATGAGATGTTTCGAGGGCTGAAATTGAGATTTCAGGCTCGTGCCCACGTCAAGAGGTATGAGACCTCCGACGATTTTCTTAGCCTGCAAACTAAGGGAGAAAAGCTCAATCGTTGAGCTTGTGCTCAAATTGTCTGAGTGCAACAATCACTTGAATCGAGTGGGAGTTGATCTTCCAGATGAGATAGTGATGTTTCTCCAAAGTCATTGCCACCAAGCTGCTAGAGCTTCCTGATGAGCTATAACATATCAGGGATAGATATGATGATCCTTGAGGTATTCGCGATGTTTGACACCGCGAAAGTAGAAATCAAGAAGGAGCATCAATTGTTGATGGTTGGTGAAACCACTAGTTTCAAGAAGGGCAAGGGCAAGAAGGGATACTTCATGAAACGAGAAATCAGCTGCTGCTCTAGTGAAGAAACCCAAGGTTGAACCCAAACCCGAGACTAAGTGCTTCTGTAGTAAGGGGAACAACCACTGGAGCGGAATTACCCTAGATACTTGGTACATGAGAAGGCTGGTAAGGTCGATAGAAGTATATTGGATATACATTATGTTAATGTGTACTTTACTAGTACTCCTAGTAGCACCAGGGTATTAGATACCGGTTCGGTTGCTAAGTGTTAGTAACTCGAAATAAAACCTACGGAATAAACGGAGACTAGCTAAAGCTGAGCTGACGATATGTGTTGGAAGTGTTTCCAAGTTGATGTGATCAAGCATCGCACGCTCTCTCTACCATCGAAATTTGGTGTTTGCGTTGAGCATAGACATGATTGGATTATGTCTATTGCAATACGGTTATTCGTTTAAGTAGAATAATGGTTACTCTATTTATTTGAATAATACCTTCAATGGTCTTGCACCTAAAGGAATTGTTTATTGAATCTCGATCGTAGTGATACACATTTTCATGCCAAAAAGATATAAGATAGTAATGATAGTACCACTTACTTGTGGCACTGCCATGTAAGTCATATTGGTGTAAAACACATGAAGAAGCTCCATGTTGATGGATCTTTGGAGTCACTCGTTTTGAAAAGTTTGAGACATGCGAACCACGTCTATTGGTTTATACGCATGAAGAAACTCCATGAAGATGGATCGGTTGGACTCACTTGATTTTGAATCACTCGAGACATGCAAATCATACCACATGGGCAAGATGACTGAAAGCCTCGTTTTTCAGTAAAATGGAACAAGAAAGCAACTTGTTGGAAGTAATACATTTTGATGCGTGCAGTCCAATGAGTGCTGAGGCACGCAGTGGATATCATTATGTTCTTACTTCATGGATGATTTGAGTATATTTACTTGATGAAACACAAGTCTGAATTATTGAATGGTTCAAGTAATTTCAGAGTGAAGTTGAAGATCATCGTGACAAGATGGTAAAATGTCTATGATATGATCATAGAGATGAGTATCTGAGTTACGAGCTTTGGCACGCAATTAAGACATTGTGGAAATTGTTTCACAATTAATACCGCCTGGAACACCATAGTGTGATGGTGTGTCCGAACATCATAGTTGCACCCTATTGGATATGGTGCGTACCATGATGTCTCTTATCGAATTACCACTAACGTTTATGGGTTAGGCATTAGAGACAACCACATTCACTTTAAATAGGGCACCACGTAATTCCGTTGAAATGACACCGTATGGACTATGGTTTAGAGAAACCTAAGCTGTCATTTCTTAAAGGTTTGGGGCTGCGACGCTTATGTGAAAAAGTTTCAGGTTGATAAGCTAGAACCCAAAGCGGATAAATTGCATCTTCATAGGACACCCAAAACAGTTGGGTATACCTCCTAATTCAGATCCGAAAGCAATAGAGATTGTTTCTTGAATCGGGTCCTTTTTCGAGGAAAAGTTTGTCTCGAAAAGTTGAGTGGGAGGATGGTGGAGACTTGATATGGTTATTCAACCATCACTACAACTAGTGTGTAGCAGGGCACAGGAAGTTGTTCCTGTGGCACCTACACCAATTGAAGTAGAAGCTTATGATAGTGATCATGAAACTTCGGATCAAGTCACTACCATACCTCGTAGGGTGACATGGATGCGTACTACTTTAGAGTGGTACAGTAATCCTGTCTTGAAGGTCATGTTGCTAGACAACAATGAACCTACGAGCTATGGAGAAGCGATGGTGGGCCCAAATTCCGACAAATGGTTAGAAGCCATGAAATCCGAGATAGGATCCATGTATCAGAACAAAGCATGGACTTTGGTGGACTTGCCCAATGATCGGCAAGCCATTGAGATAAATGGATCTTTAAGAAGAAGACGGACGTGGATGGTAATGTCACCATCTATGAAGCTCGACTTGTGGCGATGAGTTTTTCACAAGTTCAAAGAGTTGACTACGATGAGATTTTCTCATCCGTAGTGATGCTGAAGTCCGTCGGAATCATGTTAGCATTAGCTGCATTTATGAAATCTGGCAGATGGATGTCAAAACGAGTTTCCTTACCAATTGTCGTAAGGAAAGATTGTATGTGATACAATCAGAAAGGTTTTGTTGATCCTAAGGATGCTATAGCTCTAGCGATCCTTCTAAGGACTGGAGTAAGCATCTCGGAGTTGGAATATGCACTTTGATAAGATGATCAAAGATTTTGGTTTATACAAAGTTTATGAGAAACTTGTATTTCCAAATAAGTGAGTGGGAGCACTATAGAATTTCTGATAAGTATATGTTGTAAACATATTGGTTTATACAAAGTGTTTTTCAATGGAAAACTTGGATTAAGCTACTTGCACATTGAGCATCAAGATCTATAATGATAGATCAAAAACGCTTAATGGTACTTTCAAAATGAGCACATACCTTGACATGATCTTGAAGCTGTTCAAGATGGATCAGTCAAAGAAGGAGTTCTTGCCTGAGTGGTAAGGTATGAAGTTAAGACTTAAAGCTCGACCACGGCAGAAAAGAGAGAAAGGACGAAGGTCGTCCCCTATGCTTTGGACGTAGGCTCTACATATGCTATGTTGTGTACCGCACCGGAAGTGTTCCTTGCCATGAGTCAGTCAAGGGGTACAAGAATGATCCAGGAATGGATCATTGGACAGCGGTCAAAATAGTCCTTGGAGTAAATAAGGACATGTTTCTCGGTTATGGATGTGATAAAGAGTTCCGCGTAAAGGGCTACGTCGATGCAAGCTTTAACACCTATCCGAGTGACTCTAAGTACCAAACCGGATACGTATATTGGAGCAACCATTTGCAATAGCTCCAAGTGGAGCGTGGAAGCAGCATTTACAATATGACCTAGAGATTTGCAAAGTACATACGGATCTGAATGTTGCAGCCTCGTTGACTAAAACCTCTCTTGCAAGCAAAACATGATCAAACCCCAGAACTCATTGAGTCTTAATCATATGATGATGTGAACTAGTTTAGTGACACTAGTAAACTCTTTGGATGTTGGTCACATGGCGATGTGACCTGTGAGTGTTAATCACATGGCGATGTGAACTAGATTATTGACTCTAGTGCAAGTGGGAGACTGTTGGAAATATGCCCTAGAGGCAATAATAAATTAGTTATTATTATATTTCCTTGTTCATGATAATCGTTTATTATCCATGCTATAATTGTATTGATAGGAAACTCAGATACATGTGTGGATACATAGACAACACCATGTCCCTAGTAAGCCTCTAGTTGACTAGTTCGTTGATCAATAGATGGTTATGGTTTCCTGGCCATGGACATTGGATGTCATTGATAACGGGATCACATCATTAGGAGAATGATGTGATGGACAAGACCCAATCCTAAGCCTAGCACAATGATCGTAGTTCGTATGCTAAAGCTTTTCTAATGTCAAGTATCTTCTCCTTAGACCATGAGATTATGCAACTCCCAGATACCGTAGGAATGCTTTGGGTGTACCAAACGTCACAACGTAACTGGGTGGCTATAAAGGTGCACTACAGGTATCTCCGAAAGTGTCTGTTCGGTTGGCACGAATCGAGACTGGGATTTGTCACTCCGTGTAAACGGAGAGGTATCTCTGGGCCCACTCGGTAGTACATCATCATAATGTGCACAATGTGACCAAGGGGTTGATCACGGGATGATGTGTTATGGAACGAGTAAAGAGACTTGCCGGTAACGAGATTGAACAAGGTATCGGTATACCGACGATCGAATCTCGGGCAAGTACAATACCGTTAGACAAAGGGAATTGTATACGGGATCGATTGAGTCCTTGACATCGTGGTTCATCCGATGAGATCATCGTGGAACATGTGGGAGCCAACATGGGTATCCAGATCCCGCTGCTGGTTATTGACCGGAGAACGTCTCGGTCATGTCTACATGTCTCCCGAACCCGTAGGGTCTACACACTTAAGGTTCGATGACGCTAGGGTTATAAAGGAAGTTTGTATGTGGTTACCAAATGTTGTTCGGAGTCCCGGATGAGATCCCGGACGTCACTAGGAGTTCCGAAATGGTCCGGAGGTAAAGATTTATATATGGGAAGTCCTGTTTTGGTCACCAGAAAAGTTTCAGGTTTTTCCGGTAACGTACCGGGACCACCGGGAGGGTCCCGGGGGTCCACCAAGTGGGGCCACCAACCCTGGAGGGCTGCATGGGCCAAGTGTGGGAGGGGACCAGCCCCAGGTGGGCTGGTGCGCCCCCCCACAGGGCCCAAGGCGCAGGGAAGTGGGGAAGGGGGCAAACCCTAGGGCAGATGGGCCCTAAGGCCCACCCTAGGTGCGCCTCCCCCCTCTCCCCCTTCTGGCCGCCACCAGATGGCATCTGGGGGCTGCCGCCACCCCTAGGGAGGGAACCCTAGAGGGGGCACAGCCCCATCCCCTCCTCCTATAAATAGTGGGGGTTTTGGGGCTGCCCAACACACGAGAACCTCTCCCTCTTGGCGCAGCCCTACCTCTCTTACTCCTCCTCTCCCGCGGTGCTTGGCGAAGCCCTGCAGGATAGCCATGCTCCTCCATCACCACCACGCCATTGTGCTGCTACTGGATGGAGTCTTCCTCAACCTCTCCCTCTCTTCTTGCTGGATCAAGGCGTGGGAGACGTCACCGGGCTGTACGTGTGTTGAACGCGGAGGTGCCGTCCGTTCGGCACTAGGATCTCCGGTGATTTGGATCACGACGAGTACGACTCCTTCAACCCTGTTCTCTTGAACGCTTCCGCTTAGCGATCTACAAGGGTATGTAGATGCACTCTCCTTCCGCTCGTTGCTGGTTTCCCCATAGATAGATCTTGGTGACACGTAGGAAAATTTTGAATTTCTGCTACGTTCCCCAACAAGACCGCCATCTGGAGGCCATGTAGAAGGGCCTCGTATTCGGCTGCGTTGTTGGAGTCCGTGTACATTATCTGGAGTACGTATTGGACTGTGTCTCCAGTTGGGGACGTCAGGACGATGCCAGCCCCCAGGCCGGCCAACATTTTGGAGCCGTCGAAGTGCATGATCCAATTAGAATATTCGCCGTACTCTTTAGGGAGTTCGGCTTCAGTCCATTCGGTGATGAAGTCGGCCAAAACTTGTGACTTGATAGCTCGCCGTGGTTTATAGGTTATGTCAAATGGTAGGAGCTCGATGGCCCATTTTGCAATCCTGCCGGTCGCGTCGCGGTTGTTTATAATGTCATTCAGAGGTACTTTGGAGGCTACTGTTATCGAACACTCTTGAAAGTATTGTCGGAGCTTCCGGGATGCCATGAACACTGCGTACGCTATCTTTTGATAATGTGGATACCGGGACTTGCATGGAGTTAGGACAGTGGATACGTAGTACACTGGTTTTTGAAGAGGGAACTTGTGTCCGTCCGTTTTTCGTTCGACGACGAGCACCGCGCTCACGACTTGATGTGTTGCCGCGATATATAATAACATTGGTTCGCCCAAGTTGGGCGCGGCCAGGACCTGATTTTTTACCAATATGGCCTTTATTTCTTCGAGTCCGGCCGTGGCGGCCTCCGTCCACTCGAAGTGTTCGGTGCGCCAGAGGAGGCGATAAAGGGGTAATGCCTTTTCTCCCAAGCGAGAGATGAAGCGGCTTAGAGCCGCCATGCATCCAGTCAATTTTTGTATTTGCTTGAGGTCTTTTGGGATATCCAATTGTGACAGAGCTCAGATCTTGGCTGGGTTTGCTTCAATTCCTCTACCGGATACAATGAAGCCCAAGAGCTTTCCGGCTGGTGCGCTGAAAACGCATTTTTCCGGGTTGAGCTTAATGTCATATGCTCGAAGATTGTCAAATGTGAGCCTCAAGTCGTCTACTAGAGTTTCTACGTGTTTGGATTTGACGACCACATCATCTACATATGCCTCCACTGTTTTGCCGATCTGGTTTGCCAGACATGTCTGAATCATGTGTTGGTATGTTGCGCCGACGTTTTTGAGCCCGAAGGGCATTGTGTTGAAGCAGAATGGTCCGTTTGGGGTAATGAATGCCGTTGTGGCTTTGTCTGGCTCCGCCATCTTGATTTGATGGTAGCCGGAGTATGCGCCGAGGAAGCACAACGAATCGTGCCCTACGATAGCGTCGATAATTTGATCGATGCGGGGAAGGGGGAAGGGATCCTTTGGGCAAGGCTTGTTGAGGTCCTTGAAATCGACACACAGGCGCCAGGATTTGTCCTTCTTTGGTACCATTACCAGGTTTGCTAGCCAGTCCAGATGTTTTATGTCTCTGATGAATCCGGCTTCTAATAGTTTGGCTAGCTCCTCTCCCATTGCCTGTCTTTTGGGTTCGGAAAATCGCCGAAGAGCCTGTTTGACTGGCTTGAATCCTTTTAGGATATTTAGGCTGTGCTCTGCCAGCCGGCGTGGGATTCCTGGCATGTCTGAAGGGTGCCAGGCAAAAATATCCCAATTTTCCCATAGGAATTCTCGTAGTGCGGCGTCTACATCAGGGTTTAATTGTGCCCCAATGGAGGCCGTCTTTGTAGGGTCCGTTGGATGAACCTGGAATTTGACTATTTCGTCCGCTGGCTTAAAAGAGGTGGACTTGGATCTTTTGTCAATTATCACGTCGTCCCTGTTCACCGTGGAGCGCAGTGCTGTGAGTTTCTCGGACGCTAGGGCTTCAGATAGTGCCTCTAGGGCTAGTGCGGCCGTCTTATTTTCGGCGCATAGCGCTACGTCCGGATCAGTGGCAAGGGTGATGATTCCGATGGGCCCGGGCATTTTGAGCTTCATGTACCCGTAATGGGGTATAGCTTGAAAAATTGTGAATGCCTCTCGTCCTAGTAAAGCGTGGTATCCGCTGCTGAATGGGGCCACATGGAACGTGATCTCCTCGGACCTGTAGTTGTCCAGCGAGCCGAATACCATATCCAGTGTGACTTTTCCTGTGCAGCATGCTTCCCAGCTAGGGATTATTCCTCTGAAGGTTGTGTTGCTTCGCTCAATGTGGCTCTAGTCTACTTCCATTTTTCGAAGGGTTTCCTCGTAGATGAGGTTTAATCCGCTGCCGCCATCCAAGAGTACCTTAGTAAGGCGAAAGTCGTCCACTATTGGACTAAGGACCAATTCGGCTGGTGCTCGGGTTGTTCGGAATTTAGGTTCGTCACTGGCGTTAAAGGTAATAGCCGTGTCACTCTGTGGATTTATTGTTGCTACTTGGTAGACTTCGGCAAGGATGCGGAGTGTTCGTTTCCGCATATTATTTGATGCGAAAGTCTTGAAGAATGTTAATACCGTACTGGTACTACTGGGCTGGTTCTCTAGGGCTAGAAGCTCTTCGCCACTTTCGGCCACCTGCCGTAGTATCAAACATGCTTGAAGGCTATGTGTTGGAGTGGCGCCCTCTGTACTATGGATTTTGCAAGGTCCACTGAGCCATCCCTCCAGTACGATTCTGTGCCCTTTAGGGGGTTTTTGGTTTTTGGTTTTTAACCCAGGTGCCTGAATATGATGCACCCTTTTATTTCGGCTAGGGTTGTGTTTGGAGCCGGATTGTCCCAAAATTTGGTTTCGGTTTTCCGGGCGCTCTCCATCGCACAGTACTTTCGTACTATGGATGCCAAGTCGGCAAAGCGTGTAATTTCGCGATGACTTATGGCGTTCATGATTCCCTCGTCTGTGCAATTATTGCAGAAAATTGAGATTGCGCTTTCCTCATGGCAGTCCTTTATCCTGTCCATAACCAGGAGGAATCTGTCCCAGTAATGGTGTACTGTTTCAGCGGGCTCTTGCCGGATTCGGCATAGATCGCTAGTGTTTGGGTGGGCGGGTGGAATGAAATTCGGAACCCCGTCCAATCTAAGACTCAAGGGCCGGAAAGTTTTCGAACTTGGAAGCTTGGGTTGTTGGATTTTGTCCAACGAATCCGGCCCGCTGCCTGACTTTAGGTTCAGGGCTTGATCGACATCCGTCCCTCCACGAGAATCCGGCATGGAGGGATCGGGAATTCGGAAATAGCTTGTCCTTAATGTAGAAGAAGACTCGCCGTGCTGTTCCTCCACCACAGCAACGTGGTGGGTAGCCTGGGGAGAGTTGATCTCTCTCAGATCGGTTTTAGGCCCAATCTGATCGTAGTCTGTAGCGACTCCCAGGGCGGCGATGCGATCCAGGAGCTCATTTAAGGAGGAGAGCTCCATCGGATCTAGCTGCTCAGCAAATTCCGAGTTGATGTGGAGATCGCTTTTGATGACCCGAGAGGTCGTCGCTGGTGTGGCGGCCGAACAGGCGGTCATAAGAAAACCGCCTAACCGGATAGTTTGGCTGATGGCCAAAGCTCCTTTGGCAATGATGCCGTCTTTAAAGACGAGACGAGGCATCCTTCCTGATTGTGACGGCACAGAGGAACGCTCAATGAAAGCACCAATATCGGTGTCAAAACCGGCAGAACTCGGGTAGGGGGCCCGAACTGTGTGTCTAGGCGGATGGTAACAGGAGACAAGGGACACAATGATTTGACCCAGGTTCGGGCCCTCTCGGTGGAGGTAAAACCCTACTCCTGCTTGATTAATATTGATGATATGGGTAGTACAAGAGTAGATCTACCACAAGATCAAGGAGGCTAAACCTAGAAGCTAGCCTATGGTATGATTGTTGTTCGTCTTACGGACTAAAACCCTCCGGTTTATATAGACACCGGAGAGGGCTAGGGTTACACAGAGTCGGTTACAATGGTAGGAGATCTACATATCCGTATCGCCAAGCTTGCCTTCCACGCCAAGGAATGTCCCATCCGGACACGGGACGAAGTCTTCAATCTTGTATCTTCATAGTCTTGGAGTCCGGCCGACGGTGATAGTTCGGCTATCCGGACACCCCCTAGTCCAGGACTCCCTCAGATACTATGATCTTTTTGATGCTTGATAATTGTTTTGAGATATGAAGGTGCTAATGTTAGAGTCATGCTAGTTGGGTAATTATGAAATTGAGAAATACTTGTGTTGAAGTTGGCAAGTCCCGTAGCATGCACGTATGGTAAAAGTTGTGTAAAAAATTTGTTGCATGGGGTGCACTTTTGATTGCCTTCCTTATGTGTGGAGGTCGGGGGCACGCGATGGCTAAATCCTACCAACCTCCCCCTAGGAGCATGTGCAGTAGTACTTTGCTTCGAGGGCTAATAAAATTTTTGCAATAAGTATATGAGTTCTTTATGACTAATGTGGGTACATGGATTATACGCACTCTTACCCTTCCATCATTGCTAGCCTCTTCGGTACCGTGCATTGCCCTTTCTCACCTTGAGAGTTGGTGCAAACTTCGCCGGTGCATCCAAACCCCGTTATACGACATGCTCTATCACACATAAACCTCCTTATATCTTCCTCAAAACAGCGACCATACCTACCTATTATGGCATTTCCATAGCCATTCCGAGATATATTGCCATGCAACTTTCCACCGTTCCGTTTATTATGACACGTTTCATCATTGTCATATTGCCTTGCATGATCATGTAGTTGACATCGTATTTGTGGCAAAGCCACCTTGCATAATTTTTCATACATGTCACTCTTGATTCATTTCCCATCCTGGTACACCATCGGAGGCATTCATATAGAGTCATATCTTGTTCTAGTTTTGAGTTGTAATTTTTGAGTTATAAATAAATAGAAGTGTGTTGATCATCATTATTAGAGCATTGTCCCTTATAATAAAAGAAAGGCCAAAAAAAGAAAGGCTGATAAAAAAAGAAAGGCCAAATAAAAAAGGCCAATAAAAAAAGAAAATAAAAAAGGGGGACAATGTTACTATCCTTTTCCACACTTGTGCTTCAAAGTAGCACCATGTTCTTCATATAGAGAGTCTCTTATGTTGTCACTTTCATATACTAGTGGGAATTTTTCATTATAGAACTTGGCTTGTATATTCTAACAATGGGCTTCCTCAAAATGCCCTAGGTCTTCGTGCGCAAGCAAGCTGGATGCACACCCACTTTGTTTCTTTTGTTGAGCTTTCATACATTTATAGCTCTAGTGCATCCGTTGCATGGCAATCCCTACTCCTCATGTTGACATCAATTGATGGGCATCTCCATAGCCCGTTGATTAGCCTCGTCAATGTGAGACTTTCTCCTTTTTTGTCTTCTCCACACAACCTCCATCATCATATTCTATTCCACCCATAGTGCTATATCCATGGCTCACGCTCATGCATTGCGTGAGAGTTGAAAAAGCTGAAGCGCGTTAAAAAGTATGAACCAATTGCTTGGCTGAAACCGGGGTTGTGCATGATGGGAGTATTTTGTGTGATAAAAATGAAACATAGCCTAACTATATGATTTTGTAGGTATGAACTTTCTTTAGCCATGTTATTTTGAGAAGACATGATTTCTTAGTTACTATGCTTGAAGTATTACTATTTCTTATGTCAATATGAACTTTTATTTTGAATCATTTGGATCTGAACATTCATGCCACAATAAGGAAAATTACATTGAGAATATGCTAGGTAGCATTCCACATCAAAAATTCTATTTTTATCATTTACCTACTCGAGGAGGAGCATGAATTAAGCTTGGGGATGCTTGATACGTCTCCAACGTATCTATAATTTTTTATTGTTCCGTGCTATTATATTACCCGATTTGGATGTTTATGGGCTTTACTTTACATTTTTATATCATTTTTGGGAATAACCTACTAACTGGAGGCCCAGCCCGAATTCCTGTTTTCTTGCCTATGTCAGTGTTTCGAAGAAAAGGAATATCAAACAGAGTCCAAACGAAATGAAACCTTCGGGAGAGTTATTTTTGGAACGGAAGAAATCCAGGAGACTTGGAGTAGACGTCAGGTAAGCTTCAAGGAATCCACGAGGAAGGGAGGCGTGCGCTACCCCCCTGGGCGCGCCCCACCCTCGTGGGCCCCTCATGGCTCCCCTGACCGGCTTCTTTCGCCTATATAGATCCATATACCCTAAAAACATCGAGGAGCACAATAGATCGGGAGTTCGGCCGCCGCAAGCCTCTGTAGCCACCAAAAACCAATCGGGACCCTGTTCCAGCACTCAGCCGGAGGGGGGATCCCTCACCAGTGGGCATCTTCATCATCCTGGCGCTCTCCATGACGAGGAGGGAGAAGTTCACCCTCGGGGCTGAGGGTATGTACCAGTAGCTATGTGTTTGATCTCCCTCTCTCTTGTGTTCTTGATTTGGCACGATCTTGATGTATCGCGAGCTTTGCTATTATGGTTGGATCGTATGATGTTTCTCCCCCTCTACTCTCTTGTAATGGATTGAGTTTTGCCTTTGAAGTTATTTTATCGGATTGAGTCTTTAAGGATTTGAGAACACTTGTTGTATGTCTTGCATGTGATTATCTATGGTGACAATGGGATATCACGTGATTCACTTGATGTATGTTTTGGTGACCAACTTGCGGGTTCAGTGACCTTGTGAACTTATGCATAGGGGTTGGCACACGTTTTCGTCTTGACTCTTCGTTAGAACCTTTGGGGCACTCTTTGAAGTACTTTGTGTTGGTTGAATAGATGAATCTGAGATTGTGTGATGCATATCGTATAATCATGCCCATGGATACTTGAGGTGACATTGGAGTATCTAGGTGGCATTAGGGTTTTGGTTGATTTGTGTCTTAAGGTGATATTCTAGTATGAACTCTATGATAGATCGAACAGAAAGAATAGCTTCGTGTTATTTTACTTCAGACTCTTGAATAGATCGATCAGAAAGGATAACTTTGAGGTGGTTTCGTACACTACAATAATCTCTTCGTTTCTTCTCCGCTATTAGTGACTTTGGAGTGACTCTTTGTTGCATGTTGAGGGATTGTTATATGATCCGATTATGTTATTATTGTTGAGAGAACTTGCACTAGTGATAGTATGAACCCTAGGCCTTGTTTCCTACCATTGCAATACCATTTACGCTCACTTTTATCATTAGTTACCTTGCTGTTTTTATATTATCGGATTACAAATACTCATATCTACCATCCATATTGCACTTGTATCACCATCTCTTCGCCGAACTAGTGCACCTATACAATTTGCCATTGTATTGGGTGTGTTGGGGACACAAGAGACTCTTTGTTATTTGGTTGGAGGGTTGTTTGAGAGAGACCATCTTCATCCTATGCCTCCCACGGATTGATAAACCTTAGGTCATCCACTTGAGGGAAATTTGGTACTGTCCTACAAACCTCTGCACTTGGAGGCCCAACAACGTCTACAAGAAGAAGGTTGTGTAGTAGACATCAGCTGTCTAAGAAGGCTGCTCCTTCATGAGGTCTTGATGTCGTCCGCCTCACATGGCTTGGCCCCTCGCGAGGGTCTTGTTTTGTCGCTGCTTTAGATGGGCCATACCAGGCCGTTGATGGAGCCATGCCGTGGGCCGCGGTCACGCAGGTCTGGGTACCCTGGTTCCCAGAACGCCGATAGAAGCACCCTGGCCCAAGGTGCGCTCGCACTTGGCTTCGAGGCGAAGCCAAAGGGCAAGTGCGGAGCACCCCGGGCCCCAATCGCCTGCGGACCGAGTCGACGCGTGGGGCCCAATGGGACGTGCACGCCTCCGCTTCCCCACGCTGCCTCGGCAACTGATGCGGGCTGACATAAAGGCCAACTCCCATAGCCAAGCCTTCATTGCCTTCACTTCGTATTGCTCCAGATCTTATCCTCCTCCTGCCAAGAGTGCCCCCAGATCCACCAGGTCCTTGCTCCCGAGCTTCTTGCCAATGACGGGCAAGAAAGTGAAGCTTGACATCTTGGTCGCGCACTCCGCTCCTTCTGTCGCGGCAGCCCTAAGCCTGTCCTCCATTACTGAAGCTGGGCATCTTTCCACCATGCTCCTGTTGACGGCGAGCAACGACAACAAGGGGAGAGATATCGAGCTTTGGGCTGACTCTGCCGAGTGGGGAACCTTGGCAGGTATGTTCTTCCCCTTCTTCCTTCCCAACATCTTTGCGGGGCTCATCCCGCCTTTCTCCAAGTTCTTCTTTGCCATCCTCGACCACTACCAGATCCACGCGCTTCACCTCCAGCCCAACTCCGTCCTCCTCTTGTCGATCTTCGCCTTCTACTGTGAGGGCTTCGTGGGGGTGAAGCCCTCCATTGCACTGTTCCGCTACTTCTTCTCTCTCTGGATGCACGGCTCAAACCAGTGCTCCGGATGCGTCTCAGTCGTCTCGCTCCATGATGGCAACGCGCTCATGAAGGCCAGGAAGAAGGTGGATGACTTATGGCATCGGTGGGTCTACCTGGACGCCCGGAGCCACCACGCTCGGCTGGAGCTGCCGACTGGGACGCCAGAGAAGCTGGATCGATGGTCTCACGAGAAGCTCACCGATGCTCGGGGGGCACCGGTCTTGAAGAAGATGCAGACAGACATGGGCTCCGTGGCGCTGACGGGGGCCATGATCATCCGGGAGTTCCTGACGCAGAGCCTGACCCCTCTCCAAGCTCATTCGCGCCTCATGTGGGACCTCAAGGGCGCAGAAGATGACCTTCGGGTATGTCGAGGGGATATGACGAGCAAGGAGCTAGGAAAGACTCTGCAGATATTGCTCAGGAAGGATCCAGGTGGCCTCCAAGTGGCCCACCTTGCGCTATATCGCCGCGACGGTGGGGTAGAGCTGGCCGCCTCCATGCCGGTCTTCAACGAGCCGGGTGTCGGGAATATACCCCGCGGTATGACTCGGCCGGAGTCGTAACCCGGCCGGGACTTGGTAAACCGACGGATGTTAAACCGGCAGAATTAAGACAAATGGCTAAGACAGACGGTAAATCGGCGAGTGTTAAACTGGCAAAGTTAAGACAGATGGTAGCACCGTGAGGTGTTAAGTCAATCATAACCCAGCAGACGTTGTTAAACCGGCACACAATGTTAAACTGGCAGACAATGTTAAACCGGCAGACAATGTTAAACCGGTAGACGTTAAGAAGCCCAGGAAGGGAAGTCAAAATAGTTTAAGTCTTAGTCCGAGATGGACTCTACATGTAACCCGCCCCTTCTTATATAAGGAGGGGTAGGGCTTCCCAAAGAAGGACAAGCAAGAAACAATCTCTAGGGCTAGACACAATTAGAGGAGAGCCGGTTTATGGCGACTCCCTCGTGATGATAATGAGATCTAGCCTCAAACAGCATGTAGGGTTGTTATCGGATGATGTTTCCTGGGGCCCGAAGCTGTCTAAACCCTTGTCTTGTGTTGCGTTTCTCGATTCCGCTCAATCCCTCTCAAGCTACCACATCGATGTGTTGGCCTCATGACTAAGTCCTCACACTAAGAATATGTTTTTGATCCAGTATCCATGATCATCCGACAAAAAATACCAGGTGATATCCATTTCAGTATGTTTTATCAGCACATATTATTTTCTTCAAAGAACAATTACTCTATCCTATAATATTTTTACATAGGACAATTTTTATGCCATTCAGGGACACGCGTATCACGGTCCGGTTTACATCAACACGCTGGCCGACTCGCCTGTCCGCACCACCTTTACAACACCACGGACGACTCGCCCGTCCGCCCTGGCCACCGTTTCATGCGTCCGCGCCGGTTTACAATGTGGAGGACAACATGCTCGTCTGCACCGGTTTACAATGTCGCGGCTGATTCATCCGTCTTCTCGACCGTGCGAATTACCCAATAACGCGTGCACATGCCTAATGTCCCCTGCAGTCTGGTCTACATCAGCATACGACCGATTTTCCCCATCTGCACCGGCTTACAATTGTCGGTGTCAAAACCGGCGGATCTCGGGTAGGGGGTCCCGATCTGTGCGTCTTAGGCTGATGGTAACAGGAAGAAAGGGACACAATGTTTACCCAGGTTTGGGCCCTCTCGATGGAGGTAAAACCCTACTTCCTGCTTGATTAATATTGATGATATTTGGAATACAAGAGTAGATCTACCACGAGATCGTAGAGGCTAAACCCTAAGAGCTAGCCTATGATGGTATGATTGTAAATGTGATCGGCCTTGTAAGGACCATGCTCTCCGGTTTATATAGACACCGTAGAGCTAGGGTTTAGATGGAGTCGGTTACAAGGAAGGAAACATAATATCTGGATCGCCAAGCTTGTCTTCCACCCAAAGGAGAGTCCCATCCGGACACGAGCCGAAGTCTTGAGTCTTGTGTCTTAACGCTTCTATAGTCCGGACGATGAATATAGTCCGGCTGTCTGGATACCCCCTTATCTAGGACTCCCTCAGTAGCCCCTGAACCAGGCTTTAATGACGATGAGTCCGGCGCGCAGTTTTGTCTTCGGCATTGCAAGGTGGGTTCCTCCTCCGAATACTCCAAGGTTATTATCGAACACGTAGGCCGTGTCCGGATCTGCAAAATGATCCTCACATCCGCAAAGAGACTGATACTTCAGCTGACAATTTTTAGACGACGTGACATGCCACTAGAGCTAGGTCATTATTCGAACCGTTTTTCTCAACTAGCCACAGCGCGTATTGCGAGGCAGTTTCCTTGACACATCTTGGCAAAGCAGAGATCATGTCCCCTTATCACAGGATTCTCATCAATATGAGCATGGGTAATCCCCCCGTACCATCAATCGTGGCGCTTGGGAAGTAAGCGATTCTCAATACGCTAGTGGGGAGGCGCACCTCTCTTGTCGCCTCTATAAAGGGATAAGAGTTCCCCATTCTTACCCATGCCTTCTTCCTCCCTCGCATACTCTTGCCCCCTTGAGCTCCAGCACCCTAGCCCAAGTTTTCTCCGCACAGTTAGTCATGTCCGGAGCAGGAGGCAAGTGGGTGGCTTCCACCGTGACGGAGAAGAAGATGACGAATCTCCGGGCGGCCGGATACTGTTGGGGAACGTAGCAGAAATCAAAAAAATTCTACGCATCACCAAGATCAATCTATGGAGTAATCTAGCAATGAGGGGAAGGAGATTGCATCTACATACCCTTGTATATCGCTAAGCGGAAGCATTCAAGTGAACGGGATTGATGGAGTCATACTCGCCGTGATCCAAATCACCGATGATCCTTGTGCCGAACGGACGGCACCTCCGTGTTCAACACACATGCTGCCCGGTGATGTCTCCCATGCCTTGATCCAGCAAGGAGAGAGGGAGAGGTTGGGGAAGACTCTGTCCAGCAGCAGCACGACGGCGTGGTGGTGGTGGAGGAGCGTGGCACTCCAGCAGGGCTTCGCCAAGCACTGCGATAGAAGAGGAGGAAGAGAGGTAGGGCTGCGGCAGGGAGAGGAAAACTCACGTGTTTGCAGCCCCCAATACCTCAATTATATATAGGGGAAGGGGAGTGGCTGCGCCCCCATCTAGGGTTCCCTCCCAAGGGGTGGCGGCAGCCCCAAAACCCATCGTGGGTGCGGCCAAGGGGGGAAGAGGGGAAACTTGCCCCCCAAGCAAGGTGGAGGCGCCCCCTCCCCAACCCTAGGTGCCTTGAGCCCTCGTGGGGGGTGCACCAGCCAACTTGGGGCTGGTACCCTCCCACACTTGGCCCATGCAGCCCTCTGGGGCCGGTGGCTCCACTTGGTGGACCCCCGGGAACCTCCCGGTGGTCCCCGTACGTTACCGATAACACCCGAAACTTTTCCGGTGACCAAAACAGGACTTCCCATATATAAATCTTTACCTCCGGACCATTCCGGAACTCCTCGTGACATCCGGGATCTCATCAGGGACTCCGAACAACATTTGGTAACCACGTACATCTATTCCCTATAACCCTAGCGTCATCGAACCTTAAGTGTGTAGACCCTACGGGTTCGTGAGACACGTAGACATGACCGAGACAACTCTTCATCCAATAACCAACAGCGGGATATGGATACCCATGTTGGCTCCCACATGTTCCACGATGATCTCATCGGATGAACCACGATGTCGAGGACTCAATCAATCCCTTATTCAATTCCCTTTGTCTAGCGGTATAGTACTTGCCCGAGATTCGATCATCGATATCCCGATACCTTGTTCAATCTCGTTACCGGCAAGTATCTTTACTCGTTCCGTAATACATCATCCCGTGATCAACCCCTTGGTAACATTGTGCACATTATGATGATGTCCTATCGAGTGGGCCCAGAGATACCTCTCCGTCACACGAAGTGACAAACCCAGTCTCGATTCGTGCCAACCCAACTGACACTTTCGGAGATACCCGTAGTGCACCTTTATAGCCACCCAGTTACGTTGTGACGTTTGGTACACCCAAAGCATTCCTACGGTATCCGAGAGTTGCACAATCTCATGGTCTAAGGAAATGATACTTGACATTAGAAAAGCTTTAGCATACGATCTACACGATCTTTGTGCTAGGCTTAGGATTGGGTCTTGTCCATCACATCATTCTCCTAATGATGTGATCCCGTTAGCAACGACATCCCATGTCCATGGTCAGGAAACTGTAACCATCTGTTGATCAACGAGCTAGTCAACTAGAGGCTTACTAGGGACATGGTGTTGTCTATGTACCCACACATGTACCTGAGTTTCCTATCAATACAATTATAGAATGGATAATAAACGATTATCATGAACAAGGAAATATAGTAATAATAACTAATTATTATTGCCTCTAGGGCATATTTCCAACAGTCTCCCACTTGCACTAGTCAATAATCTAGTTCACATCGCCATGTGATTAACACTCACAGGTCACATGGCCATGTGACCAACATCCAAAGAGTTTACTAGTATCACTAAACTAGTTCACATCATCATGTGATTAAGACTCAATGAGTTCTGGGGTTTGATCATGTTTTGCTTGTGAGAGAGGTTTTAGACAACGGGTCTGCAACATTCAGATCCGTATGTACTTTGCAAATCTCTAGGTCATATTGTAAATACTGCTTCCACACTCCACTTGGAGCTATTTCAAATGGTCGCTCCACTATACGTATCCGGTTTGCTACTCAGAGTCATTCGGATAGGTGTTAAATCTTGCATCGACGGAACTCTTTACATCGAACTCTTTATCACCTCCATAACCGAGAAACATATTGAGGGAGTCCTAGACTAGGGGGTTTCTGGATAGCCGAACTATCACCATTGGCCGGACTCCTAGACTATGAAGATACAAGTTTGAAGACTCCGTCCCATGTCCGGATGGGACTTTCCTTGGCGTGGAAGGCAAGCTTGGCGATACGAATATGTAGATCACCTACCATTGTAACCGACTCTGTGTAACCCTAACCCTCTTCGGTGTCTATATAAACTGGAGGGTGTTAGTCCGTAGGACGAACAATAATGATACCATAGGCTAGCTTCTAGGGTTTAGCCTCTCTGATCTCATGGTAGATCTACTCTTGTACTACCCATATCATCAATATTAATCAAGCAAGAGTAGGGTTTTACCTCCACCGAGAGGGCCCGAACCTGGGTAAAAACATCGTGTCCCTTGTGTCATGTTACCATCCACCTAGACGCACAGTTCGGGACCCCCTACCCGAGATCCGTCGGTTTTGACACCGACATTGGTGCTTTCATTGAGAGTTCCTTTGTGTCGTCGCTGCAAGGTTTGATGGCTCCTTCGATCATCAACAACGACACGGTCCAGGGTGAGCCTTTTCTCCCCGAACAGATCTTCGTATTCGGTGGCTTCACACTGCGGGCTAACTCGCTTGGCCATCTGGAGCAGATTGAGAGCTACACCCCTGGCCATCAGGTCAGATTTGGAAGTTTGAACTATACGGCTGACGTCCGCGGAGACTTGCTCTTCGACGGGTTCGAGCCACAGCCAAGCGTGCCGCACTGTCACGATGGGCATGATCTAGCTCTGCTGCCAGACAGTGCCCTGGAGGCCGCACAGGTGTCCGCTCGGACCCTTAGCTCGGAGCCCACTGTGCCGATCGAGGACGGGTGGCTGGACACCGCCTCGGGGGCTGCTACCTCCATGTTGATAGAGCTGAATACCAACCCTGTCCTTTGTGAAGCTCATGACTCCAAGGTGCTGGACTCCTCTCCGGACTCCAAACCTTCCGCGCCCCTGCCAATCGAATCCGATTGGGCGCCGATCATGGAGTTCACCGCTGCGGACATCTTTCAGCACTCGCCCTTTGGTGACATTCTGAATTCACTAAAGTCTCTCTCTTTATCAAGAGACCCCTGGCCAGACTATGGTCAGGTAGGTTGGGATGCGGACGACGAAGAAATTCAATGCCCGTCCACCACCCACTTTGTAGCCACTTTCGATGATTTAACCGACATGCTCGACTTCGACTCTGAAGACATCGACGGTATGGAAGACGATGCAGGAGACAACCAAGAACCAGCGCCTACAGGGCACTGGAAGGCCACCTCATCATATGACATATACATGGTGGACATCCCAAAGGATGGGAATGGCGATGGAACAACGGAGGATGACCCCTCCAAGAAACAGCCTAAGCGCCGGCGTCAGCGGCGCTGCTCTAAATCCCGCCACAGCAAAAATGGAGATTCCGACACCGGAGACAATAACACCCCGGACAGTGCCAAAGACAACCCCCTCCAGCAGGACTCAGCGTAGGAGGATGGAGAAGCTAGCCCTCATGAGAGAGCGGCAGACAGAGAGGTAGAGGACGATAATTATATGCCTCCCTCCGAAGACAAGGCAAGCCTCGACGATAACGAATTTGTCGTGCCTGAGGATCCCGTCGAACAAGATTATTTGAAACACAGGCTTATAGCCACGGCAAGCAGCCTCAAGGAAAAGCAGCAACAGCTTAGAGCTGACCAAGACTTGCTAGCCGATAGATGGACTGAAGTCCTTGTGGCCAAAGAGTATGTACTCGAACGCCCCTCCAAGAGCTACCCAAAATGCAGGCTGCTACCCCGATTAGAGGAGGAAGCACCTAAACCTACATCACCAGCGCATAATACGGCCGACCGGCCACCTCGTGGCTGCGACAGAGAGGCCTCTCGGCCCTACACTCAAGCCGCACCCCGGCGCCGCTCAAAAAATACCAAGGCACGGGAAAATGCGCCAGACCTGCGGGATATACTCGAGGACAAGGCAAGGCAAACAAGATCGTTCTACGGATCGCGTGGGTGCCCCACGATATGTGATGATAACCGTCACGCCGGATACAGCAATTCCGGCCGGGCTGAACACAGCAGACAAAGCTCATTTGAGCTGCGTCGTGATATAGCCCAATACAGAGGCGCCGCACACCCACTATGCTTCACATACGAAGTAATGGATCATCAAATCCCCGAGGGTTTCAAACCCGTAAACATTGAATCATACAACGGCACAACAGATCCTGCGGTTTGGATCAAGGACTATCTCCTTCACATGCACATGGCCCGTGGTGATGATCTACACGCCATCAAATACCTCCCACTCAAGCTTAAAGGACCAGCTCGGCATTGGCTCAACAGCTTGCCAGCAGAATCAATTGGTTGTTGGGAAGACCTGGAAGCCGCATTACTTGATAACTTCCAGGGCACATATGTGCGACCACCAAACGCTGATGACCTAAGCCACATAATTCAACAGCCAGATGAATCGGCCAGACAATTCTAGACACGGTTCTTAACCAAGAAAAATCAAATCGTCGATTGTCCGGATGCAGAGGCCCTTGCAGCCTTCAAATATAATATCCGCGACGAGTGGCTTGCCCGGCACCTAGGACAGGAAGAGCCGAAATCCATGGCAGCCCTCACATCACTCATGACCCGCTTCTGCGCGGGAGAGGACAACTGGCTAGCTCGCAGTAACAACCTGACCAAGAGCCCTGGTAATTCGGATACCAAGGACACCAACGGCAGGTCGCGTCTCAACAAGCACAAGCGCCGCATTAATGGCGACAATACTGAGGATACGGCAGTCAATGGTGGATTCAGAGGCCCTAAACCCGGTCAGCGGAAAAAGCCATTCAAAAGAAATACTCCGGGCCCGTCCAATTTGGACCGAATACTCGATCGCTCGTGCCAGATACACGACACCCCCGAAAAGCCAGCCAATCACACCAACAGGGATTGTTGGGTGTTCAAGCAGGCAGGCAAGTTAACTGCCAAAAACAATGACAAGGGGCTGCATAGCGATGACGAGGAGGAGACCCGGCCGCCAAACAATAGAGGACAGAAGGGTTTCCCCCCACAAGTGCGGACGGTGAACATGATATACGCAACCCACATACCCAAAAGGGAGCGGAAGCGTGCACTTAGGGACGTATATGTGATGGAGCCAGTCGCCCCAAAGTTCAATCCATGGTCCTCCTGCCCAATCACTTTCGATCGAAGGGACCACCCCACTAGCATCCGCCATGGCTAGCGACAGCAGCATTGGTTATAGACCCAATCGTCGACGGATTTCACCTCACTAGAGTCCTGATGGACGGCGACAGCAGCCTGAACCTGCTTTATCAGGATATAGTGCGCAAGATGGGCATAGACCCCTCAAGGATCAAACCCACAAAGACGACCTTCAAAATCGTCATACCAGGTGTAGAGGCCAACTGTACAGGCTCAGTTACACTTCAAGTGGTCTTCGGATCCCCGGATAACTTCCGAAGCGAGGAGTTAATCTTCGACATAGTCCCGTTCCGCAGCGGCTATCACGCACTGCTCGGACGAACCGCATTTGCAAAGTTCAATGCGGTGCCGCACTACGCATACCTCAAGCTCAAGATGCCAGGCCCTCGAGGAGTCATTACGGTCAACGGAAACACCGAACGCTCTCTCCGAACGGAGGACCATACAGCGGCTCTCGCGGCGGAAGTACAAAGCAGCCTCCTCAGGCAATTCTCGAGTCTGGCTGTTAAGCGGCCAGACACCATCAAGCACGCCCGGAGTAACCTACAACAAGACCGCCTGGCACATTCCGAGCACGCGTAGCAATGCGGCCCCAACCCCAGCCCTCGCGAAATCGTGAGACCAGTACCACTCATACATAACTACGTTGTGGAGATACCATGGGCATAGGGGTAGGGGCACGACCATGGCATGCCCAGAGAGCGGCTCAACCACACCAGGGGCTCCCAATTGTGTCATTCTTTTTTTTCTTATTCTCAGGACTCCGTTTTCCAGAAGCCCTGTCCGGCAGTAGAATTGCCGAACTCACGATGCAACAGCCAGGGAAGCAGAAAAGCTACGTCGAATGTCCAGGTGGTCTCTATTACGAGCAGTATACCTGTTTTACATACCATCCCGTAGCCTACCCCTGGAGGGGGACATGTTAAATAGTCCCATCCCTTGCTTATCGCACTATTTGCATCGTTCTGCTTTCATTGCAGTATTTTTTGAATAAACAACGCATCGCTTTTTGCCTATTATTGCATTCCTTTTTCTATCTATATATGTTCACTTATGACATGTTGCATCCGTACGCGTTGGTACGGCAAAATACACCAGGGGCTTAAGTACCCCAAAATATGGTGTGATAAGTCCGAACACTTTAACAAGTGCAGCACCCCAAACTTATAGCATTATATGCATCGGCTCCGAATCATGTCTTGGGTCAATAGTTGGGTTTGCCTGGCTCCCATGTTTTGGTACCTTACGTTCCGTTATATCGGATAAGGTAGCGCTGGGAGAACCACTGCGATTGTGCCCCGGTTGAGCTGGGTTGAACACCTTAGTGGAGAAAGCTAAAACTGACCGTCATGATAGGGCGAGAGCCGGCCGCTGTTCGAGAGGTTTTTTCGAGTCCCTAAAGACTTATGCCGCTTAGAGCAAGGAGTCGGCTTCGTCCGGCCCAGGCGTGGATAGCGCCCCGAATTCGGTCTTCCGAACACTAGGGGCTTCGCCGAAATTTAAAATTATAGAATTCTATGGCTAAGTGGGAGTGTTCAAGCATTATAAGTCCGGTTGCTTTGTTCGTTGTGTTGAGCACCTCCCTCGAAGGACCCAAAAATGGGAACAAGAGCGCTCAAGTTTATCCCGAACACCCCTGCACTCGTGGCATGGGGGCGGGAGCCAACGACTTGCCATCTCTCAAATTTGATAAACGGCCGCACAGAAGGTAATATTTTAAATTAACAAGCGTTGCTTAGCGCATATGAACAAAGTTTTCAGCGTACAGGATAACAAATGCGAGTCTATTAAAAAATTACATCTTTCGAGCACTCACCCGCTATAAGGCGAGCACCCTTCAGGACACCCTTATAGTACATCTCGGGCGTGCGATACTCCTTGCCCGGTGGTGGCGCGTCCGTCACAAGCTTCTCGGCGTCCATCTTGCCCCAGTGCACTTTAGCGCGGGCAAGGGCCCGACGGGCACCTTAAATGCAGACAGAACGCTTGATGACTTCAATCCATGGACAGGCGTCCACCAGCCGCTGCACCAGACCGATGTAGCTCCCAGGCATGGCTTCTTTAGGCCACAGCCGAACTATGAGGCCCTTCATGGCCTGTTCGGCCACCTTGTGGAGCTCGACCAGCTGCTTCAGCTGGTCGCTTAGGGGCACCGGATGTCCGGCCTCAGCATATTGAGACCAGAACACCTTTTCCGTCGAGCTCCCCTCCTCGGCTCGGTAGAACGCAGCAGCATCGGACACACTACAGGGAAGATCTGTGAATGCTCCTAGAGAGCTCCGAATTCGGGTAAGTAACAGATAATTCACTTTTACATGCTTGCTTTGCATGAAGAATGCCTTACCCGCCGCTATCTTTTTTATCGCCTCAATCTCCTGGAGGGCCTTCTGGGCTTCGGCCTTAGCGGCTTTGGCACTCTCAAGAGCCGAGGCGAGCTCGGACTCTCGAGTCTTCGAGTCACGCACCAAACTCTCGTGTTTTTCCACGAGAGCCTGGAGCTCTTGCCGCACCCCCGCCACCCGCGCCTCCTGCTTCTCTCGCTCGGTGCGTTCCGCGGCCGCATTGCTTTCGGCCTTGGACACCGCTTCCTTCAGGGTCGCCACCTCGTTCGTGGCCCCTGCAATACTCACGTTATTCCTGTCATTTTTTGCAACCAATTCCTTTCTATAAGGTATTACTTTAATAAGGTATTACTTACCCTCCTTGTCCTCGAGCTGCTTCTTGGCACGGCCGAGCTCGTTCTCGGACCGCTCGAGGCTCTGCTTCAATGCATTGACCTCCGCAGTCAGTGCAGCAGAGGTCCACTACTAGGGAAAACCCTAGCAGTAGCGCGTGTTTTGTGCCTACTAGTAGAGTGGGAAGCCGCGCTACTAATAAGGCGCTACAACTATTGCTTAGCAGTAACGCGTGCCATCACGCGCTACTGCTAGTACAAATAGCTGCAGCGCTTGTTCAGTACCGCGCTACTACTAAGTTATCTACTTGCAGCGTGTTTCCTTTCCAGCGCTACTAGTATTTTTTTATAATTTTTTTATTTTTAGAGTATTTATGCGCCATCATACAAATATTGGTACAATACTAGCTGTTATGAGGTTTACATCATTATGTCCATAACAGTGTATTAAATGAAGGTGGATTAAGTTCAAGTGGAGGCAATATGTGGTGCATGTCAAAAGTATACTACTAATCCAAACTTGATCTACTTTGGATTAGTAGTACTTTCGATGTGCACCACATGTTGCCTCCACTTGAATCTAATCCGCCAGCACAAGATATTTAACCGTCATCATGGTCATTACCATCAACATTATTTATTTAATCACCACTAACAATAGCTAATAATAATCATCATAGTCATTACCATGAACACTAGCTATTTTATCATCATAGTAATAGTGTAGGACATCATCATCCTGAAACTCATTTCTAGCCAGCTACTCACTCCTGCTACTCACTCCTGCTGCTCTCTCTTAGGTAAAAGAACATAAAACATGTATAGCTCTCCTCCTTGATCAAGTTGGAGCATGTAGATGAACCTGTCTCCTAATCGTGGAAGGCGTCTCTGGTTGCTGCTCCCTAGTACTTCTCTGCGCTCCCCCAACACATATTTGGTCCAGTCTTGCACTATTAAGCATCCGTCGCTAATCTTGAATGCACTAAAGTAAGCTGTAGGATATCTTGGCTGTAAATTGATAATACTCATGACACCTTTAGTCTCGATCCCATAAGGCACAACATTCATCGGGAGTCCCTGTTGAAGAACATCGTACGGTAACATACTTAGCAATGAAGTTTAGCTTCAAAAATTATGTATGGAAAAGATGCAATGAGGATAAAAAGTAAAAATCTTACCATCCTTCCTAAATGGATGTGACCGTAGTTCATTATGAACACTATGGGTCGCACATTTTCAGTACTAAGATTTCTAAATGCAGGAAGAAAATTTGTCTTGACAGTATCAAGATCCTCAAGCCATGAAACATAATGACTGAGCTCCTCGCAGTTGAGTTCAGCCCCAGGACAGTATACGGTCCTATCTACCAAGCGTTGGACATGTTTGCTTGCACGGAAATAAGCTGACAATACAAATTAGTTGTCAATTATTTTTGAATAAACAATATCAAAGACATAAATATGGTTGAGAAACTTACATAATGGTATAACTGGAGGCATTTGCACATTGACCCAGATGTCGGTATTACCTTCAATATCATCTTCCGGACGAATATCAAAGGTGATAACCATATCAGGCTCAAATGCATAAGTCTTGCATAGTGCTCGCCATGTTTTGCATCCAAAATAGGTGTAGTCGTCTGAATTGTATAGCTTCGCATGGAAAATATAACCATGCTCGGTCTTCAAGTAAACTTTCTTTTCCTCCAAACTATGACTGAAACCTATCTTATCCAATACAAAAACTCTTGCATGGCAGGGGATACGCTAGTAGAATAGTAAAAAAAAATATAAGTTGAAGCAAATGAAAGAAGATGTCACGCTTAATTACGAAAAAAGACTTGTCGTTGTGACTAACTGTATCCACTTCGAAGTTCTCGTCCAGCTTGATGCTGAAGCGCCTATCATCATCTAGGAAGATTCCGTCGCACAGGCCGCGCTCGTCTTCGTAGTATTTGCAAATACCGAAATCCTTCTCATCGTCAGACGTTTCCTATGTTCATAGTTAAAACATTAATTGAAAATCGATCGAAGACAACTACCAAGATACTGAACACACAAATCCGGGGCACTCGATATTTCCTACATATTCTAGCACAAGTCATGCCAAAATTCACGGAAAAATCCGGCATGACCTTTGCTAAAATAGGACATATCGAGCGCCTGAAATTTGCCGGAATGGAAATGAATCAACACTTCGGCAAAACATAGGCCACTCGGAGGTGTAACCTGCAAACATGACCGGCCACTTGGATATTGAGCAACACAAGATATACATTTCAAAATATCTTATAGGACTCAAATTAGCATGCATTCAATAAGCAAAAGTAGATCATCTCATGCATTTCAAAATATTGTCACTAATACATCACGAATAGTGTCATACATATAACATCACTAATACAACTAAAACTCTAGCACACGACGGGTATCGGCGCGGGCGGTGGACACCCACAGAGAAGGCACCATCACGGGATCATAGCTCCAGTGAGATCCCCGGAGAACCTGCCAGGTATTGGAGAACGGCCTGTGCTCCAACGCAAACAAGTAGCAACGGACGTGCGCGTCCTCCTCACTGACACGGTGACGCACCACCTCCGCGGAGTCCTCGAGCCTCTGGATCGTCACTGGCCCACGCAACCGCCACCAAACAAGGTTCGGGTCAACGACAGGCTCGGTAGGTAGCGCCTCCCAGTACCACCCCGGCGGAGCCCAGTCCCGAACATGGCCGATCTGGTCAAGCAGGTGTCGTCCTCCGCCGACTCGACGACGAGGATGCGGGATAGGCATCGTCCACGTCGAGGCGGGAAAAATTGCTTTAACTAAAAAATAGAAACAAGTTCTTACTAACTAGTTCTATTAATTCAACTAGTTCTTACTAAAAATAATACTATAAATAAAAATATTCTAGTACCTAATTAGTACCTAATTCTTACTAACTAATTAGTACCTAGGAACTACTGCCCTAATTACCATCTAAGTAATTAACTAACTAGCACTAAAAATAGCCTAGGGTTCATACTAACTAGCACTAAATACCTAGGGTTCATACTAAGCAGAGAAGAGGGATCAGAAGGGGAGAGAGGGATCGGAAGGGGAGAGTGCTTACAGAGGGCGGGGAGAGAGATGGGGTCGGGGGAGACGGCGGCACCGGGGCACGGCGAGGCGGCCTGGTCGG
>LT934120.1:25159179-25172664 GCA_900231445.1 Triticum turgidum subsp. durum
GCACCGAGGCGCGGCGAGGCGGGGTCGGGGGAGACGGCGGCGAGGCGGGGTCGGGGGAGACGGCGGTGGCGAGGCGGGGTCGGGAATTGGGGGAGGAAGCAGAGGAGAGGGAATCAGGCCGGGCGGGGGGTAAGGTGAAAGTAGCTTTAACTGTAGCGTGGGAAGGAAAAACGCGCTGCTGCTAAAAACCATAGTAGTAGCGCTGTCCGCAGAAGGGCGCTACTACTATACCTACCACACCGGGAACGGTGTGGCAATTATAGTAGTAGCGCTTTCTGCAAGGACAGCGCTACTGCTAATCTGCTAACTGTAGCGCGGTTCTGCCGAACGCGCTACTGCAAAGTAGCAGTAGCGCCTCATTTTAACAAGCGCTATTGGTAACATTCTGTGTATAAGGTTTTCCCTAGTAGTGGTCAGCAGTGCAGCCTGCATTCCCATATTGACATGCTTATGTTAGACTCTTGCATATATCTTTTTAGATCCTCAGTTCGGCTTTTCTTTTCGAACACCAAACTGAGCATCAGGGGCTACTGTCGATGCGGTACTATTTTTTACATATCTTAATTACATACCTCAAAGCCTGTTAGAAGGCTGGTACAGGCTTCAGTCAGCCCACTCTTGGCGGACTGAACTTTCTGGATCACCACACTCATAACAGTGCGGCGCTCCTCGTCGATGGAGGCGCCGTTAAGCGCCTCCAGCAAATTATCCGGCGCCTCCGGTTGGACGGAGGTCACCGGCATCGTAGTCTCGCCCTTCTTATGAAGGGGCCGCCCGCCGGACTCTGGAACCATTAAAGGTTCCGGTACGGAGTCTGGCCCAGGGCCGAACTCAGAACCCTTTGGGGGTTGATCCCCCTCGTGCCCAAAGTCCGGGAGGTTGCCTTGCGGCACCTCCGGGACCTCCTCCTCCTCCTGGCCGGGCCCCTTTTGGGACTCCACCATGGCGTCGTCTGCGTCACGGGGGGAGGAGGCGGTCGGAAGTGAAGTGCTATTCACATCTGACGAATCCAGGGAGCCGCTCGACGAAGCGGGGATCTCGTCCTTGGGTGGGCTACATGGTTGTATTCGGCGTTAGAAGACACTACGCGACAAAGGAAAAATCATGAGTTATTCTGGAATCCAGACACTTACGATCTCGCCAGGGGCTTGGCCCTTGAGGGCCACTACTCTTCGCCGTCGTCGGCGTTGGTGGAACAGTCCGGAGGAAGGGTCCTTCCCTTCTTGGACCCTCCGGCCTCCCCAGTTGTGGAGGCCTTCCTTTTCTTCGCTCCCCCCGCTGGGGCAGAAGCCTCCTTTTTCTCCTCCTTGTCTTCAAGGGAGGAGTCCGCCTCGGAGTCATCGGACGATGAGTCCGATAACACCTGATGCCGGGAACTCTTTCGGGTTCCCGTGGCCTTCTTCTTGGCCTTCTTCTCCGGCACCACGTAAGGCACCGGAGCCAGCAGCCCCGTTAATTGGGCGTCCGCTGGGTCTTCTGGCAAGGGAGCCAGACAGTTGACCTGCCCGGACTTCTTCTGCCAGGCCTGTCAAAGGTAAGGGAGTTTAGATCCCGCATAGAGTCAAACTATGGAAAATAAGCGTCCTGTAAAGGGTAAAATAGCTTACCTCGCCGGCTTGACGCTGCAAGCTGAATCCGTGATCTTCGATAGCAAATGCGTGAGCCTCGACGCCCTTGAACAGCACCTTCCAGGCATCTTCGTACGTAGTGTCGAAGAGCCCGCTCAAGGTTTGGTGTTGTGCCGGATCAAGCTCCCACAAGTTGAAGGCCCGTTGTTGGCACGGGAGGATCCGGCGGACGAGCATGACCTGGACCACGTTGACGAGCTTGATCTTCTTGTTCATAAGGTTTTGGACGCAGGTTTGGAGTCCGGTCAACTCTTCCAAGTCACCCCATGTCAGGCCCTTCTCTTTCAAGGAGGTGAGCCGTGTGGGGATGCCAGATCTGAATTTGGGGGCCGCTGCCCATTCAGGGTCACGCGGCTCGGTGGTGTAGAACCTCCCCGATTGCCACCCTTTGATGGTTTCCACGAAGGAGCTCTCGAGCCATATGACGTTGGGCATCTTTCCCACCATGGCGCCTCCGCACTCCGCCTGCTGGCCGCCCACTACCTTCGGCTTGACATTGAAGGTCTTCAGCCATAAGCCGAAGTGGGGCTTGATGCGGAGGAAGGCCTCGCACACAACGATAAACGCTGAGATGTTGAGGATGAAATTCGGGGCCATATCGTGGAAATCCAGGCCGTAGTAGAACATGAGTCCCCGGACAAATGGGTGGAGTGGGAAGCCCAGTCCGCGGAGGAAATGGGGAAGGAACACCACCCTCTCATGGGGCCTAGGGATGGGGACGAGCTGCACCTCGTCTGGAAGCCGGTGCGCAATATCGTTGTGCAGGTATCCGGCTTTGCTCAAATTTTTGATGTGCCCCTCCGTGACGGAGGAGGCCATCCACATGCATCCCGCTCCGGACATGGCTGGGGAAGGTTGAGGCGAGATGTGCAGACTTGGGCGCTGGAGCTCGAGTGCGCGGAAATGGATAAGCAAAGGAGGAAGAAGGCGTAGGTAAAATGGTGGATCCTTATCCCCTTATATGGACGGACGAAACTATGTGTCCCCACCAGCCTGGTGAAACTCACTTATCTCCCAAGCGCCATAATCAATGGCGGGGTTGGGTTTCCCACGCCCGTATTGATGAGAATCCCGGAATAAGGGGACATGATCTCTGCTTTGACAAGATGTGCCAAGGAAACCGCTTCGCTAAACGTGCTGAGGTGGAACAGTAAAAACAATTCGAATAAAGGCCTGGCCGTGGTGTGATGTCACGCCACGGAATACGTCAACAGATTGAACTTGTGTAAATGTTATTCTCTCTACGGTGGTATGTGGAACTTATTTTGTAGAGCTGGACACTATCCTGGTGTTCAAAATTTTCTATGAAGTATTCGGAGGAGGAATCCGCCTTGCAATGTCGAAGACAATATGCGCGCCGGACTCATTGTCATTCAAGCCTGGTTCAGGGGCTACTGAGGGAGTCCTGGACTAGGGTGTGTCCGGATAGCCGAACTATCACCGTTGGCCGGACTCCTAGACTATGAAGATACAAGTTTGAAGACTCCGTCCCGTGTCCGGATGGGACTTTCCTTGGCATGGAAGGCAAGCTTGGCGATACGGATATGTAGATGTCCTACCATCGTAACCGACTCTGTGTAACCCTAACACTCTTCGTTGTCTATATAAACCGGAGGGTTTTAGTCCGTAGGGCGAACAACAATGATACCATGGGCTAGCTTCTAGGGTTTAGCCTCTCTGATCTCGTGGTAGATCTACTCTTGTACTACCCATATCATCAATATTAATCAAGCAGGAGTAGGGTTTTACCTCCACCGAGAGGGCCCGAACCTGGGTAAAAACATCGTGTCCCTTGTCTCCTGTTACCATCCGCCTAGACGCACAGTTCGGGACCCCCTACCCGAGATCCGCCGGTTTTGACACCGACACATATCCTTATTCCTCTAAGGATAATTTTGACCGCTATCTGGTGATCCACTCCTTGATCACCTTTGTACCCTCTTGCTAGGTATGTAGCAAGGCACACATCAGGTGCGGTACACAGCATAGCATACTGTAGAGCCTATGTCTAAAGCATAGGGGACGACCTTCATCCTTTCTCTCTTTTCTTCTACCGTGGTCGAGATTTAAGTCTTAACTTCATACCTTACATCTCAGGCAAGAACTCCTTGTTTGACTGATCCATCTTGAACACCTTCAAGATCATGTCAAGGTATATGCTCATTTGAAAGTACCATTAAGCGGTTTTTGATCTATCCTTATAGATCCTGATGCTCAATGTTCAAGTAGCTTAATCCAGGTTTTCCCTTGAAAAACACTTTTCAAATAACCCTATATGCTTTCCAGAAACTCTACATCATTTCTGATCAACAATATGTCAACAACATATACTCATCAGAAATTCTATAGTGCTCCCACTCCCTTCTTTGGAAATACAAGTTTCTCATAAACTTTGTATAAACTCAAAATCTTTGATCATCTTATCAAAGTGTATATTCCAACTCCGAGATGCTTACTCCAGTCCATGGAAGGATCGCTGGAGCTAGCATACCTTTTAGCATCCTTAGGATCGACAAAACCTTTCTGATTATATCAGATGCAACCTTTCCTTACGAAGACTGGTAAGGAAACTCGTTTTGACATCCATCTGCCAGATTTCATAAATGCAGCTAATGCTAACATGATTCTGACGGACTTAAGAATTGCTACGGATGAGAAGACCTCATCGTAGTCAACTCCTTGAACTTGTGAAAAACTCTTCGCCACAAGTCGAGCTTCATAGACGATGACATTACCTTCCACGTCCGTCTTCTTCTTAAAGATCCATTTATCTCAATGGCTTGCCGATCATCGGGCAAGTCCACAAAAGTCCATGCTTTGTTCTGATACATGGATCCTATCTCGGATTTCATGGCTTCTAACCATTTGTCGAAATATGGGCCCACCATCGCTTCTCCATAGCTCGTAGGTTCAT
The DNA here is from genome assembly GCA_900231445.1 of Triticum turgidum subsp. durum. Lineage (NCBI taxonomy): Eukaryota > Viridiplantae > Streptophyta > Magnoliopsida > Poales > Poaceae > Triticum > Triticum turgidum. The sequence goes on from LT934120.1 coordinate 25,163,722, forward strand.
TGTTGTCTAGCAACATGACCTTCAAGACAGGATTACTGTACCACTCTAAAGTAGTACGCATCCTTGTCACCCTACGAGGTACGGTAGTGACTTGATCCAAAACTTCATGATCACTATCACAAGCTTCTACTTCAATTGGTGTAGGCGCCACAGGAACAACTTCATGTGCCCTGCTACAGACTATTTGAAGTGATGGTTCAATAACCTCATCAAGTCTCCACCATCCTCCCACTCAATTTTCAAGACAAACTTTTTCTCGAGAAAGGACCCGATTCAAGAAACAATCCCTATTGCTTTCGGATCTGAATTAGGAGGTATACCCAACTGTTTTGGGTGTCCTATGAAGATGCATTTTATCCGCTTTGGGTTCGAGCTTATCAACCTGAATCTTTTTCACATAAGCATCGCAGCCCCAAATTTTAAGAAACGACAGCTTAGGTTTCTCCAAACCATAGTTCAAACGGTGTTGTCTCAACGGAATTACGTGGTGCCCTATTAAAGTGAGTGTGGTTGTCTCTAATTCCTAACTCATGAACGATAGTGGTAATTCGATAAGAGACATCATGGTACGCACCATATCCAATAGGGTGCAACTATGATGTTCGGACACACCATCACACTATGGTGTTCCAGGCGGTATTAATTGTGAAACAATTTCCACAATGTCTTAATTGCGTGCCAAAGCTCGTAACTCAGATACTCATCTCTATGATCATATCATAGACATTTTATCCTCTTGTCACGATGATCTTCAACTTCACTCTGAAATTACTTGAACCATTCAATAATTCAGACTTGTGTTTCATCAAGTAAATATACTCAGCATCTACTCAAATCATCCATGAAGTAAGAACATAACGATATCCACTGCGTGCCTCAACACTCATTGGACTGCAAACATCAAAATGTATTACTTCCAACACTGTTCCGGAGCCTTCAGTGGTTCCGGACTTAGGCGGGCAACCCCTCATTATGGAGGGAGGGCCGTCCGTATCAAGGACTTCAGTTGCGCCCCAGGCGCCGGATTGTCTGTTGGAAGCGCTTCGTAGCGCTTCCCTAGATGGAGAGCATTGTACTCTTATGAGTGCGGTGATTCAGAGGGTTTCGTCCGCCAAGAGCGGACTAACCGAAGCATGCACCAGCCTCCTAACAGGCTTTGAGGTAAGCAGTAAAATATGTGAAGTTACCACCCGATAGGTAGTAGCCCCTGATACTCTGTTTGGTGTTCGGAAAGGAAAACCAAACAGAGGGTCAATTATAATCCGCAGGAGTCTGACAATAATTTTGAATGTAAATAAGCAGGCTGTGCTGCTGGCCGCTGCTGCTCGCACGGTCGAAATCGCCGGCCTAACGCAGGATTTAGAGCGGACAAAGGGAGAGCTCGGCCTCGCGAGGAGGCAGCTCGAGTAGAGCAAAGGTAAATGATTCCCCTCTTTCTATAATGAATAGCAAATAAAATTTGATTATGATAACGACGAGACGTCGTGATGTGATAATAGAGGCCACCACCGAAGTGGCATCTCTCAAGAAGGCGCTGTCCAAGGCCGAACACAAAGCGGCCTTGGAACACAAGGAGCGCGAAAAGCAAGAGGCCCGAGTGGGCGAGGTGCAAGAAGAGCTCCGGGAGCTCGGTAAGAAGCTCGAGTCTGCGGAGCGGGAGCTTAAAGCAAAAGAGGCCGAGCTTGCGAAGGCCCTTACAAATACGAAAGACACCAAGGCCGAAGCCGAGAGGGCTCAGCAAGAGATCCAGGAGGCCAAGAAAATGACGGCGGGTAAGAAATTTTTTATGCAAAGCAAACATGTGGAGGAGGCGTTTCTTTTACTTACTCGAATCCGAAGCTCTCCAGGGGCATTCGCAGACCTGCCATGCAGCATATCAGATGCCGCAGAGTTCTACCGTGCCCAGGAGGGGAGCTCGACGGAGAAGTTGTTCTGGTCCCAGTATGGGCCGAACATGCAACGCCTCTGAGTGACCAATTGAAGCAGTTGGTCGAACTCCACAAGGCGGCCGAAGTGGCTATGAAAGATCTCATAGTCCGGCTGTGGCCTTGCGAGCTTCTGCCCACAAGCGGATGGTGGATTCCTGTCCGCGACTGGAAGTCATCAAGTGACCGTTTGTATTGAGGGTGCCCGCCGGGCCCTTGCCCACGCCAATGTGCATTGGGGCAAGCTGGATGCGGAGAAGCTGGTGAAGGACGGGCTGCTGAAGGGCAAGCCACACCGCGTCCCCGAGAAGTATTATGATGGTGTTATGAAGGGTGCATGCCTCATGGCCGATGATTGTACCAAAGACATAATTTTTGAATGAATTCACTTCTGTCATGTTTGTAATTTAAAGACGAAGTTACTTGCCCTATGTAGCGCTTTTGTGATTTAAAATATTACCTTCTGTGCGGCTGTTTATCAAGCTCTGAAAGTAGGCCAGTCGTCGGCTTCCGCCCCCGTGTAACTAGTACTGGGGTGTTCATGGAAAAGCCGGACACTCTTTGTCCAAATGTTTGGTCCCTTAAGGAGGTGTCCAGCGCAGCGAACTAGGCAATCGGACTATACGGCTTTATAACCTTCACTTAGCCATAGAAGTCTATGATTTTAAATTTCGGCGAAGCCCCTAGAATCCGGAGTGCCGAATTGGGGCGCTATACACGCCTATATCGGACAAAGCCGAATTATCGCCTAAAGCGGGAAAATCTTAAAGGATTTTAAGACCTCTCGAACAGCGACCAGCTCTCGCCACATCATGCCGGACAGTTTTGTGCTTTCTCTACTGAGGTGCTCATACGAAAAAACCAGGGCACAATCACAGTAGTTCTCCCTGCGCTACCTTAGCCGAATTAACGAAACGTAAGGCACCAAAACAAGGGAGCCGGTGTCGTGGTTCTAAGTCTGACAGTAGAGTGGGGGTAGGTATGGAGAGGCAAGGTCCTAGCTATGGAGCAGTTGTAAACACAAGAGATGTACGAGTTCAGGCCCTTCTCGGAGGAAGCAACAGCCCTACGTCTCGGAGCCCGGGGGCGGTCGAGTGGATTATGTGTATATGGATTATAGGGGTGCGAACCCTTTACACTGAGGAGGGGGTTGGCTTATATAGTGCCTGCCAGACCCCTCCGGCCCTCAGTCATGCAGGATTAAAATTATATTAAGTCTAGGCGTTACTGGTAAAGCCTCACATAAAGTGTCCTGAATACCATAAAGTCTACTTAATTACAGACCGTTGCGGTGCAGAGTGCTTCTTGACCTTCTGGTGGTCGAGTGAATCTTCATGGTCGAGTCCTTCGAGTCTGTCGAGTGAAGTCCCTCTTAGTCGACTGGAAGGTAGTTTCTTCTGAGGGTGTCCTTGGGTACGGTACTTAGATCAGGTCTATGACCCTACCCTAGGTACATGACTTCATCATTAGCCCCCGAATGGATTGAGGTTTGAGTGAGGAAGGAGTTGATATTATTTCTGACCTGCTTTTGCGTTCTGGATATGTATCGTCTTGGACCAATAATCTCTTCGTTGATAATCAGCAACTTTTCTTCAGTCGCCTTGATCCATTTTTTCACCGGTCGAGTGAACTTTTGAACTTAGTAATTTCTGAGCGACGGATCGCAGGAAATCTCTCATCTGATAGATCAAACTATGGTTAGCGGATTTCGTGGGATCCGAATTTTGGGGAAGCGCGCGAAGCGGGGCGGACCACGGCTGTCGTGGGGAACGAACACCTATGGGGCAGGGCCCCTTCTCGGTCCGGCAGGGAGCGGAGGGCGCACGAAGAGCAGATCGAGGCGAAACACGCGAGGGATTTTACCCTGCTTCGGAGCTCTCATGAGAGATAAAACTCCTACTGCTGGTTTGTGGTGGTATTATGTTCTTATTCGAGAGCGCGAGCGTTCCGTAGTTTCGAATGAGTCGAACCCCCTCTATGTTGCGCATGGGCCTCCTTTTATAGGCTAAAGGGGTCACCGACAGGTGGCAACGCAGACAGGGGTACAAATGTAAAAAGAGGGGTTGGTACAACTGCTATCTACAGTGCGCCCTACCTAACTCCGACGGCAGGGGACAAGGGCATTTAATGCCCGTCCGGTCGCCCAAATAGTGCAGAAAACGACCGTTAGGGGCGCCACCATTCGCCACGATGGCTATCTCTTCATCTTCGCTTGCCACCTCGCACCGCTTGGTTGCACAGCCACCCGCCACGTGCGCCAGGAACGATCCTGCGGCGACACGTCGTCGGATGCGCTGGAACGTGGGCGCAGAGCGGTGGCTTCGCCGCGGCAAGTGCTCTACCGCGGTCGTTGTCTTGTCGCGCCCGGAAGCTTGTCGCTCGCCGGGTCTTGCTGGGACGCGCGGCGCGTCGCGGCAAGTTTCTTGAAATTCCTTGGTTGGCCTTCCCGGCAAGCTCCTCTTGCCGGGGCCTTGTCCTTTCCGGCAAGCTCCTCTTGCCGGAGTCTTGTCTTCTCAATTAAAACACTTTGTTCTTGAATGGCGTCAATAGGAGCTACGGAGGATCTTGGCGGACGCCCGGCAAGCCTTGCCGCGGGGCGCTGCGACTGCCCATGCACAAGTTCGGGATACTAAGGTACCCCTACTTTAGTACACCGACATCGGCGCTCGGATGGGATAGGGCATAGATGCCTCGATTCCCGCGCCACCTTTTTCGCCACGTATCCCGTACGCGTGACTGTTTCGGGATGTGATTGGATTGCCTGGGCCCACTTGTCATTCACTCGGAAGTATTCTTATAAAGGCGCCCAGCGAGGGTTTTTGAACAGTATCTCTTAATTCTTCCCCCTGTCCTCTCCGCCTCTGCCCACTGCGCCCGCTCTCACCTCCGCCCCATCGCTCCTCGTACGCTTCGCCGGCAGCAATGGTGAAGGAGAAGACAGCGGCGCTGGAACGCGCAAAGAAGGCGTCGGCGACGGGGAAGGCGAAAGGGAGAGCAACCAGTCGGGGCGGGTCTTCGTCCAGATCCCGCCTGCCGTAAGGCTGGGTCCAAGGGGATTGGATCCGGTCGACCATCACTGAGAAGGATCTCACCGACATGGCCAACGACGGTCTGATCCCCCACGGAGCAGCAAGGCTCCCGGGGAACGAGTGGCAACCTCAGCCGGAAGAGGGTGAGTGTGTTCTTCTGGCTACCCACGTCGACCATGGGTTTTCTTTGCCGCCGAGTGTTTTCTTCCGTGGTTTCTTGAAATTCTTTGGGGCGCAACTCCACCACTTCAATCCGAACACTATCGCCTACCTTGCTGCCTTTGTGTCCATGTGTGAGAACTTCTTGGGTTGCCGACCGCACGGGGGTCTGTTCAAGCATATATTCACGTGTCGCTCTCAGACCGTGAAGAAGGCGAGTCCAGATGACGATAAAACCAAGGTTATTCAGACGTGTGGAGGTCTGGGGATCTAGATGAGGAACAAGAGCACCTTCCCAACCATGACCCTTCCTGAGTCGGTCAGAGGCTGGCAGTCGACTTGGTTTTACTGCCAGAACGAGTCGACGCCAGGGCAGTCGAGTGGTCTCCCTCCGTTTACCATGGACCGAGCCAACAAACCCTCCTCTCTGAAGGTGCTCCCGGAGGAGAAAGCCGACATGAAGATGTTGATGGAGCGCGTAGTCCAGTTAGTTCGGGAAGGAGTGACGGGTATGGACCTTCTGGAGGTCTTTCTTAGGCGACGCATTCAGTACTGAGGCCATTGCATGTGGCTGTACTGCGGAACCGAAGATGAGACTCGGATCAATCCAGAAGCAGTCGACGACGCCACACTGGAGAGGTGGATGGCTGCGGTCACTGGGAACAAAGATAACCCTCGTGGAGCCAGGAGGATTCCACCACTTGACCATTCCAGTATTCCAGACAAGGTATGCCTACTTTACCTCCAATTGTATTCTTGCCATACTTATTCCATTTTCGCCGCAAATTGGTCGATTGATCTTTGTCTTGGTGTCTGACAGGCCCTCACCGAACTATACTCGATGCCCAATGGAGCGCAGACTCCGACTGAGGAGGGAGAAGCGAGTGGGGGCGAAAGCCAGGAGGAGTGGGAGTCGGATGCTGCTGAAGATGATGATGATGATGATGATGATCAGGAGGAAGAAGAAGAGGAGGAGGAGGAAGTCGCACCGCCTCGCACGGAGAGGCGGTCGAAGCTCATCCACGACCCTGCGACTGAACGTGGTAAGGGGGTTGCGACTGTCGCGCAGTCGACCAAGCGCCCTCGGACTACTTCTCTGGCACCGACTGAGAAGGCTCCGAAGCAATCTCGAACGGTGCCGACGAAACCAGCGAAGATCTTGCCGAAGATGAAGGTGTCGATTCCCACCATATCAGGGTAAAAGTGTTATCTGAGTCTCCTTGCTGTACACGAGTTTATTTTTGGTCAACTCATGAGTTAACCGACTGATTTCTGGAACTGCAGTGCTGCTACTTCCGATACCTCAGCCAGGGCTGACGATCATGAGATGGAGGATGGTGCAACCTCAAAACCTGGTACCACTCTCTTAATTCCGTTTTTTAGTCGATTGGCTCTTGGTCTCTAATTCTGATTCTTTTCTGCAGCTCCATCCAATGTCGTTATCACCCTTCTTGACGACGACGACGATGAGGAACCGCTGAAGCACAGGAGGAGCAGGAAAGCGTCTGCCGGCAGGGTGGCTCGGGATGTGACGGCACCCGAGACTCTGGTCGCGGAGGAGGAGAATACCACTCGGCACACCGTATCTTTCGCGGTGCCGCTGACGAGTGATCACCCCGCGTCGTCGAGTGCTGCACAGCCTTCCCTCTTCTCGACACACTACGTCCCAGAGGACCAAGCCAGTGCTGCAAAGGAAGCGATACGCCAGGCGGGAGTCATGATGGAGCAGGTGAAGGCCATCCGGGAGGCTAGCCAGGCAGCTTATGACGCCAGTTCTGCTCTTCAAAGCAACGTTCAGGTCAGTTACCCAGTGGGTGTGTCGTTTGAAATTCCGGTTTAGTGGGGGCACGCTGAGTGCACCCACTGGGTGTAGTCCCCAAGGCTATGGTGGACTGCTAGCAGTCGACCATAGGCTTTATAAGTTAAGTTCTTCCGTCATTCGACTAGGTCGAATGGATTTCTCAAACCGGTGGGGGCACGCTGAGTGCACCCACTGGGTGTAGTCCCCGAGACTGTGGTCGACTGCTGGCAGTCGGTTACAGTCTGAAGAATACGTCCTGGTTTTTTTGGTCGACTGGTCGACTCTATCTTAATAGAACTAGTGGGGGCACGCTGAGTGCACCCACTGGGTGTAGTCCCCGAGACTACGGTCGAATGTTTGTACTCAGCTGTATTCTTAGAAACGCATGATTTTCTCTTATCCACTCGGAAGTGAATTATCTTTGACATTTTGTCGATTGGTTCTTCGCAGAAATCCTGCGACCTTGCGGCTCGTTATACCGAGCTGGAGAACAAGCATATCCAGCTCGAGCTTGATCTGAAGCTGGTCCAGGAGAATCTGGCGAAGGCGAAGGAGGAGACCAAAGGTACGTTTGGTGAGGCCTCGACGACTGCTTTTGTCCCTCATTTGTTTCAAAATCTGATCTTGCTGTAACTTTGCAGGCAAAGTGAAGGAGGCCCAGAAGAAGAAAGACCTTGAGCTAGCTGAGAAGTCCAAGCTTGCTGACGAGAAGTTAGCTTCGGTCACCAAGCTTGAAGAAGAAAACACTAATCTAAAAAGCTGCTCTTGAGATTGCCAACAAGGAGGTCAGTCGATTGAAAAGTGACAAAGCTGCCCTGAACGACAAGGCCAGTCAGTTGGCTGGGAAGAAGAATGATCTGGAGGCCTATCTGAGCGGACTCGCCAAGAAGTTGTTCCTCATGCTCGAAGGTAATCCTTTGTGTCAAACAATTGGTTTTACTGTGATCTTTTCATTCGACCATCGCATTGACTCGGCGATTGTACTTGCAGAATTTTGCCAAACTTTGAAGAGGAAACTAGTCGACTGGAACCAAACCTGGACCCCATCAACTCTCCGGTGAACGATGAAGTTGCCATGAACGTGTTCCGTCTTGAGTCTCGCGTTGCTGCTGTGGTTGACTATCTTGCAAGGCTGAAGGTCGCCACTTCTCGCATTGACTCTACGCTCTGGCCCAGGGAGATGCTCCAAAATGACCTCGAGTCTTTGATGACTCGACTAAACACAGTCCCTGGTCGAGTACAGGAGTGGAAGAAGTCTTCCGCCAGGTGTGGTGCAGATGTCGCTCTGTGTTTGGCCCGAGTCCATTGCAAAGATGCACGAGAAGACAAGCTGGCGGCTCTTCGGGTGGCTAACACAAGAAGCATGATTTCCGGTCTTTCATGGAGACTTTCATCGCTGCTGCCACTCGGATCGCGGACGGAATTGATCTTGATGAGTTTGTTGCACCTTCCATCCCTCCACAGGAGGGGTAAAAAACTTCTTTGAGCTCGCCACTTTAAATTTGCCTCGGTATGCCGAGTGATTTTGTAACCGATAAACCTTAACAGGCTTAGCGCCTGAGCACTTTCGGTTCCTTTAGGTATCCATCTGAACTTGGATACGACGTTTGAATATGCTTGCATTTGGCTTGAAATGTCTTTTGCAGGTTTAAAGCGAGACGCTTACTGCAGTCGACTTATTCTTCAATTCACTTAGGCAGGCACTGGGCTGCGGCTAAGCCCCCGAGTGAGTGGTGCGCTCTCCACTCGGTAGGATTTTTATAACTTTGGCGAGCACTGGGCTGCAGCTAAGCCTCCGAGTGGGAGGTTTGCTCCTCACTCGGTAGGGTTTTTTTAACTTAGGCGAGCACTGGGCTGCAGCTAAGCCCCCGAGTGGGAGGTTTGCTCCTCACTCGATAGGGTTTACATAACTTAGGCGAGCACTAGGCTGCAGCTAAGCCCCCGAGTGGGAGGTTTGCTCTCCACTCGGTAGGATTTTTATAACTTAGGCGAGCACTGGGCTGCAGCTAAGCCCCCGAGTGGGAGGTTT
>LT934120.1:25173022-25268343 GCA_900231445.1 Triticum turgidum subsp. durum
CGTAGCTCAGAGGAGAGGGTCGCAGTCGACCTGGACCTCGTCCTCCTTGTGACTGCACATTGTACTTGTGGCGTAGCTCAGAGGAGAGGGTCACAATCGACCTGCACCTCGTCCTCCTTGCGAGCGCACATAGTACTTGTGGCGTAGCTCAGAGGAGAGGGTCGCAGTCGGCCTGCACCTCGTCCTCCTTGCGAGCGCACGTTGAATTTGAACTTAGGCCAGTGCTTAGACTGCAGCTAAGCCCCCGAGTGGGAGTCTGGCTCACCACTCGGTAGGATTTTATTGAAACTTAGGCGAGTACTTGGACTGCACCTAAGCCCCCGAGTGGAAGTCTGGCTCACCACTCGGTAGGATTTTATGAAAACTTAGGCGAAACAGATTCGCAGCTAAGCCCCCGAGTGGGAGACCGGCTCACCACTCGGTAAGGATTTTTTACAAACTTAGGCAAAAAGGATTCGCGGCTAAGTCACCCACTGAGGGGAGAATTTTTACTGAACAAATAAAAGTGACAAAAATTATTGGGGAAATTACGACACTATCATCTTGCAAAACATGGACTATAGAAGTACTTTTATTATAACTCATCCGAGTGAAAACTTAAGTGTAAAATGGACGGAGTAGTTCCGCGTTCCAAGCTCGGGGCTCGTCGATATTGTGCTTGACATTGTAGAGACGGTACGCCCCGTTGTGGAGGACCTTGGTGACAATGAAGGGTCCTTCCCAAGAAGGAGCAAGCTTGTGTTGTTTCTGCTGATCCACTCAGAGAACCAAATCTCCTTCCTGGAAGGCTCGACTCTTCACGTTTCTGGCGTGGAAGCGACGCAAGTCTTGTTGGTAGATGGTCAATCGGATCAGAGCCATCTCCCTTTCTTCCTCTAAAAGCTCGACTGCGTCTTGCCGTGCTTGTTCAGCTTCAGCTTCGTTGTAAAGTTCAACTCGAGGTGCATTGTGGAGAAGATCACTCGGGAAGACTGCTTTAGCTCCATAGACCAAGAAGAATGGAGTTCTCCCGGTCGACCAATTAGGCGTGGTCCGCAGACCCCAAAGCACCAAGGGAAGTTCGTCGACCCATGCTCCAGCCGCATGCTTGAGATCACGCATTAGTCGGGGTTTCAACCCTTTGAGGATCAAGCCATTGGCTCGCTCCGCTTGTCCATTCGACTGTGGATGGGCGACCGAAGCGTAGTCGACTCGTGTGCCTTGAGAGGTGCAGAAATCCCTGAATTCTTCCGAGTCGAAGTTTGACCCATTATCTGTAATGATGCTGTGCGGGACTCCATATCTGAATATCAGTTCCCTGATGAAGCTAACAGCAGTACCGGCGTCAAGGTTCTTGATGAGTTTAGCCTCAATCCACTTGGTGAACTTGTCGACTGCCACCAGTACATGCGTGAAACCGCTTCGACCTGTTCTCAAGGGGCCCACCATATCCAAACGCCATACTGCGAAGGGCCAGACGAGTGGTATGGTCTTCAGAGCTGACGCAGGCTTGTGTGACATATTGGAGTAGAACTGACATCCTTCGCACTTGTACACTATTTCCTTTGCCATCTCATTTGCCTTTGGCCAGTAAAATCCGGCTCGGTATGCTTCGGCCACGATGGTCCGAGAGGATGCATGATGGCCACAGGTTCCCGAGTGGATATCATCAAGGATGATTCGACCTTCTTCTGGTGTTATGCACTTCTGACCAACCCTAGTCGCGCTCTCTCTGTACAATTGTCCTTTGATTATGGTAAAGGCCTTGGATTGACGGACGATCTATTGAGCCTCTTCCTCATCCTCCAGGAGCTCTTTTCTCAGGATATACGCGATATATGGAACTGTCCAGTCGGGAGTGACTACTAAGACCTCCATGACCAAGTCGACCACTGCTGGGACTTCTACTTCAGTTGGATCTGTGGCACTCTTGGGTTGCGGAGCCTCTTCGGTGAAAAGATCTTCTTTTACTGATGGAGAATGGATATGCTCCAAGAACACACCACTCGGAATGGCTTCCCTCTTGGAACCTATCTTTGCTAGATCATCAGCTGCTTGATTTTTCAGTCGGGGTATATGATGGAGTTCTAACCCCTCAAACTTCTTTTCCAGCTTCCTCACTGCATTCCATATCCAGTCATGGCTGGGCTTCTAACGTCCCACTCCTTCATCACTTGGTTGACCACCAAATCTGAGTCGCCATAAACCATAAGGCGACGGACGCCGAGTGAAATGGCCATGCGCAAGCCATACAAAAGGGCCTCGTACTCTGCCTCATTGTTGGAGGAATCAAAGTGAATCTGGAACACATATCTGAGCTTATCTCCTTTGGGGGAAACCAGGACAACCCCAGCACCGGAACCATTCAACATCTTAGAGCCATCAAAGAACATGGTCCAATGCTCCGAGTGAACTTCAGTCGGGTGCTGTTGTTCAATCCACTCGGCGAGGAAATCTGCTATTGCCTGGGACTTAATGGCTTTCTTTGCCTCAAACTTGATATCAAGGGGAAGAAGTTCGATCGCCCATTTCGCCACTCGACCAGTTGCATCTCTGTTGTGCAAAATCTCTGAAAGTGGAGCGTCGCTGACGGCCGTGATGGAATGATCAGAGAAATAATGAGCAACCTTCTTCGTGGTCATGTATATCCCATACACAAGCTTTTGATAATGAGGGTATCTTTGCTTGGATGGAGTCAAAACTTCAGACAGATAATACACTGGGCGCTGAACTTTGAAGGTTTTCCCTTCTTCTTCCCGCTCGACCGTAAGTACTGTACTGACGACTTGTCCTGTGGCTGCGATATAAAGCAACAGAGGCTCTTTGCTAATTGGAGCAGCAAGCACCGGCTGGGTGGAGAGCAGAGCTTTTAGCTCGGCAAACGCTGCATCAGCTTCTGGAGTCCACTCGAACTTGTCTGCCTTCTTCATCAGTCGGTTGGATGGAGTCAAAACTTCAGACAGATAATACACTGGGCGCTGAACTTTGAAGGTTTTCCCTTCTTCTTCCCGCTCGACCGTAAGTACTGTACTGACAACTTGTCCTATGGCTGCGATATAAAGCAACAGAGGCTCTTTGCTGATTGGAGCAGCAAGCACCAGCTGGGTGGAGAGCAGAGCTTTTAGCTCGGCAAACGCTGCATCAGCTTCTGGAGTCCAGTCGAACTTGTCTGCCTTCTTCATCAGTCGGTAAAGAGGCAATGCCTTTTCACCGAGTCGTGAGATGAATCGACTTAATGTGGCCAAGCATCCAGTAAGCTTCTGGACATCGTGCACTCGCACGGGGCGTTTCATTCGGAGTATAGTGCCGATCTTTTCTGGATTAGCGTCGATTCCTCGTTCAGAAACGAGAAAACCGAGTAACTTGCCACCAGGAACTCCGAATGTGCACTTTGATGGATTGAGCTTGATATCATACCTCCTGAGGTTGGCAAATGTTTCGGCGAGGTTAGTTAGCAGGTCGGAACCTTTTCGCGACTTGACCACGATATCATCCATATACGCTTCCACATTCCGAGTGATTTGAGTGAGCAAGCACTTCTGAATCATTCGCATAAACGTGGCTCCGACATTCTTGAGGCCGAATGGCATGGTGATATAGCAGAAGCACCCGAATGGAGTGATGAAAGATGTTTTTATCTCATCGGCTCCGTACAGATGGATCTGATGGTACCCGGAATAGGCGTCTAGAAAAGACAATCTCTCGCATCCCGCAGTCGAGTCAACAATTTGATCAATGCGAGGGAGAGGAAAATGATCTTTCGGGCAGGTCCGATTGATGTGCTTGAAATCAATGCACATTCGGAGTGAGTTGTCCTTCTTAGGAACCATGACGACATTGGCGAGCCACTCGGAGAGGTAGATCTCTCGGATAAATCCTGCCGCCAATAGTCGAGCCACCTCTTCACCAATAGCTTTTCTCTTCTGGACGGCGGACCGCCGAAGATGCTCTTTAACTGGTTTTGCTGCTGAGTCGACTCTAAGACGATGCTCAGCCAGTCCCCTGGGAACACCTGGCATGTCAGCTGGCTTCCATGCAAAAATGTCCCAGTTCTCACGGAGGAACTGGATGAGCGCTTCTTCCTATTTCGGGTCGAGTGTTCTGGAGATGTGGGTCGGAGCTGCATTGGGATCAGTCGGGTGAATGTGGACGGGCTTCGTCTCATCGGACGACTGAAATGCTGACTCTGTGGCGGGCTTCTTGGCTCGCAGCAAATCACTCGGATCTGCATTTTGCTTATATTCTTCAAACTCGACCGCTGTCACCTGGGAATCGGCAATCTTTGAGCCTTTCTGGAAACACTCTTCTGCCTTTTTCCGATCACCAGTGACAGTGATGACTCCTTTGGGGCCGGGCATCTTCAGTTTGAGGTATACGTAACATCGTCGGGCCATGAACAGTGCGTAAGCTGGTCTCCCCAAAATAGCGTGGTACGCGCTCTGAAAATCCACGACCTCAAACGTCAGCTTCTCCTTGTGAAAATGCTTTGAATCACCAAACACCACATCCAGAGCGATTTGGCCGAGTGACTCGGCTTTCTTCCCTGCTATAACTCCATGAAAACTCATGTTACTAGTGCTCAGTCGGGACATCGGAATGCCCATTCCTTTCAGCGTGTCCGCATACAATAAGTTCAGTCCGCTACCACCGTCCATCAGCACCTTCATCAGCCGAGTGCCTTCGACAACCGGGTCGACCACCAAAGCTTGCCTCCTAGGGGTGGCTATATGAGTCGGGTGATCAGACTGGTCGAACGTAATGGGTGTTTGGGACCATCTCAGATAACTTGGTTTCGCCGAGGCAACCATGTTCACCTCACGGTTAATAACCTTCAGTCGGGTCTTGCTTTCCACATCCGCAAAAATCATCAGAGTGGAGTTAACATGAGGATATCCTCCCTCACTGTCTTCCTTGTCTTCGGCTTTGTCCGACTCTTTTTCCTTGTCCTTGGACTACTTTCCTTGGAACTGCTGGATTAGGAGTCGACACTGGCGAGTGGTATGCTTCGGGTAGATGATATTACCCTCTTCGTCTTTCTTCGTGTGGATGTGACACGGCATATCCATCACGTCATTTCCTTGTTTATCCTTCACCTTCTTGGGTTTCTAGGATCCATTGGGTTTCCCTTTGAACTTGCCCTGAGTCACGGCCAGAGCCTCTCCAGGAGCTGCTGGTTCGGCCTTCCGCTTCTGCTTCCGACTGGTGTTTCCCTTCTCCGATTGACTCGGCTTGTACTTGCCACTTCGGAGTCGGTCTTCCTCTTCGCTGTTGGCATACTTGGTAGCAATCTCCATCATTCGACTCAGGGTCATGTCTCTGGTTCGAACAAACTTCAAACTCAATTCTCTGTTCTTAACACCATTCTTGAAGGCGCAGACTGCCTGATGATCAGACACGTTCTCCACGGTATGATGCAAGGTGATCCACTCTGAATATACTCTCTTAGAGTCTCATTCGTCTTCTGTACACAAACTTGCAGCTCTGTCAATCCAGCTGGTCGCTTGCAAGTTCCCTCAAATGTTCTGACGAACACTCGGGACAGACCCTCCCAAGTGTAAATGCTGCTTGGAGGTAACTGATTCAACCATGCTCTGGCAGAACCTTCCAACATGATTGGCAAATGCTTCATGGCCACCTCGTCATTCCCGCCACCAATCTGTTTCAGGCTTAGACTCACGAGTGAACTTGCTTACTCCAGTTGCCAACCTGAAGTTGGGGGGAATCACCGCGGCTCTGATAGCCCTGCTAAAACATTCCGGACCAGAAACATGCACTCGACTGCTAGTGGGCGCATCTCTGTCAGGGCCACCTCGATGAGCCCTGTTCCGATCGACCAAGCCTTGCACGATGATGGATCACGCGTCAAAGCCTGGCTCCCTGGGGTCGACCGGAGCTCTTCTCCCCAAACTGAGTCGACGCCTATCATCCTGTGTCGTGGGAAACGAACACCTATGGGGCAGGGCCCCTTCTCGGTCTGGCAAGTGAGCGGAGTGCGCACGCAGAGCAGATCGAGGCGAAAGCACGCGAGGGATTTTACCCAGCTTCGGAGCTCTCCGGAGAGATAAAACTCCTACTGCTGCTTTGTGTTTCTATTATGTTCTCGCTCGAGAGCGTGGGTGTGTTGTAGTGTCGAATGAGTCGAATCCCTTCTACGTGCGCATGGGCCTCCCTTTTATAGTCTAAAGGGGTCACCGACAGGTGGCAGCGTAGAGAGAGGGGTAAAAAAGTAAAAACGGGGGTTGGTACAACCGCTACCAACAGTGCCCCCTACCTAACTCTGACGGCATGGGACATGGGCATTTAATGCCCGTCCGGTCGCCCAAACAGTGCAAGAAGCGACCGTTAGGGGCGCCACCGATCGCCACGATGGCCTCCTTGTCAGCTCCATCCGCCACCTCGCACTGCTCGGCTGCACAGCCGCTCGACACGTGCGCCAGGAACGATCTTGGGGCGACACATCGTTGGATGCGCTGGAGCGTGGATGCAGTGTGGTGGCTTCGCCGCAGCAAGCGCCTTGTCGCGGCCGCTGTGTTGTTACACCCGCAAGCTTGCCGCTTGCCGGGTCTTGCCGGGACGCGTGGTGCGTCGCGGCAAGTCTCTTGAAATGCCTTGGTTTGCCTTTCCGACAAGCTCCTCTTGCCGGGGTCTTGTCCTTCCCGGCAAGCTCCTCTTGCCGGGGCTTTGTCTTCTCAGTTAACACTTTGTTCTTGAGTGGCAGTAATAGGAATGGTGAAGGGTCTTGGCGGACGCCCGGCAAGCCTTGCCGCGGGACGCTGCGACTGCCCGTGCACAAGTTCGGGGTACTAAGGTACCCGTACTTTAGTACACCGACAGGAGCCCCCGGGCCTGGGCCATACACGGTGCCGAGCGCTGTTGGGCCAGGCCCAAAACAGGGCACGGGCACGCGCGGCCTGGGTCCAAACCAAATCCACTCCGTATCCACCGCGTCCTCCCGTAACGGCACGCGTCAATCGCGGCGTCATGGGAGAGATCGTGGGCAATACTTAAATCCAGGAAATGTGTAACGTTCGCCTAGGTTCTGCATCCCCGCCACGCAGCTCCCATGCGCTTGGGGTTGCGGACGGTGGAAGCGGGAGACTGGGCCATTGCGAGCAGAGGCAGCGGGTCGGCCCCGACTCCCTGCTCTTCCCGTGGCCTGAATCGCTGAGCGGGGCGGCCGAGCCCCCACCCCGCTCCTTTAAGAAGAGCAGGAGGGGAGCGCAGAAGCCCGCACTCTCACATCTTCTCCTTTCTTCAGCTTCTGCTCCCCTTTCTCTCATTCGCCATGGAGAAAGGGAACCCTGGCCCTTCATCGGTGGCGGCGAGGGTCGCCGCCAGACAGCGCACCCCTCCCTATCCCACGCCCGTGGTGGCAGAGCCAGCCATAAGGGGAAGAGGGAGCGGGCGAGGTCGTGGACGAGGTCGAGGACGAGGTCGAGGCGCTCGCGGAAGAGGCGGACGGGGCGGCGCGCCAGCTCCGTCTCCGCCGGTGGTTCCTCTCCCCACGGTGGTCCATACAGGGGACGACCCTTGCGAGTTCTTCGTCAGGCTGCGCCGGGCGCCTCGTCGTCGCCTCCGGCTTCCAGCTCCGTTTGCGAGCGCGATGGAGTTGGACCCGCCCGAGACACTGAGATTGCGCATGAGGGGCTGTGGGATCAGCGGCACGCGAGTCCACGTTGTATTCCCAGCCCCTAATGTGATATATCTTGATCGTGGGTGGAAGACGTTCGCCCGTATCCACAGCCTGATGGAGGGGTTTACCCTCCATTTTAAGTTAATGGAGGGCGATCTCCTCTCCGTCAAGGTCTTCGGGTGCTTCGGTACTCGGGCGAAGTGCTGCGTGGACAGCTCCTCCGATAGCGAAGGCTCCCCCTCGAGCGAGAGTGACGAGGAGGAGAGCGAAAGCGATGATGAGGGTAGCGGGCGGCGGGATGGCGGGCCCAACTAGGTGTCGGGCGCCGCTTCGTGCGTCACCGGTGACCCCATCATCCGTGTCACCGGCTCCTTGGACTCCCCGGGGTCGTCTCCTTGGGCGGCTGGCGTAGGGAGGCTGCGGACGGGGAAGAGGGCTGGCGACAAGGCCGTCAAATCGGAGTACGAGGGCGTAGTGCCCTCGACAGCGTGCTGACGTCCTGCCGCCCCGTCTTCGAGCCCCGCTTGCAGCGCTGCTATCACCGTCCAGCCTCCGGACGGCCCCCGGGATGTTCTCTTGGTGTCTTCTAGCACCTGTATCTCGCCTAGGGGCCCCTTTTGCCCTTTTCGCCTCCTTGACCTTCCTCCTGAAGAGAGGGACATGAAAGGGATTACGGGCATCTTATATTTTTAATTTGTAAGCCTTCGGGCCTTAGCCGCATCTAAAACTTGTAATCCTCTCTTTCATGTTTTTCATCCTCTATGGACTGTACCTGAGTGGGATGTTTTTTTAATGAAAAGTGGATGCTTGTTATGTTATATCCTTTACTCAATTCCATCTCTTGTATGTTTTTACCCTTACGCTTTTAGGGAACTTGCCGGTGCAAACACACTTGCCGCGAGCGCTGAGTGCGGAACATCAGCAGCCTGCTGGCGGTGTTACCTCCGGCAAGAAACCTTGTCGGGCTAGTCGCAGCGCACTTTCATTGTTGAGCCGACTCAAAACAAAGTAAGGGCGCAACTTAGCCACGAGCCGGTTCCTCCGCGCACAGGTTTTCCATACAAGGGACGGTCGTTCAAGGAATATAACTTAAAAAATTTAAAACTGACTGTGTTCAGACTTTGACAACTTAGCTTTTCTGTCGTCTGTGTCCCGGCAAGGCTGTACTTCTTTGAACGACGCCATATGCACTTCATTATGGCCCGATTTGGCGTCGTCCTGATCGACCAAAGAACCACCGGCAGCTCCTCGATCCAATTTCTTCCGCACTTGCGCAGCCTGTCGAAAGTTCTGGTCTTGATCCCGCGCAGCACTTCAGCGTTCGCCCTCTCCGCATGACCGTTGCTTCTCTGGTGAGCAACAGAAGCGAAGCAGATCTTGGCGCCAAGATCTTGGACATACTGCATGAAGGTGCGGCTCGTGAGTTGTGTGCCGTTGTCGGTGATGATCCTCTTAGGGACTCCGAAACGGCAAACAATTGACCTGAAGAACTTGACTGCTGACTGTGCTGTCACCTTCCTCACTGCCTCCACTTCCGGCCACTTCGTAAACTTGTCGATTGCCATGTACAAGAACTCGAAGCCCCCGACAGCTCGGGGGAAGGGGCCAAGGATGTCGAGCCCCCAGACCGAAAATGGCCAAGACAAAGGGATTGTTTGGAGAGCTTGAGCTGGCTGATGAATCTGTTTGGAGTGGAACTGGCACGCTTCACACTTGGTTACTTGTGAAGTTGCATCCTGGAGGGCTGTCGGCCAAAATAAACCTTGCCGGAAAGCCTTGCCGGCAAGTGCTCTTGCACCAATGTGGTGACCACATATGCCTCCGTGTATCTCCGCCAACAGCTCTTGTCCTTCTTCCCGGGAAGTGCACTTCAATTTCACTCCGTTGAATCTTCTTCTGTACAGTATGTCATCGACAAACTGGTACATACTTGATTGCCGGGCTACTTTTTCTGCTTCTTCTTGCTCTTCGAGAAGTTCTCCTGTCTGAAGGAAATGGACTATCTGCTGTGCCCATGTCGGAGCTTGTGGCTCGACAACAAGGACTAAAGGCGCAAATGCTGATGCGGGAACATCCGCTTCTACGGCAAGAATCTGGGATCCTGCCGGAGCTTGATGCTCCCCGGCAAGCGTGTCGGGACACAGCTTGTCGGGAGCGTCTGCTTCAACGAAACAAACACTAGGGCTTGTCGGAGCAGACTGTTCCTCAGCACTCTCTGTGTTGATCCTGGGGACCTTCTTGGCGGCGGCTTCGGGGAACTCTGCCGGAATGTAGTCGCCAGTAACCAACTTTCTCTTCTTGCTCTGTCCAGTTGATGGCGTTACAGATGGCTGAGTCAGCTTGAGCACAAAAATCCCTGGTTCCACAGGCAGCTTAAGTGCGGCGTATTTTGACAGGCCATCTGCAATGTCATTCTGAGCTCTTGGAACGTGTTCCATCTGTAGGCCGTCAAAATGTTCTTCTAGCTTCCTCACTTCATCAATGTATGCTTCCATCCACGGACTCTGATAATCTTTGTTTACTTGACGGACGACAAGCTGTGAATCACCCCTGACAATAAGCTTCTTGATCCCAAGGTCTGCTACGATCCTGAGTCTGGCAAGCAAGCCTTCATACTCTGCAGTATTGTTTGTTGCTTGCTCCTTGGGAAAGTGCATCTGGACCACGTACTTGAGGTGCTCTCCGGTGGGTGCGACAAGTAGTACGCCCGCACCGGCGCCTTGCAGCGAGAAGGCACCATCAAAGTACATGATCCATTCTTTGCTCGCTTCCTTGACGGGGATGCTCCTCTCCGGAGTTTCTTCATCAGGCGTTGGCGTCCATTCTGCTATGAATTCTGCCAATGCTCGGCTCTGAATAGTTGAAGTACTTTCAAACTTGAGGCCAAAGCTTGACAATTCCAGTGCCCACTCGACAATCCTGCCTGTTGCTTCTGGATTCTGCAATATCCTCTTCAACGGAAAGCGAGTGACAACTGTGATCTCATGTGCTTGAAAGTAATGGCGCAGCTTCCTCGAGGCCATGAGAAGGCCGAAAAGCAACTTCTGCACACCAGAGTACCTTGATCTTGCCCCCTGCAGAAGGGAACTGACAAAGTAAACTGGGCGCTGCACCATCTTCTTATGTTTCTCTTCTTGTGGCTGCGCAGATCCATCCTTGCCGGAATCAGAACTTGTCGGGGAAGCCCCCTGCTTGTCGCTGGACTCGCTTGCCGTGGCCGCTGGCTCATCATCCGCCTCCCTCTCCGCTACTAACGCAGCACTAACCACTTGATTGGTTGCCGCCAGATATAGCAGCAACTTCTCTTGTGGCTTAGGTGCGACAAGTATTGGAGTGGAGGATAGGTATCTCTTCAAGTCTTGCAGCACAGCCTCCGCTTCCGGAGTCCATTTCATTGGACCTGCCTTTTTCAAAATTTTGAAAAACGGTAGGGCGCGCTCAGCAGACTTAGAGATGAACCTACTGAGAGCAGCAACACAGCCCGCAAGTCTTCGCACATCCTTGACGCGCTTTGGTGCTTCGATCTGTTCAATGGCTTTGATCTTGTCGGGATTAGCTTCAATCCCCCTCTGAGACACAAAGAATCCGAGAAGCTTGCCGGAAGGAACTCCAAACACGCACTTCTCGGGATTCAACTTGAGATTGATCTTGCGCAGACTTGCAAAAGTCTCGTCCAAATCTTGGATCAGAGTCTCTTTGTCCTTGCTCTTGACCACTATGTCATCCATGTAAGCTTCTACATTTCTGTGCAACTGTGGCTCAAAAGCATGACTGACTACTCTTGCAAATGTTGAACCAGCATTTTTTAGTCCGAAAGGCATCCGTACAAAGCAGTACGTGCCACATGGAGTAATGAATGCGGTTTTCTCTTCATCTTCTTCTGCCATGAAGATCTGATGATATCCTGAGTATGCATCAAGGAATGGAAGCAGATCACATCCTGCTGTGGAGTCGACAATCTGGTCAATGCGCGGCAAGGGAAATGGATCCTTGGGACAAGCTTTATTAACATCAGTGAAGTCAATACAAAGCCTCCATTTCCCATTTGCTTTGCGCACGACTACTGGATTGGCTAACCACGTTGGATGGAGTACTCCCCGGACCAGGCCTGCTGCTTCCAATTTCTTGATCTCCTCTGCAATGAACTCTTGACGCTCCACTGCTTGCTTCCTAACTCTCTGCTTGACGGGCCGCGCATGAGGGTAGACGGCGAGGTGGTGCTCAATTACTTTCCTGGGAACACCGGGGATGTCAGATGGTTGCCATGCAAACACATCAACATTCGCCCGCAGGAAAGCAACAAGCGCGCTTACCTATTTAGGGTCAAGCGTGGCACTGATGGTGAAGGTACCACCAGTGTCGTCCTCCTTGGCGGCCACTTTCTTGGTCTCAGGTGTCGCTGTCTTTGCCTTCTTGCACTTGCCGGTGGAGCTCGATGGTGCATCCTCGACGGTAGCGCAGCACTCCAAAGAGGTGCGCTTGCCGGAGTGGGCATCCGAGCTACTCTTGCCGGACTTGGTCTTCTTCTTCCCCCCGGGAGCTTCAGCGGCAAGTAGTTTGCGTACTGCTGCGGCTGCTGCTTCCCGGTAGATCTTGTCGGTACAGATAAGTGCATCTTTCTTGTCGCCATGGACAGAAATAACACTTATCGGACCAGGCATCTTAAGCACATTGTAAGCGTAGTGAGAGGCTGCCATGAACTTGGCAAGCGCTGGACGGCCGAGTATCCCATTGTAAGGCAATGGGAAATCAGCAACGTCAAACGTGACTCTCTCTGTCCTGAAGTTCAGCTCGCTGCCAAAAGTTCCTGGTAGTGTGATCTTCCCCTTCGGCTTGCTCCTTCCCGGGTTGATTCCTTGAAAACTGCCGGTCTCTTCGAGCTCGCTGTCGGGGATCTGGAGCTTCTTGAGCACCGCGGAAGAGATCAGATTCAGGCCGGCCCCGCCGTCAACCAACATCTTAGTGACCTTGAGGTTGCGGATGGTTGGTGAAACCAAAATCGGCAAGCACCCGACCGCAGTGGTGCGGTCAGGGTGATCCTCAACGTCTAAGATGATGGGCGTGCTGGACCACTTCAGGGGTTTGCGCGACTCGACGGACGGTTCTGCTGCGTTCACTTCCCGCACCCACTATTTGAGTTGGCGGTGCGAGGTGTGCAGAGAAGCACCGCCGTCGTCGCACAAAACCTCCGTTGCCTTTTGAAACTCCTGTTCGTCGGTCTCATCTTCCTCCATCTCGTCATCTTCGTCTTCATCCTCATCCTTGTCGCGGCCACGGGGAGGCCTATCTCCTTGCCGCTGCTTGGCCTTGCCGCGCGTCTCCCCGGGCGGGACGCTTCTTGCCGGATCCTCCGCCACCTTCCTGGGCCTTCTCCTTCTCGCGGCGTTCGTATTCAGCTTTCTGTAACTCTGCCATCTGCTCAACCTTCTTGCAAGCTTGGAGGTCATGGCCCTTGGTGCGGTGGATCTTGCAGTACTGCTTGCCGGAGCCGTCCTGCTTGTCGGCGGCTACCACAGCCTCGCCGGAGTCACCAGCTTTGGCCTTGTCGGAGCCGCCTCCGTTGCCGGACTGCTCGACAACTAGCACATCCTTAGCCTTTCTCTTTTTGTTGTTCCGCCTTTGGTTCTTTTTTGCCGGAGGGGCGTCCTCACTGTCAGATCCTTCTGCTCCTGTGTTCTCTCAGGGGAGTTTTCTCCCCTCTTCAGCACGTGCACACTTGTCGGCCAGAGCATAGAGCTCGCTGACATCTCTGATTTTGCACATCGCCATCTCCTCCCTCATCCTACGGTTACGCACGTTCTGATGGAACGCGCTGATAACCGCGGCGGGGTGGACGTCTGGGATGTTGCGCTGCACCTGGTTGAATCTCTGTATGTACTTGCGCAGGGGTTCTCCTTCCTTCTGGGCGAGCAGATGAAGGTTGCTTTCCTGGCCATGGGGCTTGTGGCCGCCTGTGAAGGCGCCGACAAACTGATGGCACAGGTCCGCCCACGAAGAGATGGAGTTGTCCGGCAAGTGCATGAGCCAGGATCTGACGTTGGGCTTGAGCACCAGCAGGAAGTAGTTGGCGAGGATCTTCTCGTCGCGTCCCCTGGCAGCCTGCACCGCGATGGTGTAGACGCTGAGGAACTCCGACGGATGTATCCTGCCATCGTACTTCTCGGGCACGTCTGGCTTGAAGTTCTTGGTACTGGGCCACTGGACCTGCCGCAGCTCACGGGTGAACGCAGGGCAACCTACCGCGTACGGCAAGTCGCCTGGTTCCCCTGGCGCATGCATATCAACAGTGGGCCCAACACGCTGGTCTGATTGATGTCGCGCTTCTCTTTGACGCTCGACGCGAGTGCGAGCGTCTTCGTGTCGTCGTTCTTGGAGAACTTGGCGTTGATCACGGCGAGCTCGCGGGTCCGACGATGCGGTGGAGTCGGTGTTGAGGTTGGCCCGGCGAGTCGGAGATCTTGGCCTTCGAGGCGGGGAGTGCACGGTGGTGGCACCCCCAGCGGTCTTGTCAGCGTCGGCTTGCGCCTGGGCGTCCTGCCGGGGCTTCGATGTTCTCGGTTGCCGGGGCTTGTCGCCGTTGGCGAAGCCGATAAGGCTCTGATTGGTGGCCCTCCAGTCGTCGATCTTGTCTGGCGCAGGAGGGTAATCTAGAAGCAGCTGGGCTCGAGCCAGCGCTTCCTCTGGAGTCTTGGGTGGCCTTGGTGAGCGGCGCGAGGTGCGGGATATGCTCAAACTTCTAACAGTGTTAGAAGGAGCAACGTCTTGTCCAGGCGACCGTACTGCGCTCGTGCCAGCGTGTCGACGTGTATGTTGGCCATGAGCGTCTCACGACCCACCAGCTTGGCCTTGTTCCAACGCGAGTACGGTGCTAGGAGCACCGTGGCGTTTGTCGATCCTGCACCCCCTGGGAGGGGAGCGGTGGATGTACAGACGTTGAAGCTTGCGGGGCCTTGTCCTTGGACCTGGTGACGACGTGAGTCCCACCGTCGGCGCCCGCTCCTCCGCTGGCGTCCACCCCACCGCCCGTTTGCTCCAGTGGCGGCAGGATGGTCGCAGACGGAGCGGCCACCTCTGAAGCCTTCTTCTTCGGTGGCATGTCGATGAAGATGTTGATGTAGCACGCGCAGATGCCGGATCAGATACGACGCCCCCCTACCTGGCACGCCAAAGATGTCGTGGGAAACGAACACCTATGGGGCAGGGCCCCTTCTCGGTCCGGCAAGGGAGCGGAGGGCGCACGTAGAGCAGATTGAGGCGAAAGCACGCGAGGGATTTTACACAGCTTCGGAGCTCTCCGGAGAGATAAAACTCCTACTGCTGCTTTGTGTTCCTATTCTGTTCTTGCTCGAGAGCGTGGGTGTGTTGTAGTGTCGAATGAGTCGAACCCCTTCTACGTGCGCATGGGCCTCCCTTTTATAGTCTAAAGGGGTCACCGGCAGGTGGCAACGTAGAGAGAGGGGTAAAAAAGTAAAAACGGGGGTTGGTATAACCGCTACCAACAGTGCCCCCTACCTAACTCTGACGGCAGGGGACACGGGCATTTAATGCCCGTCCGGTCGCCCAAACAGTGCAAGAAGCGACCGTTAGGGGCGCCACCGATTGCCACGATGGCCTCCTTGTCAGCTCCATCCGCCACCTCGCACTGCTCAGCTGCACAGCCGCCCGACACGTGCGCCAGGAACGATCTTGGGGCAACACGTCGTTGGATGCGCTGGAGCGTGGCTGTAGTGTGGTGGCTTCGCCGCGGCAAGCGCCTTGCCACAGCCGCTGTCTTGTTACACCCGCAAGCTTGCCGCTTGCCGGGTCTTGCCGGGACGCGTGGTGCATCGCGGCAAGTCTCTTGAAATGCCTTAGTTGGCCTTTCCGGCAAGCTCCTCTTGCTGGGTTCTTGTCCTTCCCGACAAGCTCCTCTTGCCGGGGCTTTGTCTTCTCAGTTAACACTTTGTTCTTGAATGGCAGTAATAGGAATGGTGAAGGGTCTTGGCGAACGCCCGGCAAGCCTTGCCGCGGGACGCTGCGACTGCCCGTGCACAAGTTCGGGGTACTAAGGCACCCCTACTTTAGTACACCGACATCCTGCTGCCGAGGAGCGTAAGACCCACCCCTCAGGGGAGGAGTGGGCACTCGACGCCTATCATCACGATCATGTCGGTCACCGTACTGGTCTTGCCGATTCTCCCGTCCTTCACGCCGCGGAGGCGATCTGGGACTTTGAGCCGACTGAACCGTATTCGCAGCGACGGATCGACTGTGAATTCTGTTGCGTGACTGCGACACGGCTGAATTATGATCTCCTGCTGCCCGGAGCAAATCCCTGATCTACATCAAGCCTCTGCCGGCCTCCGACTGAGAGGGCTGGATGGACTCTGCTATACGGGTTGCAGCTGCTAAATTCTGAATCGGGGTTCGATATACCTGAGTCGGCGGGAAGAGTTGACGTCGATTGGAGTCGGGTACTCGTTGCCGCACGCGCTCGTCGAGTGCTTGCTGAAGGTTCTCCAGGCGAGCGCGTTCAGCCAAGTTGGCCAAACGTGCCTCCTCCAAGGCACGAGCCTCGGGGGTTTCTCCCGCGATGGGAGTATGCAGGGCATCCATGTTCCTGCGGCGAAGTTCTTCCCTTTGCAGGGAATCAAGTGGCCCGGGCTGGTACTCTTCATAGGCTTGAGCGGGGCCGCCTCCTCCGTCTACCCCGTCCTCGCGAGGGAAACCGGGAGGGCTGCGAGGCCCGTTGACCATCAAGACCTCCGCCGCTGGATCACTGCTATCACACTTGGATGCAATCTCTACGGAGCCAGTCGACAGATCAAACAGGCCGTAAAGAGATTCGTCAGGCTCGATTGCCGCAACTTGGGTGATGGCTGTCTGGCGAGCGACCGCGTGTCTCACCCACCGCTGGAGCCTCGACCGACCAGAGCGCTTGCGCTGGCGAGAGACCGGGAGGGTGATCGATTGGGGAGTCGATCGATATGGAGTCGACGGTTGCCGCAGCAGAACGCCGCAGACACATGCATGAAAAATGCATCGCACCGCGGACGGGGAGCGCATCAACGTCGAGTGGACCCTCCTGGAGCCAAGCGGAGTCATCGGTGATGAAGGTGAGAGCGCCGAGACGGATCTCGCAGCCCTCGACCAAAACTCCACCAGCAACCATGATGAAAGTAGTCGGAAGAATCCCAACTTCTCCAAAAATCGCTAAGACACCCGCCCCACGGTGGGCGCCAACTGTCGTGGTTCTAAGTCTGACAGTAGAGTGGGGGTAGGTATGGAGAGGCATGGTCCTAGCTATGGAGCAGTTGTAAACACAAGAGATGCACGAGTTCAGACCCTTCTCGGAGGAAGTAACAGCCCTACGTCTCGGAGCCCGGGGGCGGTCGAGTGGATTATGTGTGTATGGATTACAGGGGTGCGAACCCTTTACACTGAGGAGGGGGTTGGCTTATATAGTGCCTGCCAGTCCCCTCCGGCCCTCGGTCATGCAGGATTAAAATTATATTAAGTCTAGGCGTTACTGGTAACACCTCACATAAAGTGTCCTAAATACCATAAACTCTACTTAATTACAGACCGTTGCGGTGCAGAGTGCTTCTTGACCTTCTGGTGGTCGAGTGAATCTTCATGGTCGAGTCCTTCGCGTCTGTCGAGTGAAGTCCCTCTTAGTCGACTGGAAGGTAGTTTCTTCTGAGGGTGTCCTTGGGTAGGGTACTTAGATCAGGTCTAGGACCCTACCCTAGGTACATGACTTCATCAGCCGGTCTATCCCAACTGTAACCCAAGAGATGATTCGGAGTTGATGCATATAATGCTATAAGTTCGGGGTGCCGTACTATTGAAAGTGTTCGGACTTGTCTTTCCATATTATGGGGCGCTATAAGAAGCCCCTGGCAAACTCAACGTACCAAAGTGTACGGATGCAAAATCAAATAAAAATTTATAAAAAATGCAAAAAATAAATAAAAAATAATAATAAGCTGACGTTGTATATTGTCTCCCATTGCTAAATAATACATTTAAGCGTATGTTTTCAATGAATGCATTACGAGGAGATAATAGGATTATTTGACATATCCTATCCAGGAGCAGGCTACATACAGATAGATAAAGCAGGAACAACGATCGTGAATAGATTCCACCTGAGTGTTTCCTGGTGTGTCTGAAGCCTGTTACCTCCTGGGTTTCCTATCCTTTGTAAGTCCGACAATACGGATATTCTGAGAAGCTGCACTAAAGCGATGTCCTTAAGGGTAAAAGGAAAGGTTACGAAGCAATACCGTACTGTTGACAGAGCCACTGCTACACCTCCGCCTGTGCCCATGGTATTTGACTGCGTAATTGTGTACGCGTGGCACGAATGTTGCTTGAGTGGGACTTGGTCGGAGGCCGGAATGCTAGTCATGCTCTAGACGTGCCTGCTGATCCTATTGCGGAGTCTTCCTCTGTACGGAGCTTGAGGTTGTCGTCGCCGGATTGGTGGTTTGCCTGAGGATGCCGCATTGTACTTTGGCCGCAAGGGCCGCAGGGTGTTCCTCTGTACGGAGAGAGCAGGCCATATTCCCATTGACTGTTATGACGCCGTGCGGGCCTGGCATCTTGAGCTTGAGGTATGCATAGTGTGGTACCACATTGAATCTAGCAAATGCGGTTCGCCCGAGCAGTGTGTGGTAACCACTACGGAAAGGGACGATATCGAAGATTAACTCTTCGTTTCGGAAGTTATCCGGAGATCCGAAGACCACTTCCAATGTTATAGAGCCCGTACAGCGGGCCTCTACTCCAGGAATGACACCCTTAAAGGTGGTTTTGGTGGGCTTAATCCTTGAAGGATCGATGCCCATTTTGCACACTGTGTCCTGATAAAGCAGGTTCAGGCTGCTGCCTCCGTCCATAAGGACTCTTGTGAGGTGAAATCTGTCTATAATTGGGTCTAAAACCAATGCGGCTAAACCGCCGTGACGGATGCTAGTAGGGTGATCCCTACGATCAAAGGTGATTGGATAAGATGACCATGGGTTGAATTTGGGGACGACTAACTCCATCGCATATACGTCCCGTAGTGCTCGCTTCCATTCCCGCTTGGGAATGTGGGTGGCGTAGATCATGTTGACTGTTATCACCTGGGGGGAATTTCTATTGCCCCCCCCCCCCGTGTTCGGACGCCGGGGCTCATCGTCATCGTCGCTGTGCAGCCCCTTGTCCTTGTTTTTGGCGTTTATTTTGCCGGCCTGTTTGAATACCTAGCAGTCTCTGTTGGTGTGGTTGGCTGGCTTGTCCGGGCTGCCCTGAATTTCGCACAAGCGCTCCAGTATATGGTCCAGACTGGACGGTCCTTGATTGTTACATTTGAATGGCCTCTTCCGCTGACCGGATTTGGATCCGCTGAATCCGGCATTGACCGCCGCATCCTCGGTGTTGTCATCGTTGTTTCGTCGCTTGTGTCTGTTGCGTCGTGGCTTGCCATTGTTGTCCCGGAAATCTGAAGTTCCAGAGTGTGGTATAGTGCTACTACGAGCATACCAGCTAACCTCGCCCGCACAAAAGAGGGTCATTAGTGTCGTAAGAGCTGCCATGGACTTGGGTTTCTCCTGGCCGAGGTGTCTGGCGAGCCACTCGTCACGGATATTATGCTTGAAAGCCGCCAGGGCTTTGGTGTCCGAACAGTCGACTATTTGGTTCTTTTTAGTTAGGATCCGAGTCCAGAATTTCCTGGCTGATTCTCCGGGCTGTTGAGTAATGTGGCTCAAGTCATCGGCATCCGGAGGTCGCACATATGTGCCCTGGAAGTTGTCAAGAAATGCGTCTTCCAGATTTTCCCAACTGACAATGGAATTTGCGGGCAGGCTATTTAGCCAGTGCCGGGCAGGTCCTTTGAGCTTAAGGGGAAGATACTTGATGGCATGTGGATCATCTCCGCGGGCCATGTGAATATGGATAAGGAAATCCTCGATCCATACTGCAGGGTCTGTGGTGCCATCATATGATTCGATGTTTACGGGTTTAAACCCTTCTAGGAATTCATGATCCATCACTTCATCAGTGAAGCAGAGGGGGTGTGCGGCTCCTGTATGTCGGGCTATGTCCCGGCGCAATACGGCTGCGTCTGACTGGTTGTATTCGGCCCGGCCGGATTTGCTGTTAGTGTATCCGGTATGATGGTCATCGTCATGTGCTTCGGTGCGCCCCCGTGATCCGTAGATCGATCTTGGTTGTCCTACGGCGTTATCTAGTTTATCGCGCAGGTCCTGAGTATTGCCCCAGGCCATAGTAAACCGGCGCGGGGGTATAGGCTGGTATTTTGGCTGATATGCCGTTTTGTCCCGACCTCGAGGTGGTCGGTCAGCCGTGGGGTGCTCGAGTCCATATTCCTCGGCTGCCAGGACTTCTGTCCATCTGTCTGCGAGCAGATCTTGATCAGCTTGGAGCTGCTGCTACTTCTTCTTCAGGCTTCCCGCAGTGGCAATAAGTCGGTGCTTGAAGCGCTCCTGCTCTGCGGGGTCTTCGGGTACGCCGAACTCGTCGTCGCCGAGGCTAATCTCGTCTTCGGAGAATGGCATGTAGTTGTCCTCCTCTGGATACCCATCCGTCGCGTGTTCATCTGGGCTGTCATGCCCATCTTCCTGTTCGGCCTGCTCAAAAGCGGGCTGTTCGGGGTTGTATTCGTCGTCGGCACCGTCCGGATTGCTATCGTCTCCGGTGCCGATATTGCCTTGGCGGGGCATGGAGCGGCGCTAGCGATGCCCATGCTTTGCTTTCCTCTTCGAGGGGTTATCCCCCGTTGCCTCATCGCCATTGTTTTCTTTCGGAGTGTCCACCATATGTATATCATATGAAGAGGTGGCTGTCCACTGCCCTGTGAGCGGTAGCTCCTATATGTCTCCTGCATCGTCGTCCATACCGTCGATGTCTTCGAAGTCAAAGTCGAGTACGTTGGTTAAATCATCGATCGTGGCGACATAGTGGGTGGTGGGTGGGCAGCGAATTCCTTCGTCGCCTGCTTCCCACTCAGGCCAGACATAGTTTGGCCCAGAGCCTCCTGACAAAGGGAGAGACTTCAGTGAGCTCAGCATGTCGCCAAAGGGTGAGTGCAGAAAGATGTCCACAGCGGTAAACTCCATTACCGGAGTCCAGCCTGGCTCGGCTGGCTCAAGAGTGAGCGGACCAGGACCAACAGCCGGATATGAGTCCGGGGTCTAGGGTTATAGGCCTCCATAGTGGTGAGACCCGTGTTCGACTCCATCGTCGATAAGTGTGTGGCCTGCTGGGCGGGGTTCAGCCCTCCGTCCATAGGCAACACAACCTGCCCTAGATTTAGATCCAGGGCTGCTTCGGGGATGATGTCCCGGGCACTGTCCGACAGCAGGTCTAGGCCGTGCTCATCATGGCTGTCCGGCGCTCCTGGCGCAGGCCTGAACCCGTCGAAGATCAAGTCTCCGCGGATATCTGCCGTGTAGTTCAAGTTTCCGAACCTGATCTGGTGGCCAGGGGCGATGCTGTCTATCTGCTCCAACTAGCCAAACGAATTGGCCCGCAGTGTGAACCGCCGAACACAAAGATCTGTCCGGGGAGAAAAGTCTCACCTTGGACCGTGTTGTTGATGATTCAGGACGCCATCAAACCTCGAAGCAACGACACGGAGGAACTCTCAATGAAAGCACCAATGTCGATGTCAAAACCGGCAGATCTCGGGTAGGGGGTCCCGATCTGTGTGTCTTAGGCTAATGGTAACAGGAAGCAAGGGACACAATGTTTACCCAGGTTCAGGCCCTCTCGATGGAGGTAAAACCCTACTTCTTGCTTGATTAATATTGATGATATGTGGAATACAAGAGTAGATCTACCACGAGATCGTAGAGGCTAAACCCTAAGAGCTAGCCTATGATGGTATGGTTGTAAATGTGATCGGCCTTCTAAGGACCATGCTCTCCGGTTTATATAGACACCAGAGACCTAGGGTTTACACAGAGTCGGTTACAAGGAAGGAAACATAATATCCGGATCGCCAAGCTTGTCTTCCATGCAAAGGAGAGTCCCATCCGGACATGAGCCAAAGTCTTGAGTCTTGTGTCTTGACACTTCTATAGTTCGGATGATGAATATAGTCCGGCTGTCCGGATACCCCCTTATCCAGGACTCTCTCAACAATGCCGCGGCCGACTCATCTGTCCAAGCTGCCTCTGATGTTGCGGTCGTCCTTGTCATCTGTTTTTTGCAGCCCGGTCTACATCAACATACCGGGCTGCACCTGTCTGCATGGGCTGTTTATTGAGTATGAGCAAGTCACAGCTTGGGTAGCCCGATTTTTTCTTTCAACAAATTGGAGACAAATTATCATATTCTATCAACCGCCGTCTGCACTGGGTGGCTCAATGGGCAGGCGCACAAGTCGCCACCACTACAGTTTGGTTAACTTCAAATGGCCAGTTGGAAGGAACCATTGGCTGAGTTGCTGACACGGCTCGTACGGGATCATTTATAACCCGCCGCAGTCACCTCAACTTTCTGTGTATTCACATCATGTTATCAACATCAAGGATATACGCATTCTGCTATGGTCAAACATGGAGAATCTCAAACCAACTCCTCGAGTCACCTTGAGACTCGGGGGCTACAATGATATGACTCCGCAAATATTGCCAGTTTTCAGTGAAGTTAAGAACCCCAGGACGATTGGAGGGAAAGATAACCCGGTCCCGGAGGCTATTACCATACTGATGAAAATTTGAGGGCCGTCAGAAAATTTCCGCCTTAAAAAGAAGGATTCCGGTTTGAAATCCGGCTCAAGGGAAAGCTATCCCCCACAAAGCTTTGAAGCTCTCAATAGCCGGTTCAAAATACCGGTTCAAAAATAATTTATCTCTTGTAAAAAGTTAAAGGTTGCCGAAGAGGACCTGCTGCCTTGACGCGCGGTTCAAACATGGGTATCCTGCCTTATGGGCTTATCTTCATATGATCACTTGGGGGCTTCCTGTTCAAACATAGGTGTATTTACCAAAGAGAACATGGCGTTACTACCCTCTTGATGCGGCTATCAAGACAATATTATCATAAGGGGCCAAAGAGAGTTTGTTGCACAGCACAACTCAAACATAGGCACCCGGCGAGCATAGCTCAAAAATATAGCACATGGGGGCTTCAGCTGACAAAGCAAAGTCATGTCCATTAATCCGGCTATCACGCCACAACAAAGCTTGGGAGCTTCACACCCAAGGGGCCAAAGAGAGTGTTGTTTCTAAGCACAGCTCAAACATAGGCACCTATTGAGCACACCTCACAAAGTTACTTGGGGGCTCTTTGTGCAAAGCAACAAAGAGTTTGAAAGGACCCTTGAAATTGGGTATCGACCCACGACTTGGAAGCCTGGTGTATTCACCTAAAACCCCAGCTTAATCTGCCTTCATCAAGTAAGTCACTCCTATCCAGGTAATCCTGGCATGACCCGTCGAACGTTTGACAAGTCAATCTTATACAGACCCTGAACTTGTCAAAGTTAAAACGACGATTGGTTAGTTGGAGGCCCATCTTAAAAGCCTTTGTAAAATGGTTTAACTCAGTGGCCTGGCAGCCCATGAAAAGCCTCGAATTTGGGCCTGGAAGCCCTTGAAAAGCCTCGACTACACGTTTTCATTTGCTTTTATTTGTCAAAGTCTTTTCTCCTTGGATAAGTCATCAATATAATCCGGTGTTTATTAACCCGGTCTGGCTTTGGACTATAAGTCGCCAGTATATATTTCGATTGCGCCATTGGAATCATGCGCTTATAAATCATTAGGTATATTATTCAAATCTTTAATAGCCAACATGGCTGGATTTTATTATGGTTATCAATAACCACTATTATGATCAAGGTTTTCAAAGTCGCTTTAGCACAATGGCTATCATATTATCAATGGATATGATTTTTATTCTACAATTGAAGGAATAATCCCGAGTTGCTGCAGGCTTACAACCCGGCACTTGGGGGCTATATTACATCAAATACACAAGTTTCATGCCGCTGCAAGCATGCACCATGACACTTGGGGGCTAATGCAAAGTCATTTTTTTGCTCACCTTATTGAAGACCCGACTAATCACATTGTAATGAGCCGGCCCTTGGGGGCTACCAATTGCCTCTGTCAACAATTTAAGTATATATTAAGTCCCATCTCAATATTATCGTACTGAGCCAGCCCTTGGGGGCTACACCGTTGTTGTTCAAGGTTTACATAATTATATTTACAAAATCCCTGCTTATTATTGCATAATGACCCGGCCCTTGGGGGCTACACTGGTTGAAGTTTTATGAGCATCAGGCAGTTACAAGTCCCAGGTTGCTGCAAGCATGACAACCCGACACTTGGGGGCTACATATGTGGAATATTCAATTCTAACTAGTGATTGAGATGAACAACTTGGATTTCTTCAGGATTGTGATATTTATATTGAAGCAAGTCTTAAGCTGTTGCTATGCTACCTTCTTAAGACTTGGGGGCTACAAGTGATAGGCATATAAGAGGTATATTTTCAAGCTGGATGGGTACTACAAGTATAACCCGGTGCTATCAGTATTTATAAACCGGTGATCTTGGCAATGATAAACCGGCAAGTCCTACGTCCTTAAACCGGCTAAAGATCAGATGAGTATTTCAAGAACCAATATTGTTTTTAAGCATTGGGAGCTGAGTCAAATTAGTTATTCTTCACAATATACTTTCTATGAGAAACCAATGTCAGCAAGTTGATTATGAAGCTGGCATGTTAAACCGGATTTTCTAGAAGAAGGAAGTGACAAGGACTTAAGGATGATCAGGATTAGTTTAACATGGATAAATCCAAATTAAACTGGGGGCTAATGTCGGGGATATACCCCGTGGTATGACCTGGCCGGAGTCGTAACCCGGCTGGGATTCGGTAAACCGGTGGATGTTAAACCGGCAGAGTTAAGACAGATGGCTAAGACATACGGTAAACTGGCGAGTGTTAAACTCGCAAACATAAGACAGATGGTACCACCCGCAGGTGTGAAGTCAATCATAACCCGGTAGATGTTGTTAAACCGACAGATGTTGTTAAACCGGCAGACATTGTTAAATAGGCAGACAATGTTAAACCGGCAGACAATGTTAAACCGGCAGACCAATGTTAAACCGGCAGACGTTAAGAAGCCCAGGAAGGGAAGTCAAAATAGTTTAAGTCTGAGTCCGAGATGGACTCTACATGTAACCCGCCCATTGTTATATAAGGAGGGTAGGGCTCCCCAAAGAAGGACAAGCAAGAAACAATCTATAGGGCTAGACACAATTAGAGGAGAGCCGGTTTACGGCGACTCCCTCGTGATGATAATGAGATCTAGCCTCAAACAACATGTAGAGTTGTTACCGGATGATGTTTCCCGGGGCCGGAAGCTGTCTAAACCCTTGTCTTGTGTTGCGTTTCTCGATTCCGCTCAATCCCTCTCAAGCTACCACATAGATGCGTTGGCCTCACGACTAAGTCCTCACACTAAGGATATCTGACGTGTTAATTCCACGACACCGGGGCTCATGCTGTCCGGGCCTCCTGACCCCCCAGTATCAGTGTCCTCCGGCAAGGACTCAGTAGAGGGCAAAGAAGAGGAGGAGGACTCGGAGGCGACTCTGGAATGGATGCGGGAGACCTCTCCTCCGCAGCAGAGCGAGCTCCTCCGAGATCTTCCTGACGATGACGACACTGGGGAAGGCTTGGTCGGGGGATCCCCGTGCCTCATAGGGGTCGTCACAAGATCTGGGTGGACCCCGCTGCGGAGGCTGATCCATGGTGCCCTGAAGGGGGAAACAGTGCCAACACATCCTCAAGGAAGCGCTCTCATCTTGTCACCTGCCACTACCACCCCGGAGCCTCTCATCGCACGCCCGGCTGAGCCTCCGGTTGCGGAAAGGCCCTTGTTGCAGAAGCTTGGGGACGCCGCCGTCCTAGGCAAGAAAAGAGCATACGTCGCCGACGACGAGTGAGTACCTTACCTCATCTTTGCACTTCTGTTGTGACATCGCGCTCATGATGTCTTTCTCTTGACGGCCAGGCTGGACCGTGGGGTGAAGAATAAGAAGGAGGATGCCACTCCCAAGACGCTACACACTCCGGGGGCGCCGGTTCCTGAGCGCCCATGGAGGGCGCGATAGCGCCAGTTCGGGTGCCAGTGCCACCTCCTCCTCGGGTCAGGACGCCGGTAGATCAAGGCTCCTTCGCCAGGCCCAGTGCTTTGGATGAGGCCTATGCCGTGTTGGACCAACTCTAGGCTGATCTTCGAGGTGCCAACGGCCGTGCGGCGGCGGGGCGCCTGGAGCTGATCTCGAGGGGGCTCCGAGCTGGCTTGTCCGTCAGGGCTGCCTAGGCCCAGGCTGCAACTGCCGTCACGGGTGGCAAGAAGGAGGCCGTGGAAGCCGCAGCAGCTTGCGACGCCGCGCTGGCCGACGCCGCGTCCGCCAAGAGTCGCTGCAGCGAGGTGCACTACAAAAAAATACACTTCCGTGATGATACGTGTTTGTCACTGTAGGTCACGTTTTTTGTCAGGCATGTACATCCATGACGATTTTATGATAGAATCAAGATAGTCATACCTGTGTTGTCGTAGAAGTGTTCCATGACATTACCAAAATTATCATCACGGAAGTGCCCACTCACACGTACGTGTTGGTTCTATACAAACGATTTTTAACCCCGTTCCGCGATGGTATTTGGAACTGTCGCCAAGTGAGTGTGGGCAATAGGGGGGTCGTTCGCACACGACCCAGAAACCGTCGGGGATAGGGACCCAAGATGCATCTACAGTACTCCTACTCGTTTGTGCTCGCATTGCCATCGCAGTCGGTATTTTGTGGTGCTACGTTTACGATGCGCGGCCCAACACAAACGGTTCAGTATTATAGAACATGTATGACAAGCATACAATCACACACATTCGCTTTTCACAAACCGTATGCGATAACTAATTAAGAAGATTAGCTAATCGTCATACGAGTGTCGGATAGGATTATGAAACGTCGGACTGTCGTAACATCATTGGACACGACAACTATCGCACACGCTATTCTGTGGTGCAACATTTACGACGCATACTTCATTAGAAACAGTTCATGGTTGCGAATAGTGTACGATAAGGCTACTATCGCACACGCTATTCTATGGTGCAATGTTTACGATGCATACTTCATCAGAAACAGTTCATGGTTGCGAATTGTGTATGATAAGGCAACAATCGCAAACAGTTAGTTTGCCAGCACCGTTTGTGATATTGTCTGACATCGCACACGTGTTGCAAATGGCAACTGTGTGCAGGCTTGCACACCTTTCCTCTCTGTGAACCATCTCGCATTATGGTGTATATCACAAACGTTTGTGTTTTACCAACCGTGTGTGGCGTAACAACCTAGAGAGCGTAATTTCACCATAATTTAATTGCTGCTATATCAAATTGAAATTGAATTTTAATTTGAATGTATGCTATAGCTTTATTCATATCCATCAGGTTCAGACAACCAATGCATTATTTGATTCATAGGTACACATCAAGAATTACATAAGAACCAAATAAAGAATGATGAACCACAGTTGTATACTTGCACTATTAAAGACAGTAAAGAAAGAGGCAAAATACATTCTGGTTGCTGAACAAGGTGAAGCGGAATGCCCATATTGTGCCCTCCTCCATGCAGAAGGCATGCACGACTCTAGTCCAACCCCTTGTGATGGCCGACCGCCCATCCTTCACGGTCTTCATGAAAACATCTAGATAATCATCGTGTTTTGGTAGAAATACTTTAACCTTTGCATGCTCACTAATCATGTAGTTTGAGAGGTAATCTTTAGTAAAGTGTTTGGGAACCGATCCAGAGGAAAAAAGATTCAGACATTGTCATCTAACACAACTCATTATGGGCAGTATAAAGAAGGCTGCAGAGTTCTTACTTACCATCCTGCAGTTCGCTGTTGTATTGGATAAAGTGTAAACAAATAGTTTAATTGCAATCTTTTGACCCATTTTACTAAAAATCTTTATCAGCTTCCTCATTTGATGTTGGTTCATCGATCTCTCATTTCCCCATGCGCAGAAAGGGTCAAAGCATGGATCTTTACCAATGACATATGTACCTAAAAGCACCAAGTTAATATTAGAAGCTAAACACCAATTGCACAATGATGTAGTACAACACTCATTTATAATATCTTATAACAACCAATATACTCACATATTAGATGAATTAACATCTTATATTATGGGCCGGAAGGAGTTTATTGCATTCATACAAAATATCAGCTGTTTAACTACTGTTGTATCCATGGGTTAGAGTTAGTTTGAGCTAGTTTGGGCTCAAATAGCCCGAAAGTATATCTAAACATGAGGGCTAGTTTGAGCTAGTTGCATCTATAACCCACCCAAAAAAACTATCCAACCCAAGAGGTGCTAATTGGAGCTAGTTCTCCTAGTGCATTTATTGTCAATCTAAGTATCTAACCCTGTGAACCGAACACCTCCTTGGATGGAGTTAGTTCAGGGTTAGTCATGAGCTAGGAACTAACTCTAACCTCTAAGCTAAGTTGAGCATCCAAACAGGGCTATCTTGTTGTTGTTGTTGTTGCTGCTACTTTTCTATATTTATCCAGACATCATCAGAAGATTAAGGTAAAACTCTTCCTTGTTGCTATGTAGCCTAGGATTGCATATGTAGACATTAAGTATAGTGCATTTTGCCATGTAGCCTCAGATATATTACATATGGCCCTAGTTAACCTAACGATAAATGGGTTGCAGATATATTCAGTTAAAAGTCTGATTCACCGATTAGGCCCTTATCAGCCCCCCGCCTATATGGTACCAGCTACCGATATCCTGAACAGTGAGCATATATAAGCCATGGGATGAAACTAACCTCGATGGAAAACAACAGTCGTTCCCAAAATTGTCGTGTGTAGGTACATCGAGAAGCATGTTAAGCACAACAGGCTAAACATCAACCAAAATTATCCATGGCAAACAAAATAATCTCCAAAAGATAGCTTCAGTGTGCATGTTTAAGCACACTAGTAAAGCAAAACAAGTGAAAAGGTGTGATAATTGCAATAGGCCTAACATTTAACAACAAGCAAACATAGTCATCCAAACTGGTAGTGTGTCGGTCTAAGGACACTGGTTATTGTTAAATAAAAATGGAAAGGCGTGTTTAACTACAAGATGCAGCAACCAAATGTAGTCATATGCCCCATTTGTTTCAGCTTCGCTTGGATTTTAATCACCTATGGATTCGCTTCAGTGGGGAAGCTATCTCTACGAATCAGCTTCACCACCAAAGTACACTTTGAGGTGCTTCAGGAAATTGCACTAAAAATGACCCAAATCCATATTCAACTTCACTGGCAAAGCTGATTCCAAATAGTTGTTTGTTTCAGATTCCAGATTCGTCTTCACTGGCAAAGCTGAATCTGGTCCCAGAATCCGAAACAAACAGGGCCATAGTGGTATTGTTGAAACTGTTACTGATGAAATTGAACTTAACTGTTCATACTTGCACATAATGAACATCACATTGTGAATAACTGGAATAAACAAGGCATACTACGAACAACCAAAGATAGCATTTGAAACTGGACATATGCTAACTACAAACAACAGAACAATCAAAAAACTTTAAAAGAGGCATATGCTAGCTATAACAGGCTTAACAGCAGGCAAATATATGCATTCCTATCTGTATGTTTAAAACTGGATTGATGAAATGTACTGCACAGTAAATAATTGCACATACAGAGCATCGCATTGTGAACAACTGAAATAAACAAGGCATACTGCAAACAACCAGATATAGCAATTAAAAATGGGCATATTCTCACTACACTACAAAAGGGACTCGACAAAACAAATCATGGGTTTCCCCCTGTGAAGAGGCACGACAAAACAAATCATGGGTTTCCTCACTTGTCACAGTTGGGCTCGTTCCCACGGTAAGAGCATGGACCCTGGATGCGCTCAATGTTGTCGCAAATGGGCTCCTTCCCCTTGGAAGAGCATGGCTGTAGGGTGCCCTCCCTGATGTCGCAGACGGGCTCCCCTTGGAAGAGCAGATGGGCTCTTTCCCCTTGGAAGAGCAGAGAGGGCACCCTCCTCGTGGTCGCCGTCAATAAGGTCTGACTTGGAAGCTGTGGATCCCAAGCCAGTGTTGCAGAACGTGTCCTTCAGAAATGACAAAAGGGGCTCGATGGCGATGTAGGATGGCAAGTTCTTGACAGCGAGCTAGAGGAGATCAGCGGCGGGGCCATGGATGAGATCGACGGTAGTTAAACCCGAGGGGTTGGGGGTGGGCCACTTAACCTGTGACACAGCCCGCCTTAGGCCGTCGCTATTGATGACCCCAATGTCGTAGCCGCCATCCGCGACATGCCAGCATACTCTAGCCCGCTGCTTGAGTGCCTGCCGCTAGTAATTGTCATCAGCTTCCTCGACGATGTTATGAGAAGAAACCGCGATACCCATATCTTTTGGGCCAGTCGCTCCTTGAGCTCCACAGGAAGCATAGTCGGGCTTAGGCTGCGACGCTCTGGAGTGGGGGATGGGGATGGGGATCTGTGGGAAAAGGGGCGTTTGGCAGATGTTATTAATGGAGGTCTCGCGGCGGCAGCGGCGGCGGGCACTACAAAAAAAATAAACTTCCGTGATGATACATGTTTGTCATAGTATGTCGCGTTTTTTGTCATGCATGTACATCCATCACGATTTTATGACAGAATCAAGATAGTCATACATGTGCTGTCGTAGAAGTGTTCCATGACATTACCAAAATTATCATCATGGAAGTGTCCACTTCCATGACGATAAATTGCGCGTCACAGAAGTGCTTTCGTCAAGGGTGACCGACACGTGGCATCCATTGTAACGGAACGCCGTTAAGCTATCAGGTCGGGTTTTGGATCCGATAACCCGTTAACAGCCCGACCAATGGGGATTTTCCAAGTGTAATATCATCATTGGCTGGAGGAAACACGTGTCGGCTCACCGTTTGGACAGATGTCATCCGCTCATTGGACCGAAGGCGCCTATGATACGGCGACACGTGGCACAGCCCAACAGAGGCCCATTCCTGTGAAAAGGCCGGCCCGTTTGACTTGGTAAAAAGGTGGCGGCCCGGCCCAGGGAAGGCCTGGTAACGGCCTGTTCACATATAGCCCAATTACAGCCCGCTAACCCAGGGCCCATTACGCCCTATCCGAATTAGGCCCAGTAGCGTCATCTGGGCCGTCCAATGTGATTCAGCCCATTTTAATTTCCAGCCCATGTGTGGCCCATGACTTCTTTCGGCCCATATGAGGACCTTTGTAACTCTTGGCCCATTAACGGCCCGTGGTGAAACTGGCCCGTAATGAACAGTGTATCACTTTATACCCATTAACGGCCTGTCGTGGGAAACGAACACCTATGGGGCAGGGCCCCTTCTCGGTCCGGCAAGGGAGCGGAGGGCGCACGCAGAGCAGATTGAGGCGAAAGCACGCGAGGGATTTTACCCAGCTTCGGAGCTCTCCGGAGAGATAAAACTCCTACTGCTGCTTTGTGTTTCTATTCTATTCTTGCTCGAGAGCGTGGGTGTGTTGTAGTGTCGAATGAGTCGAACCCCCTCTACGTGCGCATGGGCCTCCTTTTTATAGTCTAAAGGGGTCACCGACAGGTGGCAGCATAGAAAGAGGGGTAAAAAAGTAAAAACGGGGGTTGGTACAACCGCTATCAACAGTGCCCCCTACCTAACTCTGACGGCAGGGGACAAGGGCATTTAATGCCCGTCCGGTCGTCCAAACAGTGCAAGAAGCGACCGTTAGGGGCGCCACCGATCGCCACGATGGCCTCCTTGTCATCTTCACTTGACACCTTTTACCGCTTGGCTGCACAGCTACCCGCCACGTGCACCAGGAGCGATCCTGCGGTGACACGTCATCGGATGCGCTGGAGCGTGGGCGCAGAGTGGTGGCTTTGCCGCGGCAAGCGCCTTGCCCCGGTCGCTATCTCGTCGCACCAGCAAGCTTGCCGCTCGCTGGGTCTTGGTTGGCCTTCCCGGCAAGCTCCTCTTGCCGGGGTCTTGTCCTTCCCGGCAAGCTCCTCTTGCCGGGGCCTTGTCTTCTCAGTTAACACTTTGTTCTTGAATGGTAGTAATAGGAATGGTGAAGGGTCTTCGCGGACGCCCGGCAAGCCTTGCCGTGGGACGCTGTGACTGCCCGTGCACAAGTTCGGGGTACTAAAGTACCCCTACTTTAGTACACCGACAGGAGCCCCCGGGCCTGGGCCATACACGGTGCCGAGCGCTGTTGGGCCAGGCCCAAAACAGGGCACGGGCACGCGCGGCCTGGGTCCAAACCAAATCCACTCCGTATCCGCCGCGTCCTCCCATAACGGCACGCGTCAATCGGGGCGTCGTGGGAGAGATCGTGGGC
Source organism: Triticum turgidum subsp. durum (assembly GCA_900231445.1). Taxonomy (NCBI): domain Eukaryota; kingdom Viridiplantae; phylum Streptophyta; class Magnoliopsida; order Poales; family Poaceae; genus Triticum; species Triticum turgidum. The sequence goes on from LT934120.1 coordinate 25,205,055, forward strand.
AATACTTAAATCCAGGAAATGCGTAACGTTCGCCTCGGTTCTGCATCCGCGCCACGCGGCTCCCATGTGCTTGGGGTCGCGGACGGTGGAAGCGGGAGACTGGGCCATTGCAAGCAGAGGCAGCGGGTCGGCCCCGACTCCCTGCTCTTCCCGTGCCCTGATTCGCTGAGCGGGGCGGCCGAGCCCCCACCCCGCTCCTTTAAGAAGAGCGAGAGGGGAGCGCAGAAGCCCGCACTCTCTCATCTTCTCCTTTCTTCAGCTTCTGCTCCCCTTTCTCTCATTCGCTATGGAGAAAGGGAACCCTGGCCCTTCATCGGTGGCGGCGAGGGGCGCCGCCAGATAGCGCACCCCTCCCTATCCCACGCCCGTGGTGGCAGAGCCAGCCATAAGGGGAAGAGGGAGGGGGTGAGGTCGTGGACGAGGTCGAGGCGCTCGGGGAAGAGGCGGACGGGGCGGTGCACCAGCTCCGTCTCCACCGGCGGTTCCTCTCCCCACGGCGGTCCATACAGGGGACGACCCTTGCGAGTTCTTCGTCAGGCTGCGCCGGGCGCCTCGTCGTCGCCTCCGGCTTCCAGCTCCATTTGCGAGCGCGATGGAGTTGGACCCGCCCGAGACACTGAGATTGCGCATGAGGGGTTGTGGGATCAGTGGCACGCGAGTCCGCGTTGTATTCCCAGCCCCTAATGTGATGTATCTTGATCGTGGGTGGAAGACGTTCGCCCGTATCCACAGCCTGATGGAGTGGTTTACCCTCCATTTTAAGTTAATGGAGGGCGATCTCCTCTCCGTCAAGGTCTTCGGGTGCTTCGGTACTCGGGCGAAGTGCTGCGTGGACAGCTCCTCCGATAGCGAAGGCTCCCCCTCGAGCGAGATTGACGAAGAGGAGAGCGACAGCGATGATGAGGGTAGCGGGCTGCGGGATGGCGGGCCCGACTAGGTGTCGGGCGCCGCTTCATGCGTCACCGGTGACCCCATCATCCGTGTCGCCGGCTCCTTGAACTCCCCGGGGTCGTCTCCTTGGGCGGCTGGCGTACGGAGGCTGCGGAAGGGGAAGAGGGCTGGCGACAAGGCCGTCAAATCGGAGTATGAGGGCGTAGTGCCCTCGACAGCGTGCTGACGTCCTGCCGCCCCGTCTTCGAGCCCCGCTTCCGGCGCCGCCATCACCGTCCAGCCTCCAGATGGCCCCCGGGATGTTCTCTTGGTGTCTTCTGGCACCTATAGCTCGCCTAGGCGCCCCTCTTGCCCTTTTCGCCTCCTTGACCTACCTCCTGAAGAGAGGGACAAGAAAGGGATTACGGGCATCTTATCTTTTTAATTTGTAAGCCTTCGGGCCATAGCCGCATCTAAAACTTGTAATCCTCTCTTTCATGTTTTTCATCCCCTATGGACTGTACCTGAGTGGGATGTTTTTTAATGAAAAGGGGATGCTTGCTATGTTATATCCTTTACTCAATTCCATCCCTTGTATGTTTTTACCCTACACTTTTAGGGAACTTGCCGGTGGGAACACGCTTGCCGCGAGCGCTGAGTGCGGAACATCAGCAGCTTGCCGGCGGTGTTGCTTCCAGCAAGAAACCTTGTCGGGGCTAGTTGCAGCACCCTTTCATTGTTGAGCGGACTCGAAACAAATTAAGGGCGCAACTTAGCCACGAGTCGATTCCTCCGCGCACAGGTTTTCCATACAAGGTACGGTCGTTCAAGGAGTATAACTTAAAAAATTTAAAATTGACTGTGCTCAAACTTTGGGAACTTAGCTTTTCTGTCGTCTGTGTCCCGGCAAGGCTGTACTTCTTTGAACGACGCCATATCCACTTCATTATCTTCTCCTCCCCCCGGTGAACTTGTGGGTGAAGGAACCTTCGGAAAGCCATCTTCGGTCTCAAGGCGGACAGCGCCGGGCCTAGTGACTCGTTTCACCCGATAAGGGCCTTCCCGCTTCGGCGTCAACTTGTTTGAACTCTTGGTGGATTGAACGCGCCGAAGAACAAGGTCGCCTTCCTCGAAGCTTCTGGCATTAACTTTGCGGCTATGGTAGCGGCGCAAAGCTTGCTGGTAGCGAGCAGCTCGTACAGCAGCCTGAAGACGATCTTCCTCGAGGAGCATCGCGTCGTCTTGCCGCAGCTGCTCTTGCTCAAGCTCATCGTAAGCGAGCACTCGAGGCGATCCGTATACGAGTTCCGTGGGGAGAACTGCTTCTGCTCCATAGACAAGAGCAAAAGGTGTCTGGCCAGTGGCTCGATTTGGCGTCGTCCTGATCGACCAAAGAACCACCGGCAGCACCTCGATCCAATTTCTTCTGCACTTGCGCAGCCTGTCAAAAGTTCTGGTCTTGAGCCCGCGCAGCACTTCAGCGTTTGCCCTCTCTGCTTGACCGTTGCTTCTCGGGTGAGCAACAGAAGCGAAGCAGATCTTGGTGCCAAGATCTTGGACGTACTACATGAAGGTGTGGCTCGTCAATTGTGTGGCATTGTCGGTGATGATCCTGTTAGGGACTCCGAAATGGCAAACAATTGACCTGAAGAACTTGACTGCTGACTGTGCTGTCACCTTCCTCACTGCTTCCACTTCTGGCCACTTCGTCAACTTGTCGATTGCAACGTACAAGTACTCAAAGCCCCCGACAGCTCGGGGAGAGGGGCCGAGGATGTCGAGCCCCCAGACCAAAAATGGCCAGGATAAAGGGATTGTTTGGAGAGCTTGAGCTGGTTGATGTATCTGTTTGGAGTGGAACTGGCATGCTTCACACTTGGTTACTTGTGCAGTTGCATCGTGGAGGGCTGTCGGCCAGAAGAAACCTTGTCGGAAGGCTTTGCCGGCAAGCGCTCTTGCGCCAATGTGGTGACCACATATGCCTCCATGTATCTCCGTCAACAGCTTCTGTCCATCTTCCCGAGAAATGCACTTCAATTTCACTCCGTTGAATCTTCTTCTGTACAGTATTGTGTCGACAAACTAGTACATACTTGATTGCCGGGCTACTCTCTCCACTTCTTCTTGCTCCTTGGGAAGTTCTCCTGTTTGAAGGAAATGGATGATCTGCTGTGCCCATGCCGGAGCTTGTGGCTCAACGACAAGGACTTAAGGCGCAAAGGCTGCTGCGGGAACACCTGCTTCCACGGCAAGAATCTGTGATTCAGCCGGAGCATGATGCTCCCCGGCAAGCGTGTCGGGACATAGCTTGTCGGGAGCGTCTGCTTCAACGAAACAAACCCTAGGGCTTGTCGGAGCAGACTGCTCCTCAACACTCTTTGTGTTGATCTTGGGGACTTTCTTGACGGCGGCTTCGGGGAGCTCTACCAGAAAGTAGTCGCCTGTAACTAACTTCCTCTTCTTGCTCTGTCCAGTTGATGGTGTGACAGATGGTTGAGTCAGCTTGAGCACAAAAATTCCTGGTTCCACAGGTAACTTGAGTACGACACACTTTGACAGGCCATCTACAATGTCATTCTGAGCTCTTGGAACGTGTTCCATCTGCAGGCCGTCAAAATGCTCTTCCAGCTTCCTTACTTCACCAATGTATGCCTCCATCAACGGACTCTAATAATCTTTGTTTACTTGACGGACGACAAGCTGTGAGTCACCCCTGACAATAAGCTTCTTGATCCCAAGGTCTGCCGCGATCCTGAGTCTGGCAAGCAAGCCTTCATACTCTGCAGTATTGTTTGTTGCTTGCTCCTTGGGAAAGTGCATCTGGACCACGTACTTGAGGTGCTCTCCGATGGGTGCGACAAGTAGTACGCCCGCACCGGCGCCTTGCAGCGAGAAGGCACGATCAAAGTACATGATCCATTCTTTTCTCGCTTCCTTGACGGGGATGCTCCTCTCCGGAGTTTCTTCATCAGGTGTTCGCGTCCATTCTGCTATGAATTCTGCCAATGCTCGGCTCTGAATAGTTGAAGTACTTTCAAACTTGACGCCAAAGCTTGACAATTCCAGTGCCCACTCGACAATCCTGCCTGTTGCTTCTGGATTCTGCAATATCCTCTTCAACGGAAAGCGAGTGACAACTGTGATCTCATGTGCTTGAAAGTAATGGAGCAGCTTCCTCGAGGCCATGAGAAGGCCGAAAAGCAACTTCTGCACACCAGAGTACCTTGATCTAGCCCCCTGCAGAAGGGAACTGACAAAGTAAACTGGGCGCTGCACCATCTTCTTCTGTTTCTCTTGTTGTGGCTGCGCAGATCCATCCTTGCCGGAATCAGAACTTGTCGGGGAAGCCCCCTGCTTGTCGCTGGACTCGCTTGCCGCGGCCGCTGGCTCATCATCCGCCTCCCTCTCTGCTACTAACGCAGCACTAACCACTTGATTGGTTGCCGCCAGATATAGCAGCAACTTCTCCTGTGGCTTAGGTGCGACAAGTATTGGAGTGGAGGATAGGTATCTCTTCAAGTCTTGCAGCGCAGCCTCCGCTTTCGGAGTACATTTCATTGGACCTGCCTTTTTCAAAATTTTGAAAAATGGCAGGGCGCGCTCAGCAGACTTAGAGATGAACCTACTGAGAGCAGCAACACAGCCGGCAAGTCTTCGCACATCCTTGACGCGCTTCGGTGCTTCGATCTGTTCAATGGCTTTGATCTTGTCGGGATTAGCTTCAATCCCCCTCTGAGACACAAAGAATCCGAAAAGCTTGCCAGAAGGAACTCCAAACACGCACTTCTCGGGATTCAACTTGATATTGATCTTGCGCAGACTTGCAAAAGTCTCGTCCAAATCTTGGATCAGAGTCTCTTTGTCCTTGCTCTTGACCACTATGTCATCCATGTAAGCTTCTACATTTCTGTGCAACTGTGGCTCAAAAGCATGACTGACTACTCTTGCAAATGTTGAACCATCATTCTTTAGTCCGAAAGGCATCCGTACAAAGCAGTACGTGCCACATGGAGTAATGAATGCGGTTTTCTCTTCATCCTCTTCTGCCATGAAGATCTGATGATATCCTGAGTATGCATCAAGGAATGAAAGCAGATCACATCCTGCTGTGGAGTCGACAATCTGGTCAATGCGCGGCAAGGGAAATGGATCCTTGGGACAAGCTTTATTAACATTAGTGAAGTCAATACAAAGCCTCCATTTCCCGTTTGCTTTGCGCACGACTACTGGATTGGCTAACCACGTTGGATGGAGTACTCCTCGGACCAGGCCTGCTGCTTCCAATTTCTTGATCTCCTCTGCAATGAACTCTTGACGCTCCACTGCTTGCTTCCTAACTCTCTGCTTGACGGGCCGCGCGTGAGGGCAGACGGCGAGGTGGTGCTCAATTACTTTCCTGGGAACACCGGGGATGTCAGATGGTTGCCATGCAAACACATCAACATTCGCCCGCAGGAAAGCAACGAGTGCGCTTTCCTATTTAGGGTCAAGCGTGGCACTGATGGTGAAGGTACCACCAGTGCCGTCCTCCTTGGCGGCCACTTTCTTGGTCTCAGGTGTCGCTGTCTTTGCCTTCTTGCACTTGCCGGTGGAGCTCGATGGTGTGTCCTCGACGGTAGCGCAGCACTCCGAAGAGGTGCGCTTGCCGGAGTGGGCATCAGAGCTACTCTTGCCGAACTTGGTCTTCTTCTTCCCCCCGGGAGCTTCAGCGGCAAGTTGTTTGCGTTTTGCTGCGGCTGCTGCTTCCCGGTACAAATAAGTGCATCTTTCTTGTCGCCATGGACAGAAATAACACTTATGGACCAGGCATCTTAAGCACATTGTAAGTGTAGTGAGAGGCTGCCATGAACTTGGCAAGCGCTGGACGGCCGAGTATCCCATTGTAAGGCAATGGGAAATCAGCAACGTCAAACGTGACTCTCTCTGTCCTGAAGTTCAGCTCGCTGCCAAAAGTTACTGGCAGTGTGATCTTCCCCTTCGGCTTGCTCCTTCCCAAGTTGATTCCTTGAAAAGTGCCGGTCTCTTCGAGCTCGCTGTCGGGGATCTGGAGCTTCTTGAGCACCGCGAAAGAGATCAGATTCAGGCCGGCCCCGCCGTCAACCAACATCTTAGTGACCTTGAGGTTGCGGATGGTTGGTGAAACCAACATCGGCAAGCACCCGACCGCAGTGATGCGGTCAGGGTGATCCTCAACGTCGAAGATGATGGGCGTGCTGGACCACTTCAGGGGTTTGCGCGACTCGATGGACGGTTCTGCTGCGTTCACTTCCCGCACCCACTGTTTGAGTTGGCGGTGCGAGGTGTGCAGAGAAGCACCACCGTCGACCCACAAAACCTCCGTTGCCTTCTGAAACTCCTGTTCGTCGGTCTCATCTTCCTCCATCTCGTCATCTTCGTCTTCATCCTCGTCCTTGTCGCGGCCACGGGGAGGCCTATCTCCTTGCCGCTGCTTGGCCTTGCCGCGGCGCCCTCCCGGGCGGGACGCTTCTTGACCGATCCTCCGCCACCTTCCTGGGCCTTCTCCTTGTCGGGGCGTTCATATTCAGCTTTCTGTAACTCTGCCATCTGCTCAACCTTCTTGCAAGCTTGGAGGTCATGGCCCTTGGTGCGGTGGATCTTGCAGTACCGCTTGCCGGTGCCGTCCTGCTTGTCAGCGGCTACCACAGCCTCGCCGGAGTCACCAGCTTTGGCCTTGTCGGAGCCGCCTCCGTTGCCGGACTGCTCGACAACTAGCACATCCTTAGCCTTTCTCTTTCTGTTGTTCCGCCTCCGGTTCTTTTTTGCCGGAGGGGCGTCCTCACTGTCAGATCTTTCTGCTCCTGCGTTCTCTCCGGGGAGTTTTCTCCCCTTTTCAGCACGTGCACACTTGTCGGCCAGAGCATAGAGCTCGCTGACATCTCTAATTTTTCACATCGCCATCTCCTCCCTCATCCTGCGGTTACGCACGTTCTGATGGAACGCGCTGATAACCGCGGCGGGGTGGACGTCTGGGATGTTGTGCTGCACCTGGCTGAATCTCTGTATGTACTTGCGCAGGGGTTCTCCTTCCTTCTGGGCGAGCAGATGAAGGTCGCTTTCCTGGCTATGGGGCTTGTGGCCGCCTGTGAAGGCGCCGACAAACTGATGGCACAGGTCCGCCGACGAAGAGATGGAGTTTTCTGGCAAGTGCATGAGCCAAGATCTGACGTTGGGCTTGAGCACCAGCGGGAAGTAGTTGGCGAGGATCTTCTGGTCGCGTCCCCCGGCAGCCTGCACCGCGATGGTGTAGACGCTGAGGAACTCCGACGGATGTATCCTGCCATCGTACTTCTCGGGCACGTCTGGCTTGAAGTTCTTGGTACTGGGCCATTGGACCTGCCGCAGCTCACGGGTGAACGCAGGGCAACCTACCGCGTACGGCAAGTCGCCTGGTTCCCCTGGCGCGCCAAAGATGTCGTGGGAAATGAACACCTATGGGGCAGGGCCCCTTCTTGGTCCGGCAAGGGAGCGGAGGGCGCACGCAGAGCAGATCGAGGCAAAGGCACGCGAGGGATTTTACCCAGCTTCGGAGCTCTCCGAAGAGATAAAACTCCTACTGCTGCTTTGTGTTTCTATTCTATTCTTGCTCGAGAGCGTGGGTGTGTTGTAGTGTCGAATGAGTCAAACCCCCTCTACGTGCGCATGGGCCTCCTTTTTATAGTCTAAAGGGGTCATCGACAGGTGGCAGCGTAGAAAGAGGGGTAAAAAAGTAAAAACGGGGGTTGGTACAACCGCTATCAACAGTGCCCCCTACCTAACTCTGACGGCAGGGGACAAGGGCATTTAATGCCCGTCCGGTCGCCCAAACAGTGCAAGAAGCGACCGTTAGGGGCGCCACCGATCGCCACGATGCCTCCTTGTCATCTTCACTTGCCACCTCGCACCGCTTGGCTGCACAGCTACCCGCCACGTGCACCAGGAGCGATCCTGCGGCGACACGTCGTCGGATGCGCTGAAGCGTGGGCGCAGAGTGGTGGCTTTGCCGCGGCAAGCGCCTTGCCGCGGTCGCTGTCTCGTCGCACCCGCAAGCTTGCCGCTCGCTGGGTCTTGGTTGGCCTTCCCGGCAAGCTCCTCTTGCCGGGGTCTTGTCCTTCCCGGCAAGCTCCTCTTGCCGGGGCTTTGTCTTCTCAGTTAACACTTTGTTCTTGAATGGCAGTAATAGGAATGGTGACGGGTCTTGGCGGACGCCCGACAAGCCTTGCCGCGGGACGCTGCGACTGCCCGTGCACAAGTTCGGTGTACTAAGGTACCCCTACTTTAGTACACCGACACGGCCCGTTATTCCATTGGGCCGTTTCCAGCCCAAGTTATCTTTCGGCCATCTCAGGGCCCATTGATTCTTGGGCTAATTTGCAGCATTCGGTTACATACGGCCCATTACTGTCATTTTCTGCTTGTGGGCCAAATTCAGCCCATCGTTCAGTCGGCCCGTTTGCGGACCGTTAATACGTTGGGCCGTTTTCATGTCAAAAAACCTGTTGGGCTGTTTTCATAGAGTTATCAAATACGTCCTATTAACGGTCCGTTATGGTCCACGAATAGTACAGCCCATGATTGGCGAAATGATGATACGCCCCATAGAAGGCTCATGGATCCTACAGCCTGTATGAGGCCCATGGATAGTACGGCCCGTAGAAGGCCCATGGATCGTATGGCCCGTAGAAGGCCCATCGACCCTACGGCCCATAGAAGGCCCATGGACCCGAAGGCCCGTATAGAAGGCCGGTGGATCCTATGGCCCATATAGAAGGCCAATGGATCCTACGGCTGGACGAAGGCCCATGGATCATACGGCCTGCAGGAGGCCCATGGTTACAACAGTTCGTGTGTTGCCATGATTATTTTGGCCTAGTTACCAAAAATAGGCTATTGTGGCCACTAGAAAGAAACAGAAAAAGAACTGCAGTGACTACAAGCAAACAACTAAACAAGACATTAAGGAAATAAATAAGCAAGCAATTAACGCTAGCCTATTACCGCTATTACACATATTACATCCACTGGGCATCAAAGTTCGCCACCAGTGCAAATATAGGGAACAAAGCAGCACATTACATACACTGGCCGTCAAAATTGGCCACCAGTGCAACTAAACACGACAGCAAAACAAGAGCAGAACTGAAACAACTTCAAAAGAGCTCAAGAAACGTTATCCTGGGTATCCACCATGCTGGCAATAAGCTTAGCAAGCTGATTATCTTTGTCCTGTTTGGCGCTAAAATCCTCCAACGCTTGCTGTTGCACCAGAAAGTATGCATCTGAATGCTCCAGGGACTTTCACAGTCCTTCCGCTTCTTGTCATAGCACAGCTGATCGATGACTTTCAGCTTGCAGTTGAGACTCAAGAAACCGAACTTATTCAGACAGTGAGTTTGAATAGCTTGTGGAAGCGGTAGTGGCCAGTAACTCGAACACTATTCCAAGACAGGACTTTGGGGTTGTCTCACTGTCTTCAAGATAGTCTTCATTAGCTGTTTTATCAGTCTTGTTGGAGACCAACAAGGCTGTGTCACTATCCTGAACCTTGTCTGCGTTACTTCCTTTACCATTGCTTAATAAGGCACTCTTCCCCAATATTTTGTCAGCATTCTAAAAGAAGAAACAAGCAGACACATAACAAGTTTAGCATGTACTAGTATATGAAACTCATTTCAGTGAACCAGTTCATTAGTAAGGTGGATAGGATTAAACTACCAAGTCTTCTATTGCCAAGTACTAGTACATAATAAAAGCATCAAACAAACATATATCTATGTCCTATGGTCACTGCATTGTCTTGCCAAATCAAAATAGAGACATGGTTCAAATCATATCAGTTCAAGAAAAAGGAGCAATGAAAGAATACAAAGCGTGGGAAACTACACGACACAACAAGATTTCAGATGGGTACCACGGGTCTACATGTACAACAACACTATTGGCTCTGTTGTGAGGCTAGTAATGTGCATGATATGAAAGTCAACTGGATACACAATTGAAATTGAAATCAACAGAGCTATTGATAAGAGCAAACCTGTTAAAGAAACATGCGTGAACATACCTGCTGTGCCATTGGAGTTTCGATTGGATCCTTTAATTTAAAAATAAGTTTGTATGAGTAAATACAATGATACAAGAGCAAAGCAATCATAGTTAAAAAAGGCGCGCCTAAGCGAGCGCTTAAGCGCGCCTAAGCTCTAGGCGTGGGCAAAATGCATTGCGCATAACTACGCATAATCTGTGCACAACTGCGGATAAGCATGCACTTTGGTCTGTAAAGCGCAAGGCGGTTTCAAAATGCACAATTAACGTCTAGCGCTTTTTTGAACTATGATAGCAATGGAATCTTAAATTAGAACAGTTGTTCTTCAGGTTTAGCCACTTGTTCTACATGAACAGAGTACAGTAAGACGCAAGAATATAATACTTAAAAATAGAAAATGAGCTCATAGACCTTACAACATTCTTGGTTCGGGACCAGTACTGAACAAGGCGTTCCCAGTCATCTTCCAGTAAATGTGTCTCAGGAGAACATAAGGAAATTTGATGAGTTTCTTTGCCGGTGAAGTACATTTTCTTCAGGTAATTCTGATACTGTCACCAAGCATTCTTGAAGATAGCAGAGGTATTAGCACAGGTTACCTCATCCTGAGTTTCAAAATTTGTCCTTCTCTATAGAGAAAAACGGGAAAATTTGCTGTATTATAACCATCATGGAGGTAGGATGTATGGAATGAAGCAAAGTAATTGCCATGAATAAGATTACTTACACATAACTCCTGGACAAACACCTGCAACTGGCATTTTCCTTCATCTTCAGTATAATATTTCCAAGATGGGAAGATACGCCCATATGATTTAACAACATCAAATGCGATAGATGCTAAACTACAACTAGCTGGTTGTGCTTCCTCCACAGGAATAGGTGTACTAACTGGAGGAGTTGGGGTTCGCCGTGATAGTACTGGCCCTTTGGGCACTGGAGCTGCCTTACTAACTGCTCTTGTTTGGGAGCTCTGTGGTGGAGATGGTGCTGTGTCAACAGGAACTGGGTTACTATCGGCTAGGGTTGGGGTTAGATTGGGTGAAGCTGGTTCTCGGTCCATCGTAGTAGGGGTACAATTTCCGAGAGTTTGGGTTATGTGTGGTAGGGATCGTTCTTATGCATGTACAACCGGGGTGCTATCTCCACCAAGAGGTAGCACTATTTTATTTGAAGATCGTGTTTTTATTCCGCTAGATACTGGCATTGCTCGCTCCAATTCAAATGGCTGGTAAACAGGAAACATAGTTGAACGTACAGACATTGTATGAGAGACAGATGCAATAGATAGTGTGGTAAAAAGAGGGCATGAAACAGTTGACATGTATATTGTTTAACTAAAATGGATAGCATGACATAATTTCACATATATGATGTCTATCTAAACTGGATAGCATAGCATAACATAATTCAAAGATATGATGAATAACTAAACAAGATCACATGACATAATTCACCTAAATGTTATCTAAGTAATCAGGATCGCATCATTTAATACACATATGTAATTTATATGCTAAATAGAGGTCATTCGATATGATGTCTGAACTAAGAACATGGTGTTGAATATTGTGTTTATGATGTCTAAGCTATGCAATGCAAGACACCGTATGCATGATATGAGCAGTATAACTATGCCAAGTTAGAGCATACACCTCAGTGGGGGAATAGGACTGTTCATCTATCTCTGAATCCATCTCTGAGGAGCTATCGGGACCCAACAAGAGATCTGCTTCGACAGGTAGCATTGTCTGCTCTGAAGGCCTTGTTTTCACTCCAGATTTTTCCATCTCCCACCCAAATGGCTTATTCATAGGAAGAGTAGTTTAATGTACAAACATTGTCGACCAACGTAAATGTAATTAAGAAAAGGATGGGCAAGATATCATTCAAATATATGATGCCTGGTTAAACAGGATGGCATTGCACATTTCACATATATTATGGCTGGCTAAAAGACATGAGACTGCATAATTCCCATATATGATATAGAAACTAAATAGGTGGCATTATAGGACATGTCTAAACTAAGCAGATGACATATATGATGTCAAAAGTAGGCACTGCAAGGCAACATATGCATGATATGACTAACATCATCATGCCAAGGTAGAGCAAACACCTTGGGGGTAAATAGGAGTGGTCAGCGGCGTCTGGATCTGCCTCAGAACAGATATCTTCCTCTGGATTACAATCTGGAGAGGGGTGGGGAGGGTTTGCCATTGAACCCACCATGGAGCGATGTCTGCATGACATTGTATTGCCACACAAAACTCTTCTCTTTTTCTCTACATGTTCAACATGACTGTGTACAATATATGACATGCATATGAAAAAATATGGTGAGATTGTGTAAGGAGAGCATGCAGAAATTTAGAGTGATGGTAACAACCAGTGGATCGACATTTTTCCGTTGAACCAAAATAGCCCTAATGGATCGACGTGAATGCATAGTAATAAGTGATGCAACAAGTGTACAACCTCTTTGCCGTAGCCGTGGACCTCAGCATCATTGGGTTGGTCGCTGAAGCAGTTGAGGCAGAGGTGGCTGTCGAAGGTGTGGAGGAAGATCTGAGGAATCTGTAGATGGCGTCCAGGGCACTGCTCTGTTGCAATGGATCGTTCTGTCATTGGAGCAGCTCCGGTGAGCCGTAAGACGTCAAGGCTGAAGCAGTACAAGACAGACATCGTCAATCTCACGTGGGATTCTAATAGCATCTCCAATAGATGATGTAAAATGAATGTAAAATTAACATCACCAAAAACCACCTGACTACAATAGATGAGGTAAAAACAGTTGACTCTAAACTTAACTGTCGAAACTGAAATTTACTGTGGAATCTGAATGCTACTGTCGAAACTGAACGCAATGGTAGCAGAGAGGCACTTGACATGTAGTTTAGGGAGGGCCTGCAGTTCATCTTCAACCTGCACCCCCGTGAGCTGCCAGCCACCACTGGCCGAACCGCTAGGCCCAGCGCCGCCCCGAAACAACTCGCCACCGCCGCCCCGACCAACCCTCTAGGCCCCCTGATACGTCTCCAACGTTTCTACTTTTCCAAACACTTTTGCCCTTGTTTTGGACTCTAACTTGCATGATTTGAATGAAACTAACCCGGACTGACGCTGTTTTCAGCAGAACTGCCATGATGTTGTTTTGTGTGTAGAAAAGAAAAGTTCTCGGAATGTCTTGGAAATCCACGAAGGCACTTTTCAGATTTAATAAGAATTTTTGGCAAAATAATCAAGGTAAGGGGGCCCATGGGCTGTCCACGAGACAGGGGGCGCCCCCCCCCCCTAGGGCGCGCCCTCCTATATCATGGGCCCCCCGGACCTCCTCCGACATACTCTCCAACTCCATATATACCGTCTCGGGGAGGAAAAAATCAAGGAGAAAGTTTCATCGCGTTTCACGACACGGAGCCGCCGCCAAGCCCTAATCTCTCTCGGGAGGGCTGATCTGGAGTCCGTTCGGGGCTCCGGAGAGGGGGATTCGTCGCCATCATCATCATCAACCATCCTCCATCACCAATTTCATGATGCTCACCTCCGTTCTTGCATGTTCTGAGATTGATGTTGCTATGACTTTGCTATGCTTAATGCTTGTCACTAGGGCCCGAGTGCCATGATTTCAGATCTAAACCTATTATGTTTTCATGAATATATGTGTGTTCTTGATCCTATCTTGCATGTCTATAGTCACCTATTATGTGTTATGATCCGACAACCCCAAAGTGACAATAATCGGGATACTTCTCGGTGATGACCGTAGTTTGAGGAGTTCATGTATTCACTATGTGTTAATGCTTTGGTCCGGTTCTCTATTAAAAGGAGGCCTTAATATCCCTTAGTTTCCGTAAGGACCCCGCTGAACACGGGAGGGTAGGACAAAAGATGTCATGCAAGTTCTTTTCCATAAGCACGTATGACTATTTACGGAATACATGCCTACATTACATTGATGAATTGGAGCTAGTTCTATCTCACCCAATGTTATAACTATTGCATGAGGAATCGCATCCGGCATAATTATCCATCACTAATCCATTGCCTACGAGCTTTTCACATATTGTTCTTCGCTTATTTACTTTTCTGTTGCTACTATTACAACTACTACAAAACCCAAAAGCATTTACCTTTTCTGTTGCTACTGTTACCATTACTATCATACCACTTTTGCTACTAAATACTTTGCTGCAGATACTAAGTTATCCAGGTGTGGTTGAATTGACAACTCAACTGCTAATACTCAAGAATATTCTTTGGCTCCCCTTGTGTCGAATCAATAAATTTGGGTTGTACTTCACCCTCGAAAGTTGTTGCAATCCCCTACACTTGTGGGTTATCAAGACTAATTTCTGGCGCCGTTGCCGGGGAGCATAGTCCTATTCTTTGATTCACTTGGGATTTATATCTGTTGATCACTATGAAGAACTTGAAATACGCTAAAACCAAGATCTATCCCTCAACTACGAGGGGAGGTTAGGAACTGCCATCTAGCTCTGCACTAGATTCTCCTTCCGTTATTAGTAAGCTTGCGACACCTAAACCTGCTACTGCTATGAATTCTGATATGTCGCATGTTATTGATGAAGCCACTTCTGCTATGCATGATGAAACTACTTCTGTGTGTGATACTACTTTGCCATTAGGTGAATTTCTTGATGAACAACTTGCTAGAGTTAGGGGGAATGAAAATATTGAAGATGCTATTGATGATAGTGATCATGAACGTTCCCCCAATGATTATGCATTACCTGTTGTTCCTAAGGGTTATGTTATGAATGAAAAAGCTGCTATGGAAATTCTTGCTTGCAATGATAGATCTGACCTTAAAAAATTATTAGCTAAATGGAAGCAGCAGTCTCTTAATGCTAGAATGAAACCCGATCCTGCTTTTCACCTATCTGTGTTACTGATAAGGATTATGAATTCTCTATTGATCCTGATATTATTACTTTAGTTGAAACTGATCCTTTTTATGGCCTTGAATCTGAAACTGTTGTGGCACATCTTACCAAGTTGAATGATATAGCCACCCTATTTACTCATGATGAGAAGTCTCGCTATTTATATATCCTTAAGATATTCCCGTTCGCATTAAAGGGTGATGCTAAGACTTGGTATAATTCTCTTGCTCTTGGTTGGTGTGCGTAGTCCCCAAGATATGATTTATTACTTCTCTGCTAAATATTTTCCTGCTCATAAGAAACAAGCTGCCTTGCGGGAAATATATAATTTTTTGCAAATCAAAGAAGAGAGTCTCCCACGAGCTTGGGGGAGACTTCTCTGGTTACTTTATGCTTTGCCCGATCATTCTCTTAAGAAAAATGTAATACTTGATATCTTTTATAATGGACTAACCGATGCTTCCAAGGACCACTTGGATAGTTGTGATGGTTGTGTTTTTACTGGAAGAACAGTCGACAAAGCTGAAATATTATTGAATAATATGTTGACTAATGAAAATAATTGGACTCTTCCTGAGCCAGTTCCTGAAGTAATTCCTGAACCAATTGAGCCAACTCCTGAGCCTATTCCTAAACCCACTCCAAAGAAGAGAGGTGTTTTATTTCTCAGTCCTGAAGATATGCAAGAGGCAAAGAAATCAATGAAAGAAAAAGGAATTAAAGCTGAAGATGTTAAGAATTTACCTCCTATTGAAGAGATACATGGTCTTAATTTACCGCCTGAAGAACCACATTGTCTTGATAACCTGACACAGGTAGTAAAGGTAAATTCTCTCTATAGATATGATAAAGTTGAAATACCCTCTACTAAATTTCATAGCCCATGCTTAGATGAATTTGATGACTTTATGGCTAGACAAGAAAGTTTTAATGCTTATGTTGGTAGAGAGTTAAAGAATAATGCTTTCAAGATAGGACGTGTAGGTGATAACCTGGCTAGAGTTAAAGATGAACTTCACCGCGTTAGCAAATATGCTTCTATGGTTGCTACTCAAGCTGATCAAGTACTCAAAGCTCAAAATGATTTGCTTGAGGAATTGAATAATAAAAATGACTTTGCTGTTAGAGTGGCTACTAGAACTGGTAGAATGACTCAGGAACCTTTGTATCCTGAAGGCCACCCTAAGAGAATCGATCAAGATTCTCAGAGAAATAATTTAGAGGCACCTAGTTCTTCTAAGAAGAAGAAAAAGAAAGAAGATAGGACTTTGTATGCTTCTAATGAACCTACTGTAGACACACCTGAGAATCCCAATGATATTTCTATTTCTGATGCTCAAACACAATCAGGTGATGAACATGAACCTAGTGATAATGTTAATGATAATGTTCATGTTGATGCTCAACCTAGCAAAAACAATGATGTACAGATTGAACCTACTGTTGATCTTGATAACCCACCATCAAAGAATCAATGTTATGATAAGAGAGATTTTATTGATAGGAAGCACGGTAAAGAAAGAGAGCCATGGGTTCAGAAACCCATGCCCTTTCCTCCTAAACCATCCAAGTCAAAGGATGATGAGCATTTTGAGCACTCTGCTGAAATGATTAGACCTATTTTCTTACGTATGCGCTTAACTTATATGCTTAAAGTAAATCCTTATGCTAAATATATGAAGGATATCATCACAAATAAAAGAAAGATACCGGAAGCTGAAATTTCCACCATGCTTGCTAATTACACTTTTAAAGGTGGAATACCAAAGAAACTTGGAGATCCCGGTGTCCCAACTATACCTTGCTCTATTAAAAGATATTATGTTAGAACTGCTTTATGTGATCTTGGAGCCGGTGTTAGTGTTATGCCTCTCTCTTTATATCGTAGACTTGAATTGAATAAGTTGACACCTACTGAAATATCTTTGCAAATGGCTGATAAATCAACTGCTATACCTGTCGGTATTTGTGAGGATGTGCCTATTGTGGTTGCAAATGTCACTATCTTAACGGACTTTGTTATTCTTGATATTCCCGAGGACGATAGTATGTCTATTATACTTGGTAGACCTTTTCTTAATACTGCAGGGGCTATTATTGTTTGCAACAAAGGCAATGTCACTTTTCATGTTAATGGTAATGAGCATACGGTACACTTTCCGAGGAAACAATCTCAAGTTCATAGCATCAATTCTATCAAAAAAGTTCCAACTATCATTTTTGGAGGTTTTGAATTTCCTCTTCCTACTGTCAAGAAAAAGAATGATATTCTTATTGTTGGGGATTTCCATATCCCCGTTGAGGTAACTTAGTGTTATTCAAAATTTCTCTGTTTCCGTGTTATTCGGAATGAGCTTGTTAACAAGACTTGATCAACCTTGTTAGTAGATTCATTTTGATGATCACAAGATGGATGAAACTAGAAGGCACAACCTTCTGTACCCTCCTATTACTTTCTGTTATTTAGAATAAATAAAGCAAAAATAGTATTATCTGTCTGTTTTCTGATTTATCCGTGCAATTAAAAAATAGTCCAAAAATAAAAGTGCTCCAAATGCCCTGCAAATTTAGTATGATTTTTTCTGGAATATTTGAGGATTTTAGGCACTGAAAACACTGCAGGAGGGCCAAGCACCAGGCCACGAGAGAGGAGGACGCCGCCCCCCTATAGGGTGCGCCCCCTGTCTCGTGGGCCCCTGGTGGCTCCCCTCCACTTATGCCAGCACCCACACACTCCATCTTCTACCCAAAAAAATCCCCATCCAGTTCATGCCCGAGTTCTAGCTCATTTTGCTGCGATTTTCGATCTCTTAGCTCAAAGCTCCATTCGCAAAACTGCTTTGGGAGATTATTGCTTGGTATGTGAATCCTCCATTGGTCCAATTAGTTTTTGTTCTAGTGCTTTATTCATTGCAAATTTTTGCTGCATAGGTGACCATGTTCTTGAGCTTGCATGTTAAATTTTTGAGGTCCCAAGCAATTCCAATGCATGATATAAGGCTCTAGGCACTTGTAGGAGTAGTTGCTATCAATCTTGTTTAGTTTTATTCACTTTTATTTTGAAGTTACTAAAATTTCAGAAATTTTCAGAAAATGTTAAGGAGGTTCTTTAAAGGCTCTTCTAGCCAAAGCTCTAAGGAAAAACAAGACAAAGAGAAGGAAAAACCCAAGTATAATCTTCCTCGCTTAGCGGAAGTACGGTCATGTGAATGGCCATGTGAGGATTTCTTGAAGGAAGCTGGAATTCATGAAGACTTTTATGCTTTAATCGAGACTGCAGGCCTCACCAGTTTCATGAACGACCGAATCGATCAGTATCTCTTACTTACCAATACTTTCGTGCAAAACTTTTATTATTATCCTAAGAAGTCACCTCCTGCAGTATCATTTCATTTATATGATGAATTCAAAGAAATGTCTTTACGTCATTTTTGTGCGTTATGTAGGATACCTTATGAGGGAGAATTAGATGAACCCCATCGTGAAGATGTGGATGGCTTCGTTAAAACTATCGCTGTAGAAGAGCCAAAGAAGAGCTCTGAGGCAAAAGTCTCTAGCATACACTTTCCTGTTTTACGCTAATTTGCCATATTTGCTAGTAGATGCTTGATTGGTCGTGGGAATAGTGGAAATTTGAGTGTTCCAGATATTATTGTTCTTCAACATGCTTTGCTGGGAGACAATACTTTTAGTATGGGTGCCGTCGTTGCTAAACGGCTAGCCCTGAATCGTACAAAAGGCCCCATATTTGGAGGTATCTATGTTGCACGTCTTGCTGAACATTTTCAGATACCCATTAGGCACCTTGAGGAGGAGGAGACAAAATTACCCCCTCACATTTTAGATTACAAGAGCATGGTAGCACACAAGTTTATTGTTGACAACAAAGAAAAGATGCTTTTGTATAAACTTAGATTTAACAAGAAACACATTGAGATTATTATTTTGCCTGCACCCTTGTTATTTGATTTGCTTGCAGAAAATCGTCTTATCACGCCGGAGGTGGTGAACAACCATCTAGCCCAAGCTTTTACTCCAGAACCTAAACCTGAACCGGAACCTGAGCTGGACCCTTATCGTGCATCATATGTCCAGTGGGATCCGGAGATGACCAGCCAGTATCCGGATATTATTATTTCACTTCTCCTTACACCGGAGAGAGTAGCGGCGGTCCTTGGTATTAAACCATCTTAGGCCAAAAGCCGAAGCTTGGGGGAGTACGTATTTCTCACCGACTTTAAATTCATGTTCACACACTAGTCGTCGGTGCTCATACTCTTTCATTCTATCATCCATGTTAGTTTAAATTTCTTTTTCTAGCTTTCTTCTTGTGTGTTTGATAAACCTTAAGAAAAACCAAAAAAATTAGTTAGTTTAATTTCCTTGCTTGTAGTAGAAATTAAAATGAAAACCCAAAAAGATTTCTCGTTCTTCTTTTGCTTGTTGGGAGCTTTCCCGTGTAAATAGTTTTATTTTCTTTTCTTTCATTTGGGGGTCGAGAAGACCATATTGAAAATGCTTAGTGGCTCTCATATGCATGATTGTTTATTTATATTTAGAGCCCATATTACTTGTCTTCTCTCTTGAGTTGAATGCTTGCAGATTCCAGCTTAGTCCAATGCACGTGCACTCTTATTATTATACACTTCGTTTAGTCGTGCAAGTGAAAGGCAATAATGACGATATATGATGGACTTATTGGGATGAGAAAAGCTGGTATGAATTCGACCTCTCTTATTTTTGTAAATATGATGATTCATCGTTCCTGAGTCAGCTATTATGAAATAAACATATTTGCAATGACATTTAGAGATTATAGTTGCTTGTGCCATGCTTGATTAGCTATGAGTTATAATGTATTACCTTGCGTGCCAACATGCTATTAGAATGATTATGATGTGATATGATGGGATGGTATTGTCACACCCTGATTTTCGTGTCACAACACTTAAGTCACTAAATCATGCTAAAATGTGGTTTGACAAAAACTTTTGAGTGTTTTGTCTTTGCTTTGATTGAATGTTTGTCTGCTGTTTGCAAGTGCTCTAAGAATCAAACTCCAACTCCTATACTTCATCTCCTTGATCCAAAACACTTTCCCAATGATCATGCCATGTGTATAGAACAATATAGTATTTTCTTACAAAAATAATTTCGCCAAAAAGCATTTTCTAAAATTAGTTTTCCAAAAACCCCCGAATTGAGGTTTGCACTGCAAGTACTTAATTAAGGGTAGTAAAAATCTTTCCAAAAATATATTTGACTCCTATTAGATATAGGATACCGAGAAACCACAAAAATATAATTTTAAAAGTTATTTTCCTATTTTATTTCAAAGTTTTTTCTTAAGGCCAGAAATGGTCTTTAATAGGGAAAAATTATTTTATTGTTTCAAAAATATTTGACAAAAATTAGGGAAACTCAATGGACATATATTTTCCATATATAAGAGTTTCAACACATGGTCATGTTAAAAATATTGGTCAAACCCCACAAAAACCCTTTCTGGATATCTCAAGCTTTTGAAATATTTACAAAGGAAATATTCTCCAAAAATTCCAAGAAAATTCTAGCATGTCACATATGACATATGAGATGATCTTGCCAAGTATCATGACTTAGAGAACAAGATAACATCATCAAATACCCTCAAAACAATTTCTGTCCATTTTGAAATTTGAACAACTCTACATTACCAACTTTCTCTCCTTGATTCCAACTTTTGTGAGAATGATCACATGACCTAATGAGGCCACTACACCAAGTGGTGCATCAAGGAGAATTGATTTTCCTGACTAAATCTTGGAAAACCCATTTCTGTTCATTTCTAGGGTTTGCCAAAGTTACATTGGCAACTTCCTCCAAATGAGCTCCAACTTGGTGATCAACCCCATTTGTACATGACACTTGATCCTGTTAAGTATCATAGCAAATGGAGTTCATTTGCTTGCCCAAACCTACATCAAACACCTTCTGGCAGAAATTAAAAATGTATGTTTGGTCCACTTCCACTAATCCCCATGAGCTAATCTTTCTCCCACAACACCATCTGATCCTCCTCTAACCCCTGCATCTTTCCCTGCCCGAGAAGCCATGATGAAGGGGGTGAAAATCCCTTTTTCCCCCTCTGGACAGCAGCTTTCCTCCCATTCTCTCACCTCTCTCTCACTCCTGGCAAACCCCAGGGCATCCAATGCCTCTCCCACATTGTTTACTCCCCTGAGCAGCCACTAGACACAAGTGGGCGCGTGAGGACGCGAGGAAAAGCCGCGGGTGTCGGCCATTTGCGCGCTCTGGAGCACGTCAGCGTGCTCCCGACCGTTGACGCCGCGTCCCTCGACCACCTCGAGCCTCCCCCTCGCGCCAGTCGAGGTGCCTCGACGTCCGCAACACGACACCGAGTTGGCCCCCTCCTCTCTCTTCCTCCTGCTGCCTCCTCTCGCATGCGCACCGGCCGCCCGAGCGCTCCAATGGGCGACCTCACACGCGTGGTGCGCCTGGCCCCCCTGCTCTCTCTCTTCTCTTCCCTAGCTCTAGACCGAATTCAGGAACACCCTAGACACGGTGCATCACCGTCCCGAGGCCTGTAGCGACGAGCACGAGCTCGCCGGCGCATGAGCCCACGGTGGGCCGAAGCCTTCGCTATATAAAGCCATCCCAGGCCTTCCTCTGGATCCCTTTCGCCCTCTCTCACTCCCGTGCATTCCCTGAACCAACCCACTCCCCTCCTCGTGCACTCCATCCCCCTCCTAGGCCGGAGCCGAGCCGCCGGCCGCTGCTTAAATCCGCAGGCCTCGGTCCCTCTCTCTTCCCCCTGGATAGCTCCGCACCCTCCTGGCACCACCACAAGCCCTCCCCTCTCCGCCATTCGTCCCAGGAGCATCGCATGCTCGAAGCCGAAGGTGGCCGATGGCCTCCTCCGCGGTCGCCCGGCCCGTCGCCGCCACGGCTCTCCTCGGCAAGCGATCCGTACACCGATGGATGCAGCTCATCCTCCTGAGCACGCCGGTGGGCGGAGCACCGCCGGAGGTGGCCCGTGCCGCCCGGGAGAGCGCCGGCGCCCGCTCGGCCTTGCCTCCCCTGCCTCTGCTCTGTTCGAGCGGGAGGTAGGAGACGGCCTGAGCACCGGGCCCCGCTCGTCAGCGACCCGGTGGGCGGGCCCCGCTGTTTAAGTGGAGACGGCTTCCGCCGTTACCGCCTCCCCCGCGTGAAGGCGTATTTCCCGGAGCCGCCTTCGACGTGGCCTCCCAGCGGGCGCGCGCGAGTGGCTGGGCCAGGCCCAGTGGTGCCCCGCTGCTAAACCTCGTCCGGTGCGTGCCGCCGCCGCCCAGGCCCAGCCCGTTTGGGTAAAAAGCTTCCCCTTTTTCTTTTCTGTACAATTTGTAAAATCCATAATCAATTCATTTTAACTCCAAATTTGATGATTCAAATTTCTAGTGGTTCCGAAAATCATTCCCTATCACATGGTTCTATTTGCACATTTTTCCAGAATCATTTCTTTCACAAATATTTATCTAATCCTGTTTTTCCATTTCTGTGATGAACTTTAGAAAATCACAAAGGGCTCATATTTGATCCAAATGCCATGATTCAAATTCCTAGATGCATCTAAGTTCATAACTTAGTTTATGAACATTTTTATTAATACTTTCTGTATCACCTAAACTAATGGTCTATTTCTTTGTATATAGCCAACTTTGCATATTCATAAGAAATTCATTCGAACTCCAAAGCCAGTGAAACCAACTCCCAGATGCTTCTAAAATCATCCTCTGTTAAATGGGTACCCTTGCTTATTTTTCAAAAATATATTTCTGTACACTTCTTGCAATTCCATAAACCCCTTGATTCCATCATATCGAAATATTTAGAGATATCCATTGATCCACTTCCAATGAAATCACTTTGGTCATTCCTCATATGACCAGAGGTATACAATAAAAGTCAACTTCACATTTTTAGAGCACATTTATTCTTGCCTTGTTGTGTTGCTTATTGTGTTTGTTTCCGACGTTGGTTGACGAAGTAGACGGAGTACTTGGAGAAGGACCAGAAGATTTCAAGACTCTGATGAACCAGGCAAGTAGCCCTTTGACCATGTCTATGAAACCCCTTTTTATGCATGTCATATATATAGCTCTTTATTAATGTTGCATCGGAATCATGGTGAGATGGTGAACCACGTGGGTTGGTTGCCTCCGTTATTTCCTCGTTGATACTTGCATTGTGCATGGCCCTACCTTCTTATGAGGGTTATGCCGGTGGGAGTAGATAGGATGCTAAGTACTGCTACGCAAAAAGGGACGGGGATATGCATGGTGATGGAGACAAAGTACTTTCAAAAGACTTTTCGAAAACCCCATCAGGTGCCACTTATGCCTGAGGGAGATGATGAGATGGGTAACCACTTGATGACGAAGTGGTGTACCGAGGCAAGTGTGTGTTGTTTTCGAAAATGGACTAGATTTAAGATTTGATGACTGTCCCAACCTTACATGCGCGACCACTCTACCCTTATATGGGAAAGGGCATTATTGAGTACC
Source organism: Triticum turgidum subsp. durum (assembly GCA_900231445.1). Classification (NCBI taxonomy): domain Eukaryota; kingdom Viridiplantae; phylum Streptophyta; class Magnoliopsida; order Poales; family Poaceae; genus Triticum; species Triticum turgidum. The sequence goes on from LT934120.1 coordinate 25,228,418, forward strand.
TAGACCGATACTAGCTTGGAGCCCGCATTACTAGTGACGGGGGAGAGTTGGTGCTCTCTCTTGGGACGGGGTTGTGCCAGGTAGGGCGGCCATGACTGTTTTCACAAGGCACCGGACACACTGTTGGTACCCCGTGCCAGTGGTATGTGATAAGTATGGGAGCGAGGCTCCAAGAAAGTGTTATGTGAAAAGTGGGCACGGGGGTTACTGCCAATCGAGTGGACTCCATGTTAGTGTCGTCTAGGGAAAGGTAGTGATCGGGTGCTTACCCCGGGTACTTGAGGTACCGCGGGTCATGGATGACACGGAAGTTCCCCGGATCTAGTGGGTAAAGTGTGCAACCTCTGCAGAGTGTAAAACTATTCGAATAGCCGTGTCCACGGTCAAGGACGGTTGGGCAGTGCTGCTTAAACTATGTCCAGAGTTTTCAACCGTATGTGTGTGAGCTGATAAAACTACCTGGGTCAAGTCAAAGAACTTGAAATGATTGAGCTGGGTTGGTGCCCACTCTGTTTATGTTAGATGGGTTGGTGCCCACTCTATTTATGTTGATATCCGTAACCAATCCTCATGGTTACTTGAACTCTCTTGATGCATGCTTTATAAAGATGTTGAACATGTCATTGCACTCAAAACTAGCTTTCTGCAAAAATTTACCTATATCATGCATTGTTGTACCTTGAACCAAAACATGGGTTGCTTGCGAGTACATTCAACGTACTCACTGGCTTGTCCCAGGCTATTTACTTGGCCAGGCTTGAAAGAACAGGATATGATGAAGAATACTTCAGCGACGAACATGCGAGCTAGGACGCTTCCCAGTCAGAATGCCTGTAGGGTTAAGGCAGATGGCATGGGTCCAAGTTGTTATTGAAGATTTCCGCTGCGATGTTATACTCAAGACTCGACCATAATGGTCCTACCTGTGTAATGCGGTATGTATGGATGTAAGACTCTTGTTATTCAGCTTCTGTGTGTTCAGTGAGCATTGATCTGTGGGATCACTGTACATGTGCATTCGGCGATCACGACTTATGAGTCGGGGTCCCCACAGAGCTGGTATTAGAGCCATCCTGACTGTAGGAAGCCTTAGTTAGCATGGTCGTTAGTTAGGGTAAAACTATTTCCAAAACTACTACTAGTTTTCAAAACTATCTATACTTCTCTTCCCCTTCTGAGTTTTTCGAAAACTAAGATATACTACCTCTTCCCCTTCAAAATTTAATGGTCGCTAGAACCCTTATGCCCTAACCACTGGATTCTTTGTAATCCTCGTGGATAATCAAGAAGGAAGATGCCTTGCCAGACATTCACCTACATCTCCTGAACTCAAGATTGGCGACATCACAAAAAGACGATACCAACAGAAGATACATCCTCGAGGAATGAGGACCTGAAGACCCAGGAGATGGTGACACCCTTGACACTGCCCCAAGATGATGCAACCTTAGCCTACGATGATCAGGGCGTAGAATATGCAATATCATGATATACATCGCTAATAGAGTAACCATGTCACTACCGTTGTTGTATCGGCAACCACTGATGGATGAGAACCTAGCCATTTGGTCCGCCTCACCATAGTGAGCAGGAAAACGGTTCTCCTCGTCCCCCGCTCTTGGTGTCGATGTTGTCATCAACGTAGGCGACATGATGGACCTCTATTATGCCTTGATATGTCATTGCATAAAGGATTACCTACCTGGTACCATCAACGGCTTAGAAGACAAAAAGGGATCTTCATGATTAAGAAGACAATGGAAGACCAAGTCGATACCAGTTATGAGGAGCCACCTTCACCCCATCACTCCAACAGGCGAGAAGTTGTTGAAGACTCTTCAAGCTCAACCGGGATCGTTTCATCGAACAACTACAAGAGACGTAGCAACACCTGAGGGAAACATGGGAGACTGCACGAGGCACAAGGCACGACTATAGAGTCCGAGAACCCCTAGGGTAGGATGAGTCGTGTACCCCCTATGCGCAGTCGAGTCCGTATGATGGTTCGAGTAGAACCCTGATTGTGTGTTGCTTGTTTTTATTTGTCTGTGTTTTTGATATCAGTCGCCCTTTTTGCCCTAGGCAACAAGTACGCAACTATATCACCTGCCCTATTTTGTTGTTTGTGTTTGGCCTTTTTGGCACTTGTTTGTTTGCACCTGCACTATAGAACCCCCTTTAGGCATCCCACCTCCTCTATGCTACTTTTCCCTCTCATCTCTCTCTCCTCAACTGAGGGCTAGTAAGAAAATATGCACCAAGGATTCCACCTCGGCGACCAACAAGCACTGAAGACTTTTGCTATAGCCTCCTTGACCAGGTACAACCCCGTATGTTTACACCTCAAGACTAGAACCCTATTCCTAGACCCTTCGAGACTTCACGAGATACCCCAGCTCGAATCCTTAACCATGAGCTTAACCTACGGAATTGCAAGAGAACCTGTTAAGCCTCCGTAACCTTGCTTATCACTGGGTTCATTATGGAACTAGTGGACATTGTGTACGAGCACATTATCTTCCTAAGATAGCACCAAAACTGACGATGCCATAGGGTAGACCAATCAGAGGATATAGGAATAGAGGAGAAATGACTTGATGAGTTTATAGCAATGACTTGAGGAATTATATGAGACTATTTGGTGGATTATGAGGCTTTGATGTTGGTAGATGAACTTGGTGGGATCATGAGTATAGATTAGCATAACTTTCTTTACCCCTGAGTAAATTGGGTTTTGTAGGATAATTGTGTTCGCAAGCTAGAATTCTTGAAAGTATTTGGATTTAACTTAGCCATGGGATATTGATAGGAGACAGTTGATATTACGTATATAACTTGGGGGAAACATGTAGGAATTCTCGTTGGACAAGAGATTTGGATTTAAGTAGGTGATCCTAGTTGGATATAGATGATGATGTGTATCTACATGGTTCAGAGTAAATTGGATTTAGACTGATGATCTCGATCATGATACCATGTTTCTCGGTGGACGATAAACTAGGAGATCGGATTTGTAGAATTAATGGATTTGTGTAGTGATTGATGGAAGTTAATGGGCTGCTGGAGTTGATTCATAGGAAGGAAACAAGATTTTGGAGTGGCATACGACGTGTTTCCTTAGGATAGAGATGCACTATCTTGGACCTTGGGTCAATAGACTGAGCACTTGGATGGTGGATATTAAATCCAAGCTTGCATGCTCTACCCATGGATTTTTAGGGGTGGACACACACACATGAGTTTGGGGATCGTAGACATATATGGTGTTGTTAGACCTCCTCTTGGGAGTCATGAGGATATGAATAGCATGAGTGATGATTGGAGTTGGCCTATACGAAATGATGCTATCAGTGATATGATGTGATTTGTTTAAAGGGCTAGATAGCCTATTGGCATCTCAGAAACCGTGCTTAAAGATAGGATGATAAATGTTCATTCGCACACTAGAATCCTTGAAACCCTTGTGCCCTACCAAGCCACAACACGGTTGGGTCATGACCTTGGGCCTTGGCTCTAGATCAATAAGACCTTGACCAATGCTCAACCGTGACCCTCACCAATGCCTCAGCCCACTCTACGTACCCCAAATACTTCATAGAGTACTTGGGCAAGTAAATCATCATCCTTACTTGAGGACATATATGTCCACATGAAGACAGAAGAAGAGTTGATCAGCTGGTTAGGGAACATCCGAAGACCGCCATGTCAAGGAGGAAGAACTATACCAACCACCGTCGTCAAGGAGTGAGCTTCCGCGTTGAAGACCGTGCATATCTGCAAGCCACTCCTCTCAAAGGCAACTACGGCCGCATGAAAAAACTATGCTACTCATGACCTTGAGCTAGCAGCAGTGGTTCATGCCCTGAAGACATGACGACATTACCTCTCAAGGGAAGCGATGTGAGATATACACGGATCACAAAAGTCTGAAGTATATTTTCACTCAAAGGGAATTGAACATGGGGCAAAGAAGATGGCGAGAGTTGATCAAAGATTATGACCTCAGTGTTCAATACCACCCTGGGAAGGCTAATGTGGTAGCTGATGCATTAAGAAGGAAGGCTTGTTCCTTGAATGCTATGCTTAAGGACAAGCTACCCGCCTTGTATGAAGAACTTGAAAGCTTCGGGTTGGAACTGGTTGCACCAGGATTCTTAGCTAACCTTGAAGTCAAGCCGACCCTGATGGATGAGGTTAAAGGAGCTCAGACGGGACACGAGAGTATTGAAGGCATCACGAGGAAGATCAAGGCAGGCAAAGCCCCCACTTCATTCCTGTCAAGACGACCTACAAGAGGAACCAGTTAGCCAGGCTCTACATCAACCGAATCGTGAGCATTCATGGTGTTCCCAAGGAAATTGTGTCGGATAGAGGAACCCAATTCACCTCAAGGTTCTAGAAGAAGTTCCAGGAGGCCATGGGGACCAAGTTGTCCTTCAGCACTGCTTTCCACCCACAGACCGGAGGTCAGACAGAACGAGTGAATCAGATACTCGAAGACATGCTCTGAGCCTGTGTCTTAGCATATGTAGCAAAGTGGGAAGATTGCCTCCCTTTCGCCGAGTTCTCTTACAACAACAGTTATCAGTCAAGCCTTTAGATGGCACCATTTGAGGTGTTATATGGACGGAAATGCCGCACACCCCTCAATTGGTCAGAAACCGGACAAGGACTTGTCTTTGGGCCCGATATCCTCCGTGAAGCCGAAGAGCAAGTCCAGCTTGTCAGAGAGCGTTTGGAGACTACCAAGTAAAGACAAAAGAGTTACGCTGACTCACGTCGTCCAGACATGACCTTCCGGGTTGGAGACCATGTTTATCTCCGGGTCACCCCTCTCAAAGAAACCCAGCGCTTCCAGGTCAAAGGAAAGCTCGCCCCAAGATTCATCGGCTTCTTCAAGATCACTCCACGATTTAACAACCCCCTCCGAGATCGCTACGAGACAAAGAGAAGACAGTTACCAGCTGGAGTTACCACCTGACTCGCCCGCTGTGCACAATGTTTCTCCACACGACACAACTTCGGGAGTGTTTTCGACTTCCTAGCTTGCCCTATCTCTACAAGGATATTGACCACCGAGCCATCGACCCCTAGCCCAATCTAACCTACCGCAAGCTACCCATTGGCAACACTGGATCAAGAAGAGCGTCATACATGAAGCTACAACACCAGGTCCTTCAAGATTCAATGGAGCACCACTCAGAAGCAGAAGCAGTATGAGGACGTGAAGACTACCCCAAATCCAAGTTTCCATACTCCTTTCCGCGCCTAGTCTGGGAATCTCGGGGACGAGATTCTTGTAAGGGGGGTAGGTCTGTCACACCCTGATTTTCGTGTCACAACACTTAAGTCACTAAATCATGCTAAAATGTGGTTTGACAAAAACTTTTGAGTGTTTTGTCTTTGCTTTGATTGAATGTTTGTCTGCTGTTTGCAAGTGCTCTAAGAATCAAATAAATCCTCCAACTCCTATACTTCATCTCCTTGATCCAAAACACTTTCCCAATGATCATGCCATGTGTATAGAGCAATATAGTATTTTCTTACAAAAATAATTTGGCAAAAAAGCATTTTCTAAAATTAGTTTTCCAAAAACCCCTGAATTGAGGTTTGCACTGCAAGTACTTAATTAAGGGTAGTAAAAATCTTTCCAAAAATATATTTGACTCCTATTAGATATATGATACCCAGAAACCACAAAAATATAATTTTAAAAGTTATTTTCCTATTTTATTTCAAAGTTTTTTCTTAAGGCCATAAATGGTTTTTAATAGGGAAAAATTATTTTATTGTTTCAAAAATATTTGACAAAAATTAGGGAAACTCAGTGGACATATATTTTCCATATATAAGAGTTTCAACACATGGTCATGTTCAAAATATTGGTCAAACCCCTCAAAACCCCTTTCTGGATATCTCAAGCTTTTGAAATATTTACAAAGGAAATATTCTCCAAAAATTCCAAGAAAATTCTAGCATGTCACATATGACATATGAGATGATCTTGCCAAGTCTCATGACTTGGAGAACAAGATAACATCATCAAATACCCTCAAAACCATTTCTGTCCATTTTGAAATTTGAACAACTCTACATTACCAACTTTCTCTCCTTGATTCCAACTTTTGTGAGAATGATCACATGACCTAATGAGGCCACTACACCAAGTGGTGCATCAAGGAGAATTGATTTTCATGACTAAATCTTGGAAAACCCATTTCTGTTCATTTCTAGGGTTTGCCAAAGTTACATTGGCAACTTCCTCCAAATGAGCTCCATCTTGGTGATCAACCCCATTTGTACATGATACTTGATCCTGTTAAGTATCATAGCAAATGGAGTTCATTTGCTTGCCCAAACCTACATCAAACACCTTCTGGCAGAAATTAAAAATCTATGTTTGGTCCACTTCCACTAATCCCCATGAGCTAATCTTTCTCCCACAACACCATCTGATCCTCCTCTAACCCCTGCATCTTTCCCTGCCCGAGAAGCCATGATGAAGGGGGTGAAAATCCCTTTTTCCCCCTCTGGACAGTAGCTTTCCTCCCATTCTCTCACCTCTCTCTCACTCCTGGCAAGCCCCAGGGCATCCAATGCCTTTCCCACATTGTTTACTCCCCTAAGCAGCCACTAGACACAAGTGGGAACGTGAGGACGCGAGGAAAAGCCACGGGTGCCGGCCATTTGCGCGCTCTGGAGCACGTCAGCGTGCTCCCGACCGTTGACGCAGCGTCCCCCGACCACCTCGAGCCTCCCCCTCGCACCAGTCGAGGTGCCTCGACGTCCGCAACACGACACCGAGCTGGCCCCCTCCTCTCTCTTCCTCCTGCTGCCTCCTCTCGCACGCGCACCGGCCGCCCGAGCGTTCCAATGGGCGACCTCACACGCGTGGTGCCCCTGGCCCCCCTTCTCTCTCTCTTCTCTTCCCTAGCTCTGGACCGAATCCAGGAATGCCCTAGACACGGTGCATCACCATCCCGAGGCCCGTAGCGACGAGCACGAGCTCGCCGGCGCATGAGCCCACGGTGGGCCGAAGCCTTCGCTATATAAAGCCGTCCCAGGCCTTCCTCTGGATCCCTTTCGCCCTCTCTCACTCCCGTGCATTCCCTGAACCAACCCACTCCCCTCCTCGTGCACTCCATCCCCCTCCTAGGCCGGAGCCGAGCCGCCGGCCGCTGCTTAAATCCGCAGGCCTTGGTCCCTCTCTCTTCCCCCTGGATAGCTCCGCACCCTCCTGGCACCACCACAAGCCCTCCCCTCGCCGCCATTCGTCCCAGGAGCATCGCATGCTCGAAGCCGAAGGTGGCCGATGGCCTCCTCCGCGGTCGCCCGGCCCGTCGCCGCCACGGCTCTCCTCGGCAAGCGATCCATACACCGATGGATGCGGCTCATCCTCCTGAGCACGCCGGTGGGCGGAGCACCGCCGGAGGTGGCCCGTGCCGCCCGGGAGAGCGCCGGCGCCCGCTCGGCCTCGCCTCCCCTGCCTCTGCTCTGTTCGAGCGGGAGGTAGGAGACGGCCTGAGCACCGGGCCCCGCTCGTCAGTGACCTGGTGGGCGGGCCCCGCTGTTTAAGTGGAGACGACTTCCGCCGTTACCGCCTCCCCCGCGCGAAGGCGTATTTCCCGGAGCCGCCTTCGACGTGGCCTCCTAGCGGGCGCGCACGAGTGGCTGGGCCAGGCCCAGTGGCGCCCCGCTGCTAAACCTCGCCCGGTGCATGCCGCCGCCGCCCAGGCCCAGCCCGTTTGGGTAAAAAGCTTCCCCTTTTTCTTTTCTGTACAATTTGTAAAATCCATAATCAATTCATTTTAACTCCAAATTTGATGATTCCAATTTCTAGTGGTTCCAAAAATCATTCCCTATCACATGGTGCTATTTGCACATTTTTCCAGAACCATTTCTTTCACAGATATTTATCTAATCCTGTTTTTCCATTTCTGTGATGAACTTTAGAAAATCACAAAGGGCTCATATTTGATCCAAATGCCATGATTCAAATTCCTAGATGCATCTAAGTTCATAACTTAGTTTATGAACATTTTTATTAATACTTTCTGTATCACCTAAACTAATGGTCTATTTCTTTGTATATAGCCAACTTTGCATATTCATAAGAAATTCATTTGAACTCCAAAGCCAGTGAAACCAACTCCTAGATGCTTCTAAAATCATCCTCTGTTAAATGGGTACCCTTGCTTATTTTTCAAAAATATATTTCTGTACACTTCTTGCAATTCCATAAACCCCTTGATTCCATCATATCGAAATATTTAGAGATATCCATTGATCCACTTCCAATGAAATCACTTTGGTCATTCCTCATATGACCAGAGGTATCCAATAAAAGTCAACTTCACATTTTTAGAGCACATTTATTCTTGCCTTGTTGTGTTGCTTATTGTGTTTGTTTCCAACGTTGGTTGACGAAGTAGACGGAGTACTTGGAGAAGGACCAGAAGATTTCAAGACTCTGATGAACCAGGCAAGTAGCCCTTTGACCATGTCTATGAAACCCCTTTTTATGCATGTCATATATATAGCTCTTTATTAATGTTGCATCGGAATCATGGTGAGATGGTGAACCACGTGGGTTGGTTGCCTCCGTTATTTCCTCGTTGATACTTGCATTGTGCATGGCCCTACCTTCTTATGAGGGTTATGCCGGTGGGAGTAGATAGGATGCTAAGTAGTGCTACGCAAAAAGGGACGGGGATATGCATGGTGATGGAGACAAAGTACTTTCAAAAGACTTTTCGAAAACCCCATCGGGTGCCACTTATGCCCGAGGGAGATGATGAGATGGGTAACCACTTGATGACGAAGTGGTGTACCGAGGAAAGTGTGTGTTGTTTTCGAAAATGGATTAGATTTAAGATTTGATGACTGTCCCAACCTTACATGCGCGACCACTCTACCCTTATATGGGAAAGGGCATTATTGAGTACCTAGACCGATACTAGCTTGGAGCCCGCATTACTAGTGACGGGGAGAGTTGGTGCTCTCTCTTGGGACGGGGTCGTGCCAGTTAGGGCGGCCATGACTGTTTTCACAGGGCACCGGACACACCGTTGGTACCCCGTGCCAGTGGAATGTGATAAGTATGGGAGCGAGGCTCCAAGAAAGTGTTCTGTGAAAAGTGGGCACGGGGGTTACTGCCAATCGAGTGGATTCCATGTTAGTGTCGTCTAGGGAAAGGTAGTGATCGGGTGCTTACCCCGGGTACTTGAGGTACCGCGGGTCGTGGATGACACGGAAGTTCCCCGGATCTAGTGGGTAAAGTGTGCAACCACTGCAGAGTGTAAAACTATTCGAATAACCGTGTCCACGGTCAAGGATGGTTGGGCGGTGCTGCTTAAACTATGTCCAGAGTTTTCAACCGTATGTGTGTGAGCTGATAAAACTACCTGGGTCAAGTCAAAGAACTTGAAATGATTGAGCTGGGTTGGTGCCCACTCTGTTTATGTTAGATGGGTTGGTGCCCACTCTATTTATGTTGATATCCGTAACCAGTCCTCATGGTTACTTGAACTCTCTTGATGCATGCTTTATAAAGATGTTGAACATATCATTGCACTCAAAACTACCTTTCTGCAAAAATTTACCTATATCATGCATTGTTGTACCTTGAACCAAAACATGGGTTGCTTGCGAGTACATTCAAACGTACTCACTGGCTTGTCCCTGGCTATTTACTTGGCCAGGCTTGAAAGAACAGGATATGATGAAGAATACTTCGGCGACGAACATGCGAGCTAGGACGCTTCCCAGTCAGAATGCCTGTAGGGTTAAGGCAGATGGCATGGGTCCAAGTTGTTATTGAAGATTTCCGCTGCGATGTTATACTCAAGACTCGACCATAATGGTCCTACCTGTGTAATGCGGTATGTATGGATGTAAGACTCTTGTTATTCAGCTTCTGTGTGTTCAGTGAGCATTGAACTCTGGCATCACTGTACACGTGCATTCGGTGATCACGACTTATGAGTCGTGGTCCCCACAGGTATCCTACTTTGAATGAATTGAGTGACTCGACTTGGCACATGTTCACTCATGTAGTTGAATCAAATCAACATAGCCTTCATGATATTTATGTTCATGGTGGATTATATCCTACTCACGCTTGTATCCGATGTGAATTAATTTTAATGCATGCTTACGACTGTTGTCGCTCTCTCAGTTGGTCGCTTCCCAGTCTTTTGCTAGCCTTCACCTGTACTAAGCGGGAATACTGCTTGTGCATCCAAACTCCTGAAACCCCAAAGTTGTTCCATATGAGTCCACTATACCTTCCTATATACGGTATCTACCTGCCGTTCCAAGTAAATTTGTTTGTGACAAACTCCAAACCTTCAAATGAAATTTTGTTTTGTATGCTCGAGAAGCTCGTGTTACAGCTAGAGCTTCCTATATATTCCATGCTAGGTGGGTTATTCTCACGAGGAGTGGACTCCGCTCCTCATTTACGAGAAAGGGCCGGTAACCGGGATGCCCAGTCCCATGATCCAAAATGATCAAAGCGAATCAAATTAATTAAACAAAACTCCCCCAGGGCTGTTGTATGTTGGAGGCACTCGTTGTTTTGAGCAAGCCATGGATTGATGCTTGTTGGTGGTTGGGGAGTATAAACCTTTACCATTCTGTTTTGGAACTGCCTATAATTCATGTAGTATGGAAGATACAGCCATCTCATAGTTGTTGCGTTGACAACGAAAGTATGCCGCTCAAAATGTTATTCAATCTCTATTTTAAAATCGAGCTCTGGCACCTCTACAAATCCCTGCTTCCCTCTACGAAGGGCCTATCTATTTTTTTTATGTTGAGTCATCACCCTTCTTATTAAAAAGCACCCGCTAGAGAGCACACTGTCATTTGCATTCATTATTATTTGTTTATATTGGGTATGACTTGACTGGATCTCTTTCACCATGAATTACAATGTTTAGTCAGTCCTTGATCTTTAAAGGTGCTCTGCATTTATGTTTTGCGGTCTCAGAAAGGGCTAGCGAGATACCATTTTGTAATATCATGTTATGATTATTTTGAGAAAGTGTTGTCATCCGAGTTTTATTATTATGACTCGCTACCTGATTACACTATTGATATGAGTAATTGTCAGACCTATGTGTTATTGTGAGTATGGTTAATTCATAATATTTGTTGAAACTTGAATGCTGGATTTTCATGTTTACAACAACATGAGCAAATAGAGTTTGTAAAAGTTTTTCTTTATCACTTTCAGTTTATCAACTGAATTGCTAGGGGACAAGCAAAGGTTTAAGCTTGGGGGAGTTGATACGTCTCCAACGTATCTACTTTTCCAAACACTTTTGCCCTTGTTTTGGACTCTAACTTGCATGATTTGAATGAAACTAATCCGGACTGACGCTGTTTTCAACAGAACTACCATGGTGTTGTTTTATGTGTAGAAAAGAAAAGTTCTCGGAATGTCCTGGAAATGCACGGAGGCACTTTTCAGATTTATTAAGAATTTTTGGCGAAAGAATCAAGGTCAAGGGGCCCACAGGCTGTCCACGAGACAGGGGGGCGTGCCCCCCCTAGGGCGTGCCCTCCTATCTCGTGGGCCCCCCAGACCTCCTCCGACCTCAACTCCAACTCCATATATACCGTCTCGGGGAGAAAAAATCAAGGAGAAAGTTTCATCGCGTTTCACGACACGGAGCCGCCGCCAAGCCCTAATCTCTCTCGGGAGGGCTGATCTGGAGTCCGTTCGGGGCTCCGGAGAGGGGGATTCATCAATGTCATCATTATCAACCATCCTCCATCACCAATTTCATGATGCTCACAGTGTGCGTGAGTAATTCCATCGTAGGCTTGCTGGACGGTGATGGGTTGGATGAGATTTACCATGTAATCAAGTTAGTTTTGTTAGGGTTTGATCCCTAGTATCCACTACGTTCTGAGATTGATGATGCTATGACTTTGCTATGCTTAATGCTTGTCACTAGGGCCCGAGTGCCATGATTTCAGATCTGAACCTATTATGTTTTCATGAATATATGTGTGTTCTTGATCCTATCTTACAAGTCTATAGTCACCTATTATGTGTTATGATCCGACAACCCCGAAGTGACAATAGTCGGGATACTTCTCGGTGATGACCGTAGTTTGAGGAGTTCATTTATTCACTATGTGTTAATGCTTTGGTCCGGTTCTCTATTAAAAGGAGGCCTTAATATCCTTAGTTTTCGTAAGGACCCCGCTGAACACGGGAGGGTAGGACAAAAGATGTCATGCAAGTTCTTTTCCATAAGCACGTATGACTATTTACGGAATACATGCCTACATTACATTGATGAATTGGAGCTAGTTCTATATCACCCTATGTTATAACTATTGCATGAGGAATCACATCCGGCATAATTATCCATCACTGATCCATTGCCTATGAGCTTTTCACATATTGTTCTTCGCTTATTTACTTTTCCGTTGCTACTATTACAACTACTACAAAAACCCAAAAACATTTACCTTTTCTGTTGCTACTGTTACCATTACTATCATACCACTTTTGCTACTAAATACTTTGCTGCATATACTAAGTTATCCAGGTGTGGTTGAATTGACAACTCAACTGCTAATACTCAAGAATATTCTTTGGCTCCCCTTGTGTCAAATCAATAAATTTGGGTTGTACTTCACCCTCGAAAGCTGTTGCGATCCCCTACACTTGTGGGTTATCAGCCCCCGCCCCCACCCTGAACCCTAAGATAGATAGTGGGGTACCTCTCCGGCGAGCCCCCGTACCCGCTGCGGGTGGTTCTTCCTTAACTCCGGCGAGCCCCCCAACCCCTGGAAATCGACTGACCCAAAAGTCGATTCAGTCGACTGAAGTGTGGCTTAATCGGAGCAAAGCAGCAGCACGAGTGAGGGGGAGAGCAGCAGCAGCAGCTGGGCGAGCGAGCGATCGAGCGACAGTCGGAGCAGCAGTAGCAGCGCGAGCGAGCGAGCGATAGCCGGAGCAGCAGCAGCAGATCGGGCTGGTATGGACGCCGCCGCCGAAGGGGCCTCGCACTGGGGGAGAGCCGCTGTGGAGATGTCGCCCGCGGCGCCGACTTGAAGGTAACCGCTCCATGGGGGTGTGGGATGGAGCACCGTCGGCGGTGGGAGGTCGAGTTAAGGAGAAGGTGCGATGTGATGAGTGTACAACCTCTTTGGTGGCGCCGAGTAGGCCTCGACTTTGTCCGAGGAGTCGGTGAGGATGCTACGGTTCTAGTGGAGCAGGTTAAGGCGGTGCTGTGGGGATGGATCACCCACGATAGACGAGGCGATCGTCGGAGCAGCTCCTTGGAGGTGGAGGACGGGGCGGCTGAACCAGCGGGACCGCGAGATGGACGACAGATCCTCATCCGGGGAGGTGGACGAGGGACATCAAGCTGTTGCGGTGGACGACGTCATCGGGGAAGAGGCTCCGGCTAGGCAGCGGTGACGTGGCTGACGGAGGAGGGTGGGGTTTCGCGGCTGGAGCGGAGAGGTTATGGCGGCCTAAGATTTCGAATGGCGAAAAGGGGGCGATGGGAGGGGGTGAAGCATGACCTAGGGACGTGCTTGTCCAAAATGTAGGGTGTGTTACAAAAGTACCCCCCAACGATTTGAACTAGCGGCCCTTTCGGCTCAGTGTTAGAAGGGGGATTTCGCGTGTCGGTATTTGGCAGCTGAAGGGAGTTTTCGCGCGCATTGTAAATTCGGGATAGCAAGGCGCAGGTTGAGAAGGTGCTAGTTTTGAGAGCCCGATATCTGAATTTTCGAGATATAACAAGACGCGGGTTGAATTTTAGGGACAAGCCTAACGTGTAGTAATATTGTACTTGTACGTACCAAATCAATTCGCACTTCCCTCAACCAAAAAGAAAACAAAAAAAAATAAAACTATTCACACCACACAAAGAGAGTCTTGCCCCATTTCACTATACGAAATCTATTCAAAGCTACTCCCTCCTTCCATCTATATAGGTCCTAATGCGTTTTTCAATGCTAATTTTGACCAAATATTAGAGCAATGATATATGACATGCAACTTACACAAAGCACACCGTTAAATTCGTCTGTGAAAGGTTCTTTCAATGATATAATTTTCACATTGTGCATGTCATGTACTATTAATCTTGTCAATAGTCATTACGCCCTATATAGATGGAAGGAGGGAGTATGAATCCATGTTATGTCCGATTAAATTTTTTTGCTTGCTGTATAATGCATGTAACCTACTCATACCAACATTTTAGTGAATTCCAAATGTCTATACTACCGCTACAATTCGAACTAAATTTGAATTCGTTTCTCTATTTCAATAAGAATCTACAATCATGATTGTTGCCAACTTCAACCATCATAGTTTCCTTGCTATCCGCCAGATATAAATCAGACGGCCTATAATGCAGGATGGCAGGCACACCATCATCAACAACTCCGTTTTTTATAAGAGTATAAATAAAATATATTAAATGTAGTATAACATGTTCATAAACACACCATGTGTATCACAGTTATATATATTCATACATGCGTCGGTTTAAAACACTATGATAAATTCTTCAAATATCCGAATTCGCTTTTTATAATGAAGTATATATGATCTCTATTCGTCTTTTACACCCACACAACCCTCTTATCTTTGTAGCTAGCACTAAATTTCTCTTGTGCATGCACACGCCCGCATCCCTCTCACCCTCCCTCAGCATTCTCTAGCTCCATCGCGCAAATTCGTATTTTCACTTTAGGTCATTCACCCATGGTGTGTGTAGGCCCCCCAGCTCCTTGTTTACGGCACACATCGATCGATATGCCTCTCTAGCCAGGTGTGCCTAGCACAATCACAAGCTTCCCCTCTTCTCTTGTCACCGTCCATGCCTCACTCCCACCACTCTTTTCATCGCTCTCGTACTCGCACACTCCTCCCCCCATGTCGGGTGTCAAAACCAGCGGATCTCGGGTAGGGGGTCCCGATCTGTGCGTCTAAGGCTGATGGTAACAGGAGGCAAGGGACACAATGTTTACCCAGGTTCGGGCCCTCTTGATGGAGGTAAAACCCTACTTCCTACTTGATGGATATTGACGATATGAGTAAGTACAAGAGTTGATCTACCACGAGATCGTAGAGGCTAAACCCTAGAAGCTAGCCTATGATGATTATGATTGTGATCGTCCCTCTAAGAACCAAACTCTCCGGTTTATATAGACACCAGAGAGGGCGATTACGTGGAGTCAGTTACAAGGAAGGAAATATAATATCCGGATCGCCAAGCTTGTCTTCCACTCAAAGGAGAGTCCCATCCGGACACGGAACGGAGTCTTGAGTCTTGTATCTTCACGTTCCAACAGTCGGGACAAAGTATATAGTCCGGCTGTCCGGATACCCCCTAATCCAGGACTCCCTCAGTAGCCCCTGAACCAGGCTTCAATGACGATGAGTCTGGCGCGTAGTTTTGTCTTCGGCATTGCAAGGCGGGTTCCATCTCTGAATACTCCAAAGTATTTTTCGAACACTTAGACCCTGTCCGGATCTGCAAGATGATCTTCACATACCACTGTAGAGAGGATGATATTTAACAAAATATAAGCTGCTGACAACTTTAGACAAAGCGACATGATACTACGGTCGAGTCATTATTCAAACCGTTTTCCCAAAACAAGCCTCAGTGCATATCGCGAGGTGGTTTCCTCTGCACGTCTTGCCGAAGCAGAGATCGTGTCCCCTTATTGCGGGATTCTCACGAATACGGGTATGGGTAACCCAAACGCACCGCTAATTGTGGTGAGTGGAGAACAAGCGGGTTCCACCAGGCAAGTGGGGAGGCGCAAAAGCTTTTACTGCCCCTATAAAGAGATAAGATCTCTTCCTCTCTACCCATGCCTTTTCCCCTCTACTAGTCCATTCCCCTCTTCTCGAGCCCTAGCGCCCAAGCACTCTTCTTCTCCACCGAAGAGAGGTTCTCCGAAGATGTCCGGATCTGGAGCAGGAGGCAAATGTATGGCCTCAACCGTCCAGGAGAAGGATATCAAGAGGCCCCGAGAGGCCGGGTATCTGGCCAAAAATATCGGCCACCGTCTTCCGCCAGCGGGACAGGTCGTCCCTACTCCGGAGCCCCACAAGAGGGTCGTGTTTCGTCCTCATTTGGGTCCGCAGGCTTGGGTTTCCCCTTCACCCATTCGTTCGCGGTATCATGTATTATTACGGGATTAACTTTCATGATCTGTCCCCCAACTCCTTCCTTAATATCTCAACGTTTATCGTCGTGTGTGAGGCCTTTCTTCGAATTTCGCCTCACTTCGGCCTATGGCTGAAGATTTTCAATGTGAAGCCCAAGGTGGTGAGTGGTGAGCATGCCGAGTGCGGCGGCGCCATGGTGAGCAAGATGCCCAAGGTTATATGGCCGACGGGCGCCTTCAATGACTCCGTCAAGGAGTGGCAGCAGTAGTGGTTCTATATCACCGAACCGCGTGACAAAAAGTGGGTTGTGGCTCTTGAGTTCAGATTCGGAGCCCCACTACGGCTCACGTCCTGGCCCAAGAAGGGCCTGAACTGGTCCTCGTCCGATGAGCTGTCACTGCTCTAGACGCGCATCCAGAGTGTGGTCGACAAGGGCGTCAAACTCGTCGACGTAGTCCAGGTGATGTTAGTTCGCCTGGTTCTCCCTTGCCAGCGTCGAGCCTGCAATTTGTGGGAATATGACCCAACCGAGCACCAGACCCTTCAGGAGCTCTATGATTTCTCCCACAAGGATATTTGGAAGGTGCTCTTTAAGTCCGGCAAATCATGGTCGGGCTCCGTCGAGGACCGTGGGTATCAATTATCCCATTCTGCAAGTTCGGTAAGTTACTGCTATGCTCTTGTCCATCCATGCTTCAGTTGGCATGTCCTGAGGGGGACACTTCTATCATGCTTTACCATAACCCCAGGGATGGATAAAAAGGTGGAGTGGATATATTTGTCCTGCCTCTATGCCGGAGTAACCGGCCAGACCTCTTCTGACGAAGATGCTGGTCCCAGCGCCTTACGAGGCGCCAAAGAAAGAGGCCTCCAAAAAGGTCAAAATGACCCGGAGTGACCTCCGTCACCGCAATGCTTCGGACGCAAAATCTGAAGACTCCAGCGCCCATTCTTCTTACAAAGATGAAGAGGAGGAGGCGGAGGAAGTCGACCCTCCCGCAGGGGGTGGGAATAAAAGGACGGCTTCCTCATCCCTGGAGGCCGAATAGCCAAAGAGGGGGAAAGGTTCCCTCCCGGAGGCATCCACCACGGCTGCTGATCGCAGCTCGGAGTGGGATCCCAGGGTCCAGCCCCTGGAAAAGTCGTAAGTATTCGAAATCCAAACACGCATATGCGTCTGGGGTTGTTTGGGTATAGTAGTTTTAACTGTCGCCATATTTCGTACAGCCCGGCGAGGTCCCATGCCAGACGATCCTCATCGAAAGATTCGCTGAGCTCAGATGCCCTGGCGAGCAAGACGCCTCCAGAGGCCCCTTCCCCGAAGCCGAGGCGTGACACCGAGGTGTCGTCTCAGCGGGACCTAGACCAGGGGGGCATATCCCTGGGGCCGGACACATGGGAGCACCGACTCCTATGCGTTTCGATGGCGGGGGTGATCTTCAGTCCAGACCCCAGCCGGACACAGTCCTGGAGACCTTTAAAGCTCCGGGATCGGGTAAGCAGCCACCTTTGGGGGGCTTGCCTGTTCTACCAGCAGCGTGTGCCCAAGCAGGGCTGCCGGGCGGCCTATCAACAATGATAACAAGCGCGTCTATCGTCGATGAACATCGTGCCCTCATGGGCGCGGTGATTGAAAAGATTCAGTCCGCTGAGTGCGGACTGAACGAATCCTGCCTTAGTCTTATAAAGGGCTTTGAGGTATGTTTTCTAAGAAACCTTTGGGGAATTGTCATAATATGAGTAGTAGCCCGTGATACACTGTCCGGCAAAACAGAGCCGAACAGGGGATCAAAATTTTCTGTTTTTGCAGGAGACTCAGCTAATGACGTGTATCCCTTGTTTGAAAACAGGCATCTGCAGGAACGTCCACTGCTCATAGTGCGGAGGTGTCCGAACTAAAGCAGCATCTGGAATGGGCCGAAGGGGAACTTGGCCATGTGAAGAAGCAATTGGAGGACAAGCAAGGTATGCCGGAACCCTGTGCTAAGTAGAGAACAAATTAGAAGTTGTGCCTAATTAAGATATTTGCATTTTATGCTCTAGGGGCTAGTGCCGAAATTGAGGCACTGAAGAAGCATGTGGCCTACGCCGATAATAAGGCCGCCGCCAAACAGGTTCTTCGTGAGAAGCACGAGGCCAGGGTCATTGGAGCTGAGCGAGAGCTCCTGAAGGTCGTGAAGAAAAGCGAGGGCTTGGAGCAGAGTCTAGTAGAGAAAGAATCCGAACTCGCCCAAGCTCTCCAAGACATGGAGGATGCTCAGGAAGAAGCCCGAGGTGCTTTGCGGGACATTCATGAGGCCCGGAAGGTTGTGGCTGGTCAGGCCTTTTGTATTCATGGCCATTTTTACATGATAATGGGAGGAACTCTAAGCGATAAGCTGAATTCTTGTTTTTCCAAGGGCATTTGCGGATCTGCCTCGCAGCATATCAGATCCCGCCCAATTCTACTGAACCGAGGAGAAGAAGTCTGTGGAGAGGGATTTCTGGTCGCAGTATTTGGCGCCGAATTATCCGGTGCCCTTTATTGATCAGCTGAAGCAGCTGGCCGAACTGCACCAGGCGGCCGAACTAGTCATGAAGGACTTGGTTGTCCGGCTGTGGCCCGCGAAGCCAATTCCAAGTAGTTACTTCGGACTCGTGAAGCGGATTGTTGGCGCCTGCCCTCGGCTTGATGTCATTAAGCGATCGGTATGTATAGAGGGTGCGCGCATGGCGTTTGCCCATGCGAAGGTGCATTGGGGGAAGCTTGATGCTGAGAAGCTAATGACTGAGGGGCCGCCGGAGGGTAAGGAGCATCGCAAGCCCGAGTTGTACTATGAAGGTGTACTAAAGGGAACCCGCCTTGTGGCAGATAAGTGTACCAAAGACATTATATTTCCCTGAAGGTAGTCGTGCCATTCTTTGTAATGTGGGATAATGGCACTTTTATTATTTATTGCCTGTTTTGTTTGAACGTTTGTTCTTCCTGTGCGGCTGTTTAATGTATGTGAATCCTGGGAGTTGGCCAGTCGTCCGCTTCTGCCCCCTCGTAAAAAGCACGACATACCTGAACACTCTTTATCCCATTGTTGGGTCCTTAGAAGGAGGTGTTCCTCACCACGAACCAGGCAATCAGACTATAGGGCTTTATCACTCTCACTTAGCCATAGGAATTCGAGTATGGTGGGCGCAGCCCCTAGTGTTCGGAAGGCCGAACTAGGAAGACCGATCCGTCGCACTTTGCATTTATAATGGCATTATGCGGAATAAATCTTTAAAGATTTTACAACCTCTCGAATAGCTGACCAGCTGTCGCTGTATCATGACAGTCAGTTTTCGGCTTTCCCTACTGAGGCGCTCGTCCGGAAGAACCGGGACACAATCGCAGTAGTTCTCCCAGTGCTACCTTAGCCGATGGGGCGGAACGTAAGGTACCAAAACATGGGAGCCGGGCAAACCCAACTAATGACCCAAGACATGATTCGGAGCTAATGCATATAGTGCTATAAGTTCGGGGTGCCGAGCGTCCGAAAAGGTGGTCGGACTTTATTGCCGTACTATCAAGCCCCTGGCATAATCGGGCATAACACAAGGTATGGGTGCCATTTGTGAAAAAGAGGCGTCAATGAAAAACGACGGCCGATAAGTGTTATTTAAGTCTACGCATTGTAGTAAAATGACATGTCTATGCATACGAGTGCGGTTTATGCTTATGAAGAGGAGTATTTTGGGCAGAACCTGTCGTGGCTGGACTGGAGGAGGCTATGTGTGGATCTTAGGTACATCCAGATTGCCTACCTTGTGCGTCCGAGTTGATTCCGCGTCACCAGTCCTGTCCTGCACCAAAGTTAGTCTGTAAAGACAAATGCTTTAAAGGCAGCTGCATATACCATTGTGGTTGAACCGCGGGTGCCTGAGCGGAGCCTGGCTGAACCACGCCATAAAGTAGTTCGGATTCCTCAATTGGTGTCCGGGTGTTCGGCTGCCGAATCAGAATTTGATAAATGGGCACGACTCGCTATTTCAGCGGCGATATGATTTCCACTCTAGTGGTGGGGTTCGACCTTTCCCATAGCTGTGACTATGTCACGCGGGACTGGCCTGATGTTGTACCTCATTGAATCTAGCCAACGTGGTTCGTCCCGGTAGTATATGGTAATTACTATATAAAGGGATAATACCGAAGACTTATTCTTCGGTGTGATACTTGTTTGGTGATCCGAAGACAACCATTAGTATGGTGGGTTAGTTAAAACTTGGCCTTTGCACCGTGCATCTTTGAGGAGATGTTATTGATAGTTGTATTCCTATGGGGGCTCGTGTAAAATGGAGCCCCCAGGCTACTGGGTAGATAGTGAGCGCAATAGAATTGCTATGGCTGGCGTTGTGTGGACGATCGATGTGATTAGAGACGATCGGCCGTATTTTTGTACTGTGAGGGGATCGTCCTCACCATGTTTGACTGGTCCTTTGTTGTTCGAGACCTCCCTTCATTGTTTGGAACATCCTGCATTCCCTATTGGTATGCTTGGCTGCCCTTCTGGGGGTACCATGAGTTTCACATGGTTGATCGAGTATGCTGCCTGAGCCAGATGGGCCTGGGCTATTCTTTTTCCGCTGACCGGACTGAGGACCGCTGAATTCGGCACCAACTTCCCTGACTTGATGTTTGTGACAATTGCGTCGAGGCTTGAGGATGCCTCCTCGTGTATCCTTCGTATTGTCTTGGACCGTGGTGGTATGTGGACGTCGGGGTATGTGCCTTAGGTTCTTCTTCTTAGGTTGAGGTAGCAAATTATGTCGCGTGTGCCCTTTGTCGGGGGGGGGGGTCGAGTCTGTATTCCTTGGTGGTCAGGACCTTGGTCCATCTGTCCATGAGCAAATCTTGGTCAGCTTTGAGCTGCTGTTGCTTCCTTTGCAGGCTCCTCGCAATGGCCATGAGCCGTTGCTTGAAGCGAACTTGTTCCATGGAAACGAATTCCTTCGTCGCCTGCTTCCCAGTTGAGTCGGGCATAGTTCGGCGAAGAGAGACTTTAATGAGTTCGGCACGTCGCCAAAGGGTGAGTGCTGGAAGATATGCACAGCGGTGAACTCTATTACAGGATCACCACCAGGTTCGACGGGCTCAGGAGTGTGCAGACTGGAACCTAGAGCCGGATACGAGTCTGGGGGTCCGGTGTCACAAGCTTCTTTTGGGGTGAGGCCTGTGTTCGGCTCTAACGTCGATGAGTGTGCGGCCTGCGGGATAGGGTCCATCCACCCGTCCTTGGGCAACGCAATCTGCTCCAGATTTAGGTCCGGGGCTACTGCGGGGGTGATATCTCGAGCATTGTCCGATAGCAGGTCTAAGCCGTGCTTATCGTGACTGTCCGGCGCTCCCGGCACAGGCCCGAATCTGTTGAAGATCAAGTCTACGCGGATATCCGTCGTGTAGTTCAGGTTTCCGAACCTGACCTAGTTGCCAGGGGCGTAGCTGTCGATCTGCTCCGGTTGGCCAAGCGAATTGGCCTGCAGCGCGAAGCCGCCGAACACGAAGATCTGTCTGGGGAGAAAAGTCTCACCCTGGACCGTGTTGTTGAGATGGAAGGAGCCATCAAGCCTTGCAGCGACGACATAGAGGAACTCTCAATGAAAGCAACAATGTCAGTGTCAAAACCGGCGGATCTCGGGTAGGGGGTCCCGGTCTATGCGTCTTAGGCTGATGGTAATAGGAGGCAAGGGACATAATGTTTACCCAGGTTCGGGCCCTCTCAATGGAGGTAAAACCCTACTTCCTGCTTGATGGATATTGATGATATGAGTAGTACAAGAGTTGATCTACCACGAGATCGTAGAGGCTAAACCCTAGAAGCTAGCCTATGATGATTATGATTGTGATCGTCCCTCTAAGGACCAAACTCTCGAGTTTATATAGACACCGATGAGGGCTAGGGTTTACATGGAGTCAGTTACAAGGAAGGAAATATAATATCCGGATCACCAAGCTTGTCTTCCATGCAAAGGAGAGTCCCATCCGGACACGGAACAGAGTCTTGAGTCTTGTATTTTCACGCTCCAACAATCCGGACAAAGTATATAGTCCGGCTGTCAGGATACCCCCTAATCCAGGACTCCCTTAGGGGGGGTCAATCAAAAAATGTAACATATGCAATGTGTGTGAAATAGAGTCCTGGATATAACATATATATAGAGGGGGCGATCCACGAGAAGAGAGTGGAGGTATCATTGGCTTGAGGTGTCCATATAATCGAAGAGAGGGATGATGTGTGTGTGTGCGCGCATGATCGATAAAGAGTGCCATCAAATTTGTGGGTGCCCACGTCAAAGATATAGAGTGGCTGGCCTACTGGAACGTGAGAGGGGAGATGTGCAGTTTGTCTCTGTAGCATGGATACCTACCTGCAGCGCTCGACTATCGGAGCGTGGTGGCGGAAGAGGGAGGCCCAATTAACTATAGAGGTACAATGGCTGGTATATGTGTGGAGGAGGAGAGAGGCCTACCTCATGTATTAAGGAGATCGATCTGCCTCATGTATTAAGGGAGATCGATCGGCATCCATGCATATGTGCAGGAGAGGAATAAGGTTGGGAGAGAGACAGAGCTAGAGTGTTGGAGGGGGTGGTAGTGGAGTTGCTTCTAACAAATGGTGGGATAGGCTTGCTAGACAAATGGAGGGCACGCCCGCAATACCAATAAGAGAGGAGATGGCTGCTTGTTGTCTGTGCACGTGCGTGTGAGAGACGGGTCAGGAGGCATGCACGAATGATGAGGGGGGACGATGTGGCTGTGGTAAGCAGACGTAACTACATAGGAAGATCAATCGCCCTTTGTTAGAGAAAGGAGAGACATAACTTGTGAGGTACGTCGATCGATGGGGGGGTAGTTAAGGTCGATCTAGGTATATGTTGGGAGATCGATCGGTATACATGCATGTGTGTGTTAGAAGCAAATGAGGCACGAGGATAAGGATAGAGAGAGAGGGATGCATGTAGGAGGTGGTACAAGAGGCATACTATATCGAGGGGGGAGGAGTGTGCAAGTACGGGAACGATGATAAGAGTGGTGGGAGTGAGGCATGGACGGTCACAAGAGAAGACGGGAAGCTTGTGTTTGTGCTAGGCACTCCTGGCTAGAGAGGCATGTCGATCGATGTGTCCCGTAAAGGAGCTGGGGGGCCTACACACACCATGGGTGAACGACCTAAAGTGAAAAGACGAATTTGCGCGATGGAGCTAGAGAATGCTGAGGGAGGGTGAGAGGGATGCGGGCGTGTGCATGCACAAGAGAAAGTTAGTGCTAGCTACAAAGATAAGAGGGTTGTGTGGGTGTAAAAGACGAATAGAGATCATATATACTTCATTATAAAAAGCGAACTCGGATATTTGAAGAATTTATCATAGTGTTTTAAACCGACCGATGTGTGAATATATATAACGGTGATACACATGGTGTGGTTATGAACATGTTATACTATATTTAATATATTTTATCTCTACTCTTATAAAAAAGGGAGTTGTTGATGATGGTGTGCCTGCCATCCTGCATTATAGGCTGTCCGATTTATATCTGGCGGATAGCAAGGAAACTGTGATGGTTGAAGTTGGCAACAATCATGATTGTAGATTCTTATTGAAATAGAGAAACGAATTCAAATTTAGTTCGAATTGCAGCGGTAGTATAAACATTTGGAATGCACTAAAATGTTGGTATGAGTAGGTTACATGCATTATACAGCAAGCGAAAAATTTAATCGGACATAACATGGATTCATACTCCCTCCTTCCATCTATATAGGGCGTAATGAGATTTTTAAGACCGCCTTTGACTATTGACAAGATTAATAGTACATGACATGGACAATGTGAAAATTATATCATTGAAAGAACCTTTCACAGACGAATTTAACGGTGTGCTTTGTGTAAGTTGCATGTCATATATCATTGCTCTAATATTTGGTCAAAGTTAGCATCAAAAAACGCATTAGGCCCTATATAGATGGAAGGAGGGAGTAGCGTTGAATAGCATTTGTATAGTAAAACGGGGCAAGACTCTCTCTTTGTGTGGTGTGAAAAGTTTTATTTTTTTCTTTTTCTTTTTGGTTGAGGGAAGTGTGAATTGATTTGGTACGTACAAGTACAATATTACTACACGTTAGGCTTGTCCCTAAATTCAACCCGCGTCTTGTTAGATCCCGAAAATTCAGATATCGTGCTCCCAAAACTGGCGCCTTCACAACCCGCGCCTTGCTATCCCGAAATTACAACGCGTGCGAAAACTCCTTCCAGCTGTCAAATCCCAACACGCGAAATCCCCCTTCTAACCCTGAGCCGAAAGGGCCGCTAGTTCAAACAAGTGTGGGCTACTTTTGTAACACACCCTACATTTTGGACAAGCGTGTCCCTAAGTCATGCTTCACCCCCTCCCATCGCCCCCTTTTCTCCATTCGAAATCCCAGGCCGACATAACCTCTCCGCTCCAGCCACGAAACCCCACCCTCCCCCGTCCACCACGTCACCGCTGCCCAACCGGAGCCTCTTCCCCGACGACGTCGTCCACAGCAACAGCTCGACGTCCCTCGTCCACCTCCCCGGATGAGGGTCCGTCGTCCATCTCGTTGTCCCGCTGGTTCAGCCGCCCCGTCCTCCACCTCCAAGGAGCTGCTCCGACGATCGCCTCGTCTATCGCGGCTGCTCCATCCCCACAGCGCAGCCTTAACCTGCTCCACCGGAACCGCAGCATCCTCACCGACTCCTCGGACGAAGCCGAGGCCTACTCGGCGCCACCAAAGAGGTTGTACACCGACCTCCCGACGCCGACGGTGCTCCATCCCGCACCCCCATGGAGCGGCTACCTTGAAGCCGGCGCCTGATGTCTACTACACAACCTTCTTCTTGTAGACGTTGTTGGGCCTGCAAGTGCACAGGTTTGTAGGACAGTAGCAAATTTCCCGCAAGTGGATGACCTAAGGTTTATCAATCCGTAGGAGGCGTAGGATGAAGATGGTCTCTCTCAAGCAACCCTGCAACTAAATAACAAAGAGTCTCTTGTGTCCCCAACACACCCAATACAATGGTCAATTGCATAGGTGCACTAGTTCGGCGAAGAGATGGTGATACAAGTGCAAAATAGATAGTAGATATAGGTTTTTGTAATCTGAAATAATAAAAACAGCAAGGTAGCGAGCGATAAAACTGAGCGTAAACGGTATTGCAATGATAGGAAACAAGGCCTAGGGTTCATACTTTCACTAGTGCAAGTTCTCTCAACAATAATAACATAGATAGATAATATAACAAGCCCTCAACATGCAACAAAGAGTCACTCCGAAGCCACTAATAGCGGAGAACAAACGTAGAGATTATGGTATAGGGTACGAAACCACCTCAAAGTTATTCTTTCGGATCGATCTATAAAAGAGTTCGTACTAGAATAACACCTTAAGATACAAATCAACCAAAACCCTAATGTCACCTAGATACTCCATTGTCACCTCAAGTATCCGTGGGCATGATTATACGATATGCATCACACAATCTCAGATTCATCCAACCATCACAAAGTACTTCAAAGAGTGCCCCAAAGTTTCTACCGGAGAGTCAAGAATGTGTGCCAACCCCTATGCATAGGTTCATGGGTGGAACCCGCAAGTTGGTCACCAAAACATACATCATGTGGCACATGATATCCCATTGTCACCACAGATAAGCACGGCAAGACATACATCAAGTGTTCTCATAAAAGACTCAATCCGATAAGAATACTTCAAAGGGGAAACTCAATTCATCACAAGAGAGTAGAGGGGGAGAAACATCATAAGATCCAACTACAATAGCAAAGCTCGGGATACATCAAGATCGTGCCATAGAGGGAACACGAGAGAGAACACGAGAGATAGAGATCAAACACATAGCTACTGGTACATACCCTCATCCCCGAGGGTGAACTACTCCCTCCTCGTCATGGATAGCGCCGGGTGATGAAGATGGCCACCGGTGATGGGTTCCCCCTCCGGCAGGGCGCCGGAACGGGCTCCCGAGAGGTTTTTGGTGGGTACAGAGGCTTGCGGTGGCGGAACTCCCGATCTATCTTCTGTTCTGGAAGTTTTAGGGTACAAGAGTATATATGGGTGCAGGGGGTACGTCGGAGGAGCTACGAAGGACCCACGAGGCAGGGGGGCGCGCCCGGGGGGGTGGGCATGCCCCCCACCCTCGTGGGCAACCCGTATCTCCCCTGACGTGCACTCCAAGTTCCCTGGGTTTCTTTCCTTCCAAAAATAACTTCTCGAGTTGATTTCGTTCCGTTTTGACTCCGTCTGATATTCCTTTTCCTCGAAACACTAAAATAGGCATAAAACGGCAAATCTGGGCTGGGCCTCCGGTTAATAGGTTAGTCCCAAAAATAATATAGAAGTGGATAATAAAGCCCAATATTGCCTAAAACAGTAGATAAAGTAGCATGGAGCAATCAAAAATTATAGATACGTTGGAGACGTATCAAGCATCCCCAAGCTTAATTCGTGCTCGTCCTCGAGTAGGTAAATGATAAAAGGGAATTTTTGATGCGGAGTGCTACTTGGCATAATTTCAATGTAATTCTTCTTACTAATGATATGAATATTCAGATCCAAAAGATTCAAGACAAAAGTTCATATTGACATAAAAATAATAATAATTCAAGCATACTAATCAAAGCAATCGTGTCTTCTCAAAATAGCATGGCAAAAGAAAGTTCATCCCTACAAAATCATATAGTTAGGCTATGCTTCATTTTCATCACACAAAATACTCCCATCGAGAACAACCCCGGTTTCAGCCAAGCAATTGGTTCATACTTTTTAACGCGCTTCAGCCTTTTTCAACTATCACGCAATACATGAGCGTGAGCCATGGATATAGCACTATGGGTGGAGTAGAATATGATGATGGGGATTATGTGGAGAAGACAAAAAAGGAGAAAGTCTCACATTGACAAGGATAATCAACGGGCTATGGAGATGCTCATTGATGTCAACATGAGGAGTAGGGATTGCCATGCAACGGATGCACTAGAGCTATGAATGCTCAACAAAAGAAAACTAGTGGGTGTGCATCCAACTCGCTTGCTCATGAAGACCTAGGGCATTTGAGGAAGCCCATCGTAGGAATATACAAGCCAAGTTCTATAATGAAAAATTCCCACTAGTACAAAAAGACAACTTATGAGACTCACTACATGAAGAACAAGGTGCTACTTTGAAGCACAATATATGAGACTCACTATATGAAGAACAAGGTGCTACTTTGAAGCACAAGTGTGGAAAAAGAGATAGTTGCATTGCCCTTTTATTTTTTTATTTTTTGGGCCTTTTTTTTATTGGGCAATGATCTAATAATGATGATCATCACACTTCTATTGATTACAACATAAGGATTACCACTCGAAACTAGAACAAGATATGACTCTATATGAATGCCTCCGGCGGTGTACCGGGATGGTGCAATGAATCAAGAGTGACATGTATGAAAAATAATGCATGGTGGCTTTGCCACAAATAAGATGTCAACTACATGATCATGCAATGGTAATATGACAAAAGTAATGTATGTCATGATGATGATGAACGGAGCGGTGGAAAGTTGCATGGCAATATATCTCGGAATGGCTATGGAAATGCCATAATAGGTAGGTATGGTGGCTGTTTTGAGGAAGATATAAGGAGGTTTATGTGTGATAGAGTGTATCGTATCACGGGGTTTGGATGCACCGGCGAAATTTGCACCAACTCTCAAGGTGAGAAAGGGCAATACACGGTACCGAAGAGGCTAGCAATGATGGAAATGTAAAAGTGCGTATGATCCATGGACTCACATTCGTCATAAAGAACTCATATACTTATTGCAAAAGTTTTCTTAGCCCTCAAAGCAAAGTACTACTATGCATGCTCCTAGGGGGGAGGTTGGTAGGAGTTAACCATCGCGCGCCCCCGACCTCCACTCAAGGGAAGGCAGTCAAAAGAGCACCCCATGCAATAAATTTGTTACACAAGTTTTACCATACGTGCATGCTACGGGACTTGCCAACTTCAACACAAGTATTCTTTAAATTCATAATCACCCAACTAGCATGACTTTAATATCACTACCTCCATATCTCAAAACAATTATCAAGCATCAAACTTTTCTTTGTATTCAACACACTCATAAGAAAGTTTCACATATCTTGAATACCAAGTATATTAATATTAAGCCAAGTACCATGCTATTAACGACTCTCAAAATAATCTAACTGAAGCATGAGAGTTCATATATTTCTTCAAAATAAAACCACCATTGTGCTCTAAAAGATATAAGTGAAGCACTAGAGCAAACAACAAACTACTCCAAAAGATATAAATGAAGATCAATGAGTAGTCGAATAATTATGCAACTATGTGAAGACTCTCCCATTTAATAATTTCAGATCTTGATACTTTATTCAAACAGCAAGCAAAGCTAAAGAAAACTGCATTTCAAGGATAGCACAACTCATGTGAAGAAGCAAAAACTTAGGCTCAACCGATACTAACCGATAGTTGTTGAAGAAGAAAGGTGGGATGCCTACCGGGGCATCCCCAAGCTTAGATGCTTGAGACTTCTTGAAATATTATCTTGGGGTGCCTTGGGCATCCCCAATCTTGAACTTTTGTGTCACCTTAATTCCTCTCATATCATGGTTTCTCTTTTTATCAAAAGCTTCATTCACAACAAACTCAACAAGAACTCGTGAGATAGGTTAGTATAAACCAATGCAAAACCTTATCATTTTCTACAGTAACAAATCACAAAAATTGTTATTCAACATTGCATACTAAATGCCTCTGCATATTCAATACTCCTATCCTCAAATAGGATCATTAAACAAGCAAACATATGCAAACAACGCAAACATAACAGCAATCTGCCAAAACAGTATAGTCTTAAAAGAATGCAAGAGTATCAATACTTCCCTGGCTCCAAAAATTATGAACTAAAATTCCCACTGTAATAAATTTATCAGAGCTCAGTATGCAAAAAGATTCAACGTTAGATCGTTCTCTGACTTTTCTAGGCAATTTTTGCAACAGCGGTCAACTTTCTGCTTTCAAACAGCAAATCCAAACTAGCAAAATAAGCATGGCAAAGGCTATCCTTGACCTTTTTATTGAACCTAAAGATGAAAAACATTATTCTAACTAACAGAAAACAAACACTAACAAAAGAAAATGATGCTCCAAGCAAAACACATATCATGTGGTGAATAAAAATATAGCTCCAAGTAAAGTTACCGATGCACGAAGACGAAAGAGGGGATGCCCCAAGCTTAGTTGCTTGGTTGTCCTTGAATATTACCTTGGGGTGCCTTGGGCATCCCCAAGCTTAGGCTCTTGCCACTCCTTATTCCATAGTCCATCGAATCTTTACCCAAAACTTGAAAACTTCAACCACACAAAACTCAAAACAAAACTCGTAAGCTCCGTTAGTACAAGAAAATAAAACCACCACTTAGGTACTGTAATGAACACATTCTAAATTCATATTGGTGTAATATCTACTGTATTCTAACATCTCTATGGTTCATACCACTTAATACTACTCATAGATTCATCAAAATAAGCAAACAACACATAGAATATAGAATCTGTAAAAAACAGAACAGTCTGTAGTAATATGTATAAAACGTATACTTATGGAACCCGAAAATTATGAAATAAATTGCTGGACCTGAGAAATTTGTCTATTAATCATCTTCTAAAAGAATCAACCTAAAAGAACTCTCCAGTAAAAAATGGCAGCTAATATTGTGAGCGCTAAAGTTTCTGTTTTTCACAGCAAGATCATATAAACTTCACCCATGTGGACACACAAAAACAGTAAGGATACATATTGGGTTGTCTCCCAACAAGCGCTTTTCTTTAATGCCTTTCTAGCTAGGCATGATGATGACAATGATGCTCACATAAAAGATAAGAATTGAAACATAACAGGAGCATCATGAAGCATATGACTAGCACATTTAAGTCTAACCCACTTCCTATGCATAGGGATTTTGTGAGAAAACAACTTATGAGAAAAATAATCAACTAGCATAGGAAGGTAACACAAGCATAGCTTCAAGAATTTAAGCACATAGGGAGGAAACTTGACATTATTGCAATTCCTACAAGCATATATTACTCCCTCATAATAAATTTCAGTAACATCATGAATGAATTCAACAATATAACCAGCACCTAAAGCATTCTTTTCATGATCTACAAGCATAGAATTTTTAATACTCTCCACATAAGCAAAATTCTTCTCATTCAGAATAGTAGGAGTATCATAAGAGACTTGAACACTAAAAATTGTTTCCACGTTAAAAGAGTAATATTTGGAAAAAGGGTAATCATAATCATGACAAGATTTGTAAATATAATCATCACTACTTTTTATAGCATAAGTTTCATCACAATAATCATCATAAGTAGCAACTTCGTTCTCATCATAATCGATTGAAACCTCTCCCAAGATAGTGGAATCACTAAATAAAGTTGACACTCTTCCAAATCCACTTTCATAATTATTACAAATAAGAATCAACATCCTCCAAAATAGTGGGATCTATACTTCCTAAAGTTTACACTCTTCCGAACCCACTTTCATCAATATAATCATCATAGGTAGGAGGCATGTTATCATCATAACAACTTTGCGTATCAAAACTTGGGGTGCTAAAAATATCATCTTCATTAAACATAGCATCCCCAAGCTTGGGACAAACATTAATTACATCAAATATATTCTCAAATATTTCATCCTCATCAAACATAGCTTCCCCAAGCTTGGGCCCTTTCATATCATAAGCATAATCACTCTCATCGTTAAAAATATGGATAGCACCAATAGTATAGCAATTATCATCATCACAAGTAGTAGTAGGAGCAACATCTTTTGGAGGGATACATTTTTACCTTTGTTGCTCCTTCTTTTCTTTTTCTTCTTCACATTATGTGTAGGTTCAACCTTCCTCTTTGAGCTCCTTATTGATGAGATTGGTTGAATAGAAAGCTCCTCCTCGTTACTTGATTCATCATAAGAAATAATAGGAGGAGATTGGGAAGCCTCTTCCCTTTCATTAGTATTGTCATCATCTTCCATTTGCTTTCTTTTCCTTATGTAATTAGCAATATAAGGATTTTCAATACAATTCACTGCACAATACTTATAAATTTTCTCTAGATCAAAATGAAGAACTTTATCAAGGGCAAATTTTGGAATACCCTCAGTTATACATTTAATTTCTTCATAACCCAAAAGAAGGCTAAGCTCTTTATGATGCTCAAGGGTAATCAAATTATCACAATATTTGGACACGACTTGATCATGAAACAAATAGCATTGGAGCTTTAAATGACCATGTTCATTGCAAAGTTCACAAGGAGCGCGAAAAATATTGAATCTTTTAGCACATTCATCTAGCTCTTCTTGCAACAATTTGGTTTCTAAGTACTTATGCCTCTTGCAATAAATATCTTCTCTATTTGGTGTGTTCATGCAAACATGCACTCCACAAAAGTTGGCATGCTCATAAGAGATATTTTCATCATAATTGGTGCAATCATTATTAGCATCATGGATACTCAAAGAATTCGTACTAACAACATTGCAATTATGCTCATCATTCAAACATTTAGTGCCAAACAATTTAGAGATTTCTTCTTCTAGTACTTGAGCACAATTTTCCTTTCCATCATACTCACGAAAGATATTAAAGAGATGAAGTGTATGAGACAAACTCAATTCCATTTTTTTAGTTTTCTTTTATAAAATAAACTAGTGCTAAAAAAAGAAACAAAAACATTCAATTGCAAGATCTAAAGATATACCTTCAAGCTCTAACCTCCCCGGCAACGGCGCCAGAAAAGAGCTTGATGTCTACTACACAACCTTCTTCTTGTAGATGTTGTTGGGCCTGCAAGTGCATAGGATTGTAGGACAGTAGCAAATTTCCCTCAAGTGGATGACCTAAGGTTTATCAATACGTAGGAGGCGTAGGATGAAGATGGTCTCTCTCAAGCAACCCTGCAACCAAATAACAAAGAGTCTCTTGTGTCCCCAACACATCCAATACAATGGTAAATTGTATAGGTGCACTAGTTCGGCGAAGAGATGGTGATACAAGTGCAAAATAGATAGTAGATATAGGTTTTTGTAATCCGAAATAATAAAAATAGCAAGGTAGCGAGCGATAAAAGTGAGCGTAAAGGGTATTGCAATGATAGGAAACAAGGCCTAGGGTTCATACTTTCACTAGTGCAAGTTCTCTCAACAATAATAACATAGATAGTTAATATAACAAGCCTTCAACATGCAACAAAGAGTCACTCCGAAGCCACTAATAGCGGAGAACAAACGTAGAGATTATGGTAGGGTACGAAACCACCTCAAAGTTATTCTTTCGGATCGATCTACAAAAGAGTTCGTACTAGAATAACACCTTAAGATACAAATCAACCAAAACCCTAATGTCACCTAGACACTCCATTGTCACCTCAAGTATCCGTGGGCATGATTATACGATATGCAATCACACAATCTCAGATTCATCCAACCAACACACAGTACCTCAAAGAGTGCCGCAAAGTTTCTATCGGAGAGTCAAGAACGTGTGCCAACCCCTATGCATAGGTTCATGGCCGGAACCCGCAAGTTGTCTCCAAAACATACATCAAGTGGCACATGATATCCCATTGTCACCACAGATAAGCACGGCAAGACATACATCAAGTGTTCTCATAAAAGACTCAATCCGATAAGATTACTTCAAAGGGGAAACTCAATTCATCACAAGAGAGTAGAGGGGGAGAAACATCATAAGATCCAACTACAATAGCAAATCTCGGAATACATCAAGATCGTGCCATAGAGGGAACATGAGAGAGAACACGAGAGAGAGAGAGAGAGAGAGAGAGAGAGAGATCAAACACATAACTACTGGTACATACCCTCAGCCCCGAGGGTGAACTACTCCCTCCTCGTCATGGATAGCACCGGGATGATGAAGATGGACACCGGTGACGGGTTCCCCCTCCGGCAGGGCGCCAGAACGGGCTCCCAAGAGGTTTTGGGTGGCTACAGAGGCTTGCAGCAGTGGAACTCCCGATCTATCTTCTGTTCTGGAAGTTTTAGGGTACAAGAGTATATATGGGTGCAGGGGGTACGTCGGAGGAGCTACGGAGGCCCCACGAGGCAGGGGGCGCGCCCGAGAGGGTGCCCCCCACCCTCGTGGGCAGCTCGTATCTCCCCTGACGTGCACTCCAAGTTCCGTGGGTTGCTTTCCTTCCAAAAATAACTTCTCCAGTTGATTTCGTTCCGTTTTGACTCCGTCTGATATTCCTTTTCCTCGAAACACTGAAATAGGCATAAAACAGCAAATCTGGGTTGGGCCTCCGGTTAATAGGTTAGTCCCAAAAATAATATAAAAGTAGATAATAAAGCCCAATATTGCCTAAAACAGTAGATAAAGTAGCATGGAGTAATAAAAATTTATAGATACGTTGGAGACGTATCAGCACCGCGGGCGACATCTCCATGGCGGCTCTCCCCCAGTGCGAGGCCCCTTCGGCGGCGGCGTCCATACCAACCAGATCAGCTGCTGCTGCTCTGGCTCTCACTCGCTCGCTCGCGCTGCTACTGCTCCTCTGGCTCTCGCTCGATCACTCGCTCACCCAGCTGCTGTTGCTGCTCTCCCCCTCGCTCGTGTTGCTGCTCTTCTCCGATTAAGCCACACTTTAGTCGACTGAATCGACTTTTGGGTCAGTCAATTTTCAGGGGTTGGGGGGGCTCGCCGGAGTTAAGGAAGAACCACCCGCAGCGGGGACGGGGGCTCGCCGGAGAGGTACCACACTATCTATCTTAGGGTTCAGGATGGGGGCGCGGGGGCCTAGAGGGATGGCCGGGGAAGCGGTGGCGAGTTGTTTCGGGGCGGCGAGGCGCCGCTGGGGCCGGCGGTTCGGCCGGTGGTGGCTGGCGGCTCAGGGGAGTGCAGGTTGAAGATGAACTGCAGGCCCTCCCTAAACTACATGTCAAGTGCCTCTCTGTTACCATTGCGTTCAGTTTTGGCAGTAGCATTCAGATTCCACAGTAAATTTCAGTTTTGACAGTTATGTTCAGAGTCAACAGTTTTTACCTTATCTGTTGTAGTCAGGTGGTTTTTGCTTATGTTAATTTTACATCCATTTTACATCATCTATTGGAGATGCTATTAGAATCCCACTTGAGATTGACGATGTATGTCTTGTGCTGCTTCGGCCTTGACGTCTTACGGCTCACCGGAGTTGCTCCAACGACAGAATGATACATCACAACAGAGCAGTTCCCTGGACGCCGTCTACAGATTCCTCAGATCTTCCTCCACACCTCCGACAGCCACCTCTGCCTCAACTGCTTCAACGACCAACCCAATGATGCTGAGGTCGACACGGCTACGGCAAAGAGGTTGTACACTTGTTGCATCACTTATTACTATACATTCATGTTGATCCATTAGGGCTATTTTTGTTCAACGGAAAAACGTCGATCCACTGGTTGTTACCATCACTCCAAATTTATGCATGCTCTCCTTACATAATCTCACCATATTTTTTTCGTATGCATGTCAGATATTGTACACAGTCATGTTGAACATGTAGAGAAAAAGAGAAGAGTTTTGCGCGGCAATACAATGTCATGCAGACATCGCTCCATGGTGGGTTCAATGGAAAACCCTCCCCACCACTCTCCAGATTGTAATCCAGAGGAAGATATCTGTTCTGAGGCGGATCCAGACACCGCTGACCACTCCTATTTACCCCCCAAGGTGTTTGCTCTACCTTGGCATGATGATGTTAGTCATATCATGCATATGTTACCTTGCAGTGCCTACTTTTGACATCATATATGTCATCTGCTTAGTTTAGACATGTTCTATAATGCCACCTGTTTAGTTTCTATATCATATATGGGAATTATGCAGTCTCATGTCTTTTAGCCAGCCATAATATATGTGAAATGTGCAATGCCATCCTGTTTAACGAGGCATCATATATTTGAATGATATCTTGCCCATCCTTTTCTTCATTAGATTTCCATTTGTCAACAATGTTTGTACATT
Source organism: Triticum turgidum subsp. durum (assembly GCA_900231445.1). Taxonomy (NCBI): domain Eukaryota; kingdom Viridiplantae; phylum Streptophyta; class Magnoliopsida; order Poales; family Poaceae; genus Triticum; species Triticum turgidum. Next base: position 25,263,694 of record LT934120.1, read on the forward strand.
AAACTACTCTTCCTGTGAATCAGCCATTTGGGTGGGAGATGGAAAAATCTGGAGTGAAAACAAGGCCTTCAGAGCAGACAGTGCTACCTGTCGAAGCAGATCTCTTGTTGGGTCCCGATAGCTCCTCGGAGATGGATTCAGAGATAGATGACCAGTCCTATTCCCCCACTGAGGTGTATGCTCTAAGTTGGCACAGTTATATTGCTCATATCATGCATACGGTGTCTTGCATTGCATAGTTTAGACATCATATACACAATATTCAACACCATGTTCTTAGTTCAGACATCATATCGAATGCCCTCTATTTAGCATATAAATCACATATGTGAATAAAATGATGCGATCCTGATTACTTAGATAACATGTAGGTGAATTATGTCATGCGATCCTGTTTACTTATTCATCATATCTTTGAATTATGTTATGCTATGCTATCCAGTTTAGATAGACAGCATATATGTGAAATTATGTCATGCTATCCGTTTTAGTTAAACAATACTCATGTCAACTATTTCATGCCCTCTTTTTTCCACACTATCTATTGCATCTGTCTCTCATACAATGTCTGTACATTCAACTATGTTTCCTATTTATCAGCCATTTGAATTGGAGCGGGTGATGCCAATATCTAGCGGACTAAAAACACGGTCTTCAAATAAAATAGTGCTACCTCTTGGTGGAGATAGCACCCCGGTTGTACATGCACAAGAACCAGCCCTACCACACATAACCCAAGCTCTTGCAGATTGTACGCCTACTGCGATGGACAGAGAACTAGCTTCACCCAATCTAACCCCAACCCCAGCCGATAGTAACCCAGTTCCTGTTGACACAGCACCATCTCCACCACAGAGCTCCAAAACAAGAGCAGTTAGTAAGGAAGCTCCAGTGCCCAAAGGGCCAGTACTATCACGGCGAACCCCAACTCCACTAGTTAGTACGCCTATTCCTGTGGAGGAAGCACAACCAGCTAGTTGTAGTTTAGCATCTATCGCATTTGATGTTGTTAAATCGTATGTACGTATCTTCCCATCCTGGAAATATTATACTAAAGATGAAGGAAAATGCCAGTTGCAGGTGTTTGTCCAGGAGTCACTACTAGGAAAAGGGCTATAGATGGAATTGACACTAATGGCGCACCAGACATGTGGTGCGCCATTAGTATATACTAATGGTGCACCACCTTCCGATGCGCCATTAGTGTTGAAATTACTAATGGCGCACCCTGCCCACGGTGCGCCATTAGTACCAAATTTTTTTTGAACTAGTGCGCCTGTCCAAACATACTAATGGCGCATCCGCTGGTGGTGCGCCATTACTAGTTGTAACTAGTAATGGCGCACCAGCCAGAAGGTGCGCCACTAAAGTTATTTTTTTTATTATTGTTTTTATTCCTTTTTTGCAAAAGTACTAATGGTGCACTCACACGCGGTGCGCCATTACTAGTTCAAACTAGTAATGGCGCACCGTGGCAGAGTGCGCCATTAGTATGTTTTTTTTGCAAAACTACTAATGGCGCACCACCAGGGGGTGCGCCATTAGTAACCTGGATTACTAATGGCGCATTTGTTGCTGGTGCGCCATTAGTAAGTGGGCAGCAACAAGATATTTTGGACAACCTCTCCTCCCACACTCACTTTCTCCCCACTTCATTCTCTCCACCGCCTCCTCCTTGTCTCGGGTGCCTCCTCTTTTTCACCTCATTTCCACCATAGATTCATTCAAATTAAGTGGTTAAGTTACCTTGTTTTGCTAGGTAAGTAAGGGGGGAAGCTATATTTATGTTGTTCTCCCTACAACAATGTGCACATGCACTTTTTATGGCCTAGCTAGATCTATGTATGTTCGTGGTGTTGCATATGTTTGTGGTGTTGCATATGTGTTTGTGTTTGGAGGTGTACCGGTATTTGAAATGCGATAGTTGCCAATATTTTGCCGGAATGTTGATTCATTTCCGTTTCGGCGAGAATTTTGGCATTAAGCATTCTTTTTGGTCCTATTTTTAGGGAAAGTCATGCCAAATTTTTTCTTGGTTCTAAAATATCGTTTTGCTCTACCCCGCAGGCGACCATGGTCCGCACGATGACCGAAGGCATCGTGAATAGATTTTTGAGGTCCGCGAAGGCCGAGATGCTTCAAAAGAACGAGACGGAGATAAGATGTCCATGTCGAAGATGCAAGCTGAATAGCCTTATTGCGGACCCGGATTCCGGGCAGGTGCGGGACCACCTGCTCTTGCGTGGTTTCATGGATGGCTATCGGTGGCAAGGTGATGAAGATGACTACGAAGTCGTCCATGTGGGGCCGGGCAAGAAATGAGGAAGGGCAGCAAGACAACCACCGCGCCTCGGGGGGGCGAGAAGACGAAGAATCCCCAGGAGATGATCACGACGGTGATGCTGTACACAGTCATCATGTAGAAGATGCAGGACATGATGATGATGCCGGCGGAGCAGACGACGCTGGACCATCGATGGGCTGGGTGCAGGACCCTCATATTCAAGAGCTGCTTCTCAAGCAGACGGATAACGCAAGAGCTGCCGCCCGAGAGAAAGCCAAGATGGATCAACTTGAGTTAGACGCGGTTACTCCATTGTATGAAGGATGCAGGCCCGAGGATACCCGCCTGAAAGTAACGCTCATGGCTCTGGAGATGAAGGTAAAACACAAAATGACCGACGCATGCTTCGACGAGAACATGTCATTCTGGCACGAACGTCTTCCCAAGGGGAACAAGTGCCCGACCAGTTTGGAGGAGGCGAAGAAAATCGTGTGTCCTCTGGATTTACCGCACATGAAATACCATGTGTGCATGAACAATTGCATCATTTATCGGGACGAGCACGCGGAGTCTACCATATGTCCGGTGTGCGGTGTCACTCGATACAAGAAGAGGAAGAAAGCTCCTCGAAAAGTGGTGTGGTACTTTCCGATCACTCCTCGTCTGCAGCGGTATTTCGCGGACCCTAAGGTAGCAAAGCTCCTGCGTTGGCACGCGGATAGGGAGGAGAAGAAGCGAGAAGATGACGCAAATGATCCGGAGATAGATAAAAAAGACAAAATGCCGAGTCACCCTAAGGATGCGAGCCAGTGGCAAGCGTTGAACTTCGAATACCCAGAATTTGAGAACGATCCAAGGAACATCGTGCTGGGCGCGAGCACCGATGGAGTCAATCCGTTTGGCACCCAGAGAAGCACACATAGCACCTGGCCTGTGTTTGTGTGGATGTACAACCTTCCCCCCTAGTTGTGCATGAAGAGGAAGTACATTCACATGAGTATGCTAATTGAAGGGCCGAAACAACCAGGGAACGACATCAATCTGTATCTGGGGCTGCTGAAAGAGGAGCTTGACACACTGTGGAAAACGCCAGCCAATACGTGGGATGCCGCAGAGAAAGAATATTTCCCTATGAGAGCCGCACTGCTCACGACGGTGCACGACTATCTCGGTTACGGATATCTTGCAGGCCAGGTAGTCCACGGATTTTCTGGATGCGTAAGGTGCATGGATGACACAACGTATCGCTAGCTAGATAGAGATCCCGGGTCTTTGAAAACCGTGTTCATGGGACATCGAAGGTGGCTTCGCGACGATGACCCGTGGGGGAAACGCAAGGATCTGTTCGATGGTGAAACCGAACCCCGAAAACGCCCGTGTACGAGGAGCGACGAGGAAATAGACAAGCTGTTGAAAAATTGGAAAGACTGCCCACTGCCGGGAAAGAAGCAAAAGGCGCCAGAGCCGGGAAAGAAGCGAAAGGCGCCAGAGCTGCTGCTGAAGGTATGGAAAACGAGGTCTGTTTTCTGGGACTTGCCGTACTGGAAGATCCACCGTGTGCCTCACAGCCTTGATGTCATGCATATCACGAAGAACGTGTGCGAGAGTCTGCTTGGTACCCTGCTCAACATGCCAGAGAGGACCAAAGATGGGCCGAAAGCAAGGGCAGACTTGAAATCAATGGGCATCAGGCAGGAGCTTCACGCTATATATGATGATGATGATGATGATGAGGCGAAGCAGGACACAGAAAGTCGTCGCAAAGGCAAAAAGGCCAAGACCGGAAATGACTACCCTCCCGCGTGCTTCACTCTAAGTCAGGAGGAGATCGAGCAGTTTTTCACCTGCCTCCTAGGAGTAAAACTTCCTTACGGTTACGCGGGGAAGATAAGCAGATACCTACACCCAGCGAAGCAGAAGTTCAGCGGGTTGAAGTCTCACGACTGTCACGTGCTGATGACGCAGATACTTCCAGTTGCAATCCGTGGGATCATGGACGCGCACGTCCGTGAAACGCTATTTGGCCTATGCAACTTCTTCGACGTCATCTCTCGGAAGTCGATTGGCGTGAGGCAACTCAGAAGGCTACAGGAAGAGATCGTGGTGATACTATGCGAGCTTGAGATGTACTTCCCGCCCGCATTCTTCGACGTTATGGTGCATCTGCTGGTCCATATAGTGGAGGATATCATCCAACTCGGGCCGACGTTCCTGCACAGCATGATGCCGTTCGAAAGGATGAATGGTGTCATCAAAGGATACGTTCGCAACATGTCACGTCCAGAAGGAAGCATAGCCAGGGGCTTTCTGACCGAAGAGTGCATCTCCTACTGCACGAATTATCTAGGCATCGAGAACCCCGTTGG
>LT934120.1:25274086-25295406 GCA_900231445.1 Triticum turgidum subsp. durum
CCTCCCCTCCCTTCCCCCCGGATCTGCCCAGTCCTCTTGTATAGTCAGATAATCATCTTTCACAGTACCAAAATAAATATGGCATCCATCTGTCAACAAAATAATTGATTGATGATGTCCCAGTCCGTCACAACAGTGTTTGTTATGTCCAAATGAAGCTTCTCTGTCATAGTTACTCCAATGGGGCATTTTGATTCTCTTCTATTGCTTGTGTATTATAGCCTTGCCAATTTACACGTTCTGATATTTGCGCACATATTGTCCTGTGTGATTTTGCATCTTCATTGTCATGTTTGATGGTTAAACAATACAGAAATTGTGAAGGTCGATTCTGATTTACTGACTTCTCCCTCTGTAAACAAATGTAATGAGTTTTACTGATCTAAAACATATTGCATTCATTTCCAAATGTTTGACTAGTATTTAGGAATAGAGCTTACCTAAAAAGTCTAGTAATCAGTGATGGATATGTGTTCCGCTGACTAGTTTTGCAGTTTGCCACATTGGTGATGTAAATGTCCTAACTGATGATATCTTAGCAAGGCTATGAATTTATTTCCAAATGAAACTTCTTTGTCATAGTCACGCTGATAGGGCATATACGGTTCTGTTCTGCTGCTTGTGTATATATGGTCCTACCAATACACATTTTGATATTTGTGCAAGCATTGTCATGTGCAATTTTCTGTATTCTTTTACTGTGCATTTTTACTGTGCATTTTTTAACACAAAGTTCTGAAAGAGAGTTTGCCTCCTAGGATAAGTTTTCACCAGCCTCCATCTCTCTTTTTTCCAATGAAAGAATGCAGGACTTTTAGTTTCAAGGTTGCTGGTACTTCATGTTTGAGCAGTGAACATGACAGGTTAATTTCAGATATGACATTGTTTGGACACTAATTTGAGTAGATGAACATTTTGTGGTTCTGCTAGGACTTGCTCCAGATTTTTTAACCCTAGGATTTCTTTTATTTTAGTTCTTTTCTTACAGAAAATTTACTGAAAATTCAGAAACTTGGAGTAACCTGTGGACTGTATTTTTGTGATCTCCTACTCCTGAATTTTCATGTCACTTGTGCTATTGCCAAGCATGACATGGCCATTTTTTATTCTGTTTTTGATGGAGCTTGGTGTGTGTTGTTTCGTACTACTAAGCAACCTATTTTGAAGTGAGTAATCAGCATGAGAAAAAATAGACGTTAGATCTTAGCGCTAATGAGAGATGAAAATGTCACATATATATGGTCTACTGCTTGCATACAGAGAACAACCTATGAAGCTGTATTTCTGAAATGTGGTGATGATCTTATCTGCAAGAATGAAAATGATGAGCTATGTTTCTAAAATGTGGTGATGATCTTATCTTAGCTATATTTCTGAACTGGTAGCTAAGTGTATTACTTGTGATGATGATGATGATGCCGCTGTACTACTTGTGATGATGTTGCTGCTGTACTACTTGTGATGCTGCTGCTAGTTGTGATTTTGTCAAGTGATGCTGCTGCTACTTCTGATCTTCTAAAATGACCCCTTTCTCCTGAAACGTTGATTAATTTCCGTTTCGGTTGAGAAATGGGGCACTCCTAGGTCAAGAAAATTAGCAAAGGTCATGCCCAATTTTCTTGACCTAGAAGGTGCCCGATTCTCAACCGAAATAAAAATTAATTTGCTTTAGTGGTTGGATTAGTTTAGTATTTTATTCACACACTCAGACACCCTTGCTTGCCATGTGTTTGAACACCCTGCGGTGTAGTAAAAAGTAATTACAGATACACTCACCCACATAAGTATTCAGCACAATGAAAAAATAGTATAAATTAAGGAAAGGCAATACCATTTCAGACGCTTGTCTTCTAAAAAGAAGAGTGAACTTTCTAGACACACCCCTCAAGAACTAGGTTACCCTGAGAACGTGGACTTGGACCTTAGCAACAACACACTAACAGGTTCTATCCCAAAACACCTAGGCAATATCACAAACATCTCTCAATTGTTCCTTGACAATAACCAACTTTTTGGCGACATTCCTCGAGAATTAGGTTATTTGGTCAACTTAGAGATCTTGTTCCTTGACAATAACCAACTTTTTGACCAAACTTTGTTTCTATTTAGAGAGAAACATGGCCCACAACGATGAGGCCGGGGGTTCGGGCGGCAAGGCATTCTGGGAGCTGTCCCAGGAGATGGAGGAACAACCTCACTTGTATGAGGCCGCCGCCTTCCACACCGATCCTGAGACCACTGATGGTGCCGCCGAGGATGACCACACTGATGCCACCACTGATGGTGCCGCCGAGGATGCCACCACTGATGATGGCGGCGCCCGCACAGATGGCAGCCAACTGAAGAGGCAATGGAAGGACCGACGCCCGATCGTGTTCCTCACCCTCAAGGAGGAAGTTACTGAAGTGGACTCCAACGGGTATCCAACGGCGCCCGAACGAATAGTCAAGGGGTACTCGCTTCAGCTCGGGTGCATTGTCCGGAGCACCGTCTCGATCAACACCGAGAACCTTAGGCATCCTGACCGAGGGAATTTGCGCCACCTCCTCTTCACGAAGCTGCACGAACGATACAAGTTCCCCGCTGAATTTGCAAACACAAGCCTCAAAGGGAATAAAGTGAACAATGCTGCCCTCACGAAGATGAGCAAGGCCCTGTCTACTTGGAAAAGCAATGTGAAGAAAATGATCGATAAAGGTGAGAGTTATCAGAAGATCAAGGAGAAAAATCCTTCGATCACCGAAGATGACTACAATGACTTCAAGATCAATTGCTCGAGCACCGCAAGCTCCCAATCAAGTGAGTGGGGGAAACAAATGTGGGAGCTGAACATAGGGGAACACACACTCGGTCCCGGCGGTTACAGAGTGGCGGAGCCTATATGGGACAAGGAGGAGGCGGACCGTGCCGAGCAAGGCCTACCGCCCCTCTTCGAGAAATACCGCGGTAACAAGCAGACCAGGAACTTTGTCAGGGCCCGGTACAAGAAGGACCCGAAAACAAAGGAGCTTACCACGGATCCGAAGACCAGGCAGCCTGAGCTTGTTCTGGTAAGGAATACACCCCCGCGTAATTAGCTCCATATGGTTGCATTCTAATTAATGAAGCCATATTTCTAAATGGTTCACATTCCTTCCGTAGGCGACTGAAAGCAGTAGCGCGGGGCCGACTAAGAGCAACCCTTGGGACACCACTCTAAATAGGGCGTTGAATGTAATGAAGAAGAAGGATAAGCTCAGTAAGCCGACGTCAGCTGGTCGTGTGGCCGGCAAAGGCTTGTCGACAAAATGGGGGTCATACTATACCGCTGGTGTGCGGAAGGAGAAAAAGACCAGCTAGGAAAGCCAGGCGCGAGAGGTTCAAGAACTCAAGGAACAGGTGGCGCGGATTCCGGAGATTGTCCAAGAGCAAGTGGAACAACGACTCGTAGCGACGATCACCGCCATTGTGCCTACCTTGATCTCGGTGTTGAGTGCGTGGATTGCGGGCGGCCAACAGGGGCCGCCCCCGATTCCTAGCTTCACGGCCAGCAACTCGCATAATGCGATGGCAGGGCCATTGGTGCCTCCGGCGGAGGCGGCATTGGTGTCTCCGACGCCGGCACGGGAGCTTAATGCACCCGGGTGTACGCCGGCCGGCACCTCTGCAGCAAGCGGCCCCTCCGTCAACTACACGCCCGCCGTTGGCGGTGCGTCGACATTAGCCGAGCTCGACGCCATCATCACGGTAACTAATTAAGCCTCTCTCGGCCGAGGACTTCATCTCCTTGCCTTTGACCGGGCATCCCTGACGCCCTACATGTTTTCGCAGGGCGCCGCAGACGTTCCGTGCACTCTCCTCCACTTCGTGAACAACGAGTTGGTCGATGTCGCCAAGGGCAAAATCGTTCAACCGGGCAACCCCTTGTTCCACGGTACCTAGATGCCACCCAACTTGTTTAGGGTTCAACTGGTTCGGGTGCTGCCAGGCTGCGACGACTTGTTACCTCCGATTCGACCCGTCGGGGCCGACGATGAAGACGTGATGACCCTCAGCGCCTCCCTGAGCTGGCCCCTGGTTTGGCCGAAGAGCCAGATTCGTTTGGGGGCAGGGGACACCACCCCAAAGACAACACCGCCAGTCGTGCCGGCGCCAAGTCGGCCCCATGGCAAGACCGCCGTAACGGTGCCGGACATCCCAATGCCACTGGATCCAAACATGCATATGGCACAGGATCAGAACGACGACGACGACGACGATGATACATTTGGCAACGTCGATCAGTACTTTGCCGATCATGGGTATGATGGCGACTTCATGGGGCCTCCTTCTCAAGAACCAAACCCAACAAAAGACGTGTGCGATCTAGCTGGTACCGCGGAGAAGCCAAGTTGCAACAGGAACCTTCTGGCGTTCAGCTCTCAGGAGACGCCTCCAGCTGCCGACTTCACCGAGCCTCAGATAGGCGAGGTGCGAAATATTATCAGCCCCAACACACTCAAGAAGGCGGTCTGTGAGCAGAACTCGGTCCCATTACAGGAGAAGAGGAAGGCACGCAAAAGAAAGACTAACAAGGGTGCGAGCCAGCCGGCACCGAGTACGATCCGTGCTCAGGACGGGCCACCTTCACCGCAGGATATCTCGAGGAGGGTGCATGTGGCGGTTAGGGCGATGCTACCGACAAATATGCTCAATGCTGCAACCGGTGCTATGCGGAGTCTGCATGACAGTGTTCTTGCTTTGGAGAAGCGGCGTCTCAGAGAGAAGGATGTGGCATACCCGGTTTTCGCGGCCAAGGTGCCAGAGGGCAAGGGCTTTGTGGATAACTCCATCGGGCGTACGATCGTCCTGCGTTTTGATGACATCCACGCTATGTTGAACCTTCATCCGCTGCACTACACCTTCGTTCGGCTATTTTCGCTGAGTATGGAGATGCGGATCATTCGCGACAAGACCCCGGACATCGTGATAGTCGACCCCTTCTACATGCGTGCCAAGATCTTGGGCTGCGCTGGGGACTGGCAAGTCCCGAGTTCTTACCTCGAAGGCGTCATTCTGGCAAACCAAGATAAGGATAACTTCCTCGTGCCTTACTTTCCCGAGTAAGTCCTCCCCTCAACCGGCCCGTAACATATGAATACTTACATTTCGATTGTTTTTCTTTTAACATTCCGTGTTTTCTGCAGTGACACACGTTGCACGCTCATCCTCCTAAGCCCCAAATATTCCATGGCCACGTATTTCGACCCGGACCGTCATTCGAACGTAGACTACACAAATGTCAAGAAGGTTCTTGATGATGTTCTCCCCGGCTACGCCAAATCTGGAGGCACCTTCACTAGGCCTAATCGTAAGTACGGCAAGCATGTGTTCTCCCACAATACAACGTTCTGCTGCGTCAAGCAGCCGCCTGGCGGTCAGAAGGGTGCCTACTACGCCATCCATCACATGCGGGCGATAGTACGGGACCATCATCAACTTCTGCTACTGAGTAAACTCAAAGATTGGGCAAAGAGCGTGTTGGCAATCCAGGACGCGGACCTCCGACAAGAATTCTTTCGCATCCAGTCGGAGTTTGCGGAAATCATCCATCAAGATGTCCTTCGTACCTCGGGGCAGTTCTAACTCAACAATCAACCATCCAACAGTGACATCGACACAATGCTACAAATGCAGGCTGACAACGACCGTTATTTCATGACTCCCACGATAGACGGCGGCTTCATCCATGCTCCGGTCCCTTGAGTCGAGTCAAAAGCAATGATGCTATGTCTAGTTCTGAAAGATTGATTGGCTCATGTTGTAATTAAACTTCAATGAACTTGTAGTATGTCTCTTTGGTTTCGAGAGTCGTTCAACTTAGATGTAATCGATGCTATTAATGTCTTGCTTTTCTCTTCCGATCGTTCTGTTGCATACTTATATATTGCTTATGTATTGTCTGTGAATTGGTACTAACGTTTCGTTTGGCTAGTGCATAGCGATGCCGACGTATGTCGTGTACAAGGGTAAGGTTCCCGGAGTCTACGATGACTGGGAGGAGTGTCGGAGACAGGTTCACCGATTCAGCGGTAACAGTTACAAAGGGTAGACCACTAGGGCCGAGGCCGAATCTAGATACGCCCGCTATCTAGCGGGAGAGGGGAGGGAGCGTTGGAGGAACCGGATGAAGACGAGTTTCATCGTGATGATGCTCATCGTGATGACCGCAGCTCTCTTCTATGTGATGGTAGTTTAGATGATCGATATCGACTTGTAATGTGAAGACAAACTCGCTACTCGCGGTCTCGAGACTTGTAATATAATGTTCTATCTTTATTCGGTCTTTTCAATTCGGAGACTAATATGATGAATTGTATTCGGAGACTAATATGATGAATTGTATTCAAAGACTAATCTTCTATTGTATTCGATGAATCTGTTGTTGATGTGTGCTGTCTATATTTTGTCAAATTATACATTTTGTAACCTGTGAAAAAACAGAAAATAAAAAATAAAAAAAACCTAATATTCATACTAATGGCGCATCACATGACAGTGCGCCATTAGTATGACAGTGCATACTAATGGCTCATCACTGGGCAGTGCGCCATTAGTATGCCGCGGTTACTAATGGCGCATCCAGTGGTGGTGCGCCATTAGTATGCCAAAGCACCTGGGTATACATGGCCCCTGGGAGGCATACTAATGGCGCACCCTTGCCTATACTAATGGCGCAACCGCGGTGCGCCATTAGTATACCAGATACTAATGGCGCACTAGGTGGTGCGCCATTAGTAAAAATTACTAATGGCGTGCTATTAATGGCGCACCACAGATGCGCCATTAATGGCCATTTTAGGTGCGCCATTACTAGGGGTTTTTCTAGTAGTGAGTTATGTGTAAGTAATGCTATTCATGGCAATTACTTTGCTTCGTCCCATACATCCTACCTCCATGATGGTTATAATACAGCAAATTTTCCCATTTTTCTCTATAGAGGAGGACAGATTTGGAAACTCAGGATGAGGTAACCTGTGCTAATACCTCTTCTATTTTCCAGAATGCTTGGTGGCAGTATCGGAATTACCTGAAGAAAACGTACTTCACCGGCAAAGAAACTCATCAAATTCCCTTACGTTCTCCTGAGATACATTTACTGGACGATGACTGGGAATGCCTTGTTCTGTACTGGTCCTGAACCAAGAATGTGGTAAGGTCTATGAGCTCATTTTCTATTTTTAAGTATTATATTCTTGCATCTTACTGTACTCTGTTCATGTAGAACAAGTGCCTAAACCTGAAGAACAACTGTTCTAATTCAAAATTCCATTGCTATCATAGTTCAAAAAAGCGCTAGGCGTTAATTGTGCGTTTTGCCACTGCCTTGCGCTTTACTGACCAAAGCGCAAGCTTATGCGCAGTTACGCACAGATTATGCGTAGTTATGCGCAATGCGTTTTGCCAACGCCTATAGCCAAGGCGCGCTTAAGCGCTCGCTTAGGCATGCCTTTTTTTAACTACGATTGCTTTGCTCTTGTATCACTGTATTTATTCATACAAACTTATTTTTAGATTGAAGGATCCAATTGAAACTCCAATGGCACAGCAGGTATGTTCACGCATGTTTCTTTAACAGGTTTGCTCTAATCAATAGCTCTGTTGATTTCAATTTCAATTGTGTATACAGTTGACTTTCATATCATGCACATTACTAGCATCACAACAGAGACAATAGTGTTGTTGTACATGCAGACCCGTGGTACCCATCTGAAATCTTGTTGTGCCGTGTAGTTTCCCATGTTTTGTATTCTTTCACTGCTGCTTTGTCTTGAACTGATATGATTTGAACCGTGTCTCTATTTTGATTTGGCAAGACAATGCAGTGACCATAGGACATAGATATATGTTTTTTTGATGCTTTATTATGTACTAGTACATGGCAATAGAAGACTTGGTAATTTAATCATGTCCATCTTACTAATGAACTGGTTCACCGAAATGAGTTTCATATACTAGTACATGCTAAACTTGTTATGTGTCTGCTTGTTTCTTCTTTTAGAATGCTGACAGAATATTGGGGAAGAGTGCCTTATTAAGCAATGGTAAAGGAAGTAATGCAGATAAGGTTCAGGATAGTGACACATCCTTGTTGGTCTCCAACAAAGCTGATAAAACAGCTAAGGAAGACTATCTTGAAGACAGTGAGACAACCCCAAAGTCCTGTCTTCGTTTAGTGTTCGAGTTACTGGCCACTACCGCTTGCACAAGCTATTCAAACTCACTGTCTGAATCAGTTCGGTTTCTTGAGTCTCAACTACAAGCTGAAAGACATCGTTAGCTGTGCTGCGACAAGAAGCGGAAGGACTGCGGAAGTCCCTGGAGCATTCAGATGCATACTTTCTGGTGCAACAGCAAGCGTTGGAGGATTTTAGCGCCAAATAGGACAAAGTTAATCAGCTTGCTAAGCTTATTGCCAGCATGGTGGATACCCAGGATAACGTTTCTTGAGCTCTTCTGAAGTTGTTCCAGTTATGCTCTTGTTTTGCTGCCGCGTTTATTTGCACTGGTGGCCAATTTTGATGGCCAGTGTATGTAATGTGTTGCTTTCTTCCCTATATTTGCACTGGTGGCGAACTTTGATGCCCAGTGGATGTAATATGTGTAATAGCGGTAATAGGCTAGCGTTAATTGCTTGCTTATTTATTTCCTTATTGTCTTGTTTAGTTGTTTGCTTGTAGTCACTGCGGTTCTTATTCTGTTTTTTCTAGCGGATTCAATAACCTATTTTTGGTAACTAGGCCAAAATAATCATGGCAACACACGGACTGTTGTAACCATGGGCCTCCTGCAGGCCGTATGATCCATGGGCCTTCGTCCGGCCGTAGGATCCATTGGCCTTCTATACGGGCCGTAGGATCCATCGGCCTTCTATACGGGCCTTAGGGTCCATGGGCCTTCTACGGGCCATACGATCCATGGGCCTTCTACAGGCCGTACTATCCATGGGCCTTCTACGGGCCATACTATCCATGCGCCTCATACAGGCCATAGGATCCATGGGCCTTCTACGGGGCGTATCACCATTTTGCTAATCATGGGCTGTACTATTCGTGGACCATAACGGGCCATTATTAGGCCGTATTTGATAACTCTATGAAAACAGCCCAACGGGTTTTTTTTGACATGAAAATGGCCCAACGTATTAACGGTCCGCAAACGGGCTGAATTTGGCCCACAAGCAAAAAATGACAGTAACGGGCCGTATGTAACCGGATGCTGCAAATGAGCCCAAGAATCAATGGGCCCTGAGAAGGCCGAAAGATAACTTGGGCTGGAAACGGCCCAGTGGAATAACGGGCCGTTAATGGGTATAAAGTGATACACTATTCATTACGGGCCAGTTTCACCATGGGCCGTTAATGGGCCAAGAGTTACAAAGGTCCTCATATGGGCCGAAAGAAGTCATGGGCCACACATGGGCCGGAAGTTAAAACAGGCTGAATCATATTGGACGGCCTAGATGACCCTACTGGGCCTAATTCGGATAGGGCGTAACGGGCCCTGGGTTAGCTGGCTGTAAATGGGATATATGCGAACAGGCCATTAACAGGCTTTCCGTGGGCCGGCCTGCCACCTTTTAACCAAGTCAAACGGGCCGGCCTTTTCACAGGAATGGGCCTCTGTTGGGTCGTGCCACGTGTCGCCGTATCATATGCGCCTTCGGTCCAATGAGTGGATGACATCTGTCCCAACGGTGAGCAGACACGTGTTTCCTCCAGCCAATGATGATTTTACACGTGGAAAATCCCCATTGGTCGGGGCTGTTAACGGGTTATCGGATCCAAAACCCGACCCGATAGCTTAACGGTGTTCCATTACGGTGGATGCCACGTGTCGGTCACCCTTGACGAAAGCACTTCTGTGACGCGCGATTTATCATCATGGAAGTGGACACTTCCATGGTGATAATTTTGGTAATGTCATGGAACACTTCTAGGACAGCACAGGTATGACTATCTTGATTCTGTCATAAAATCATCATGGATGTACATGCATGACAGAAAATGCGACCTACTGTGACAAACATGTATCATCACGGAAGTGTATTTTTTTTGTAGTGACTACGTCAACCACGTTAACTAAATGCTTCCGGGTTCGGTCTATGAGGGTACGTGGACACACTCTCCCCTCTCGTTGTTATGCATCACATAGATAGATCTTGCATGATCGTAGGAATTTTTTTGAAATTACCACGTTCCCCAACAAGCTCATCATTCCACTTTGTTAACTCTTGACCAACATAGTCATCAATACCATTGGCCTTAAAGCTGTCATGCACTCCTGTGATGTGATCTGCATTTGCATCAATGGATTTCCAATCAACCCATCTCATGTCACTTACAATGGGCTTCTTGTCCAGTAAAACTATCTCAAAAAAATCTTGTTGCTCTTTGGTGTGGAACCTGCGAGCCGAAGTGGCGGAGCTCGAGCTCGATCTCGAGCTCGGGTGCTCTTCGAGGAGAGCCGAGGGCACAAGGAGCCGATTTGTAGTGGGTAGGAGCGAGTGGTGGTGAGGGAGAGGCTCGGGGAGGCCTTTAAATAGGCGAGCCACGGCTCACCGTAGACCCGTGCGCCGATGAGGTCGTTGTAGTTGCTGTGGGTCATGGGGGCGCGTGTGGGAAGGTCTGGGGTGCTCATGGGTTCGGTCCATAGCGAGGGAAAGAAGAGAGAGGGAGCAGGAGGCGCCAGAGGCGCGCGCATGTGAGCACGCTCACTGGTGCGCTCGGGCGGTTATCACGCGTGCAAGCTGGGGCGAGAGGAGGGAGAAAGAGGTGTGCCGTGCTGCGAACGTCGAGGAGCATCGGCTGGCATGAGGGGGAGAGCCGAGGTGGCCGGAGGTGCTTGGTAGGGGGCGGCTACAGTGCGGGAGCACACTGTAGCATGCTCTAGAGCACCCAAATGGCCAGCATGGCCATTTTCTATGCAAAGTGGACGCGGCCAAAGGTGTCTCGTAGCTCTAGGGGGAAGTAAAGTAGTGGGCTATGGCATTGGATGCCCTGGGGAGCCACTGGAGTGAGGAAGGAGGTTGAGGAAGAGAGAGAAGCTACTGTCCATGGATGTAAATGGGGTTGTTTCGCCCTTCAATCATTGAGAAATGGCCAGGGGAAAGTTACTGGAGGTATAAGAGGGTCAAGAGTAGCCGTGGTAAAAAGTTGAGGCCATGGAGATTAGTGGAAGAGGTCAAAGTAATGCTTTTGGAAAATTTGTAGAAGGTGTTTGATGTTGGTTTGGGCTATCAAATGGATTCCATTTGGCATGAGACTTGACAGGATCAAATGGCATATGAAAATGAGCCAGATCACCAATTTTGAGCTCATGTGAGAAAAGTTCACCATGTAACTTTTGTAAACCCTAGAAATCAACAAAAATGGATTTGCTTAGATCTAGCTAAGCTAAACTCTTCTCCTTGGTGCACCACTTAGTGTAGTGTCATCATTTGGCATTTGAGCAAGTCCACAAAGTTCGGGATCAAATGGAGAAAGTTGGCAATGTAGAGTTTTTCAAACTTAGATCTGGACAGAGATGGTTTGGGGGCACTTTTTTGAACCAAAACAGTTTGTATTGAGCTAAAACTCTGCAAGGTCATGCTATTATGCATATGTGACTTGCTAGAATTTTCCTGGATTTATTTGAAAATATTTATTGTAGAAATATTTCAAATATTTGAAATGGACAGAAATGGTGTTGGAGGGTTTTGCCAAATATTTTGAACATGACCATGTGTTGAAACTCTTATATATGGAAAATATATGTCCACTGAGTTTCCCTGATTTCTCCCAAATATTTTTACAGCTTTAAAATAAATTTAACCTATTAAAGACCATTTATGGCCTTAAGAAAAAGCCTTTAAATAAAATAGTAAAATAACTTTTAAAAATATATTTTTGTGGTTCATGGGAGTCCTATACCGAATAGGTTTCAAATATAGTTTTTGAAAGATTTTTCACAACCTTAATTAAGTACTTTTAGTTCAAGTCTCAATTCAGGGGGTTTTGGAAAAGCTATTTTAGAAAAATACTATTTGGCCAAATTATTTTTGTAAGAAAATACTATAATGTTCTATACACAGGGTATGATCATTGGGCAGAAGTTTGGAGCAAGGAGATGAAGTATAGAAGGTGGAGTTGTGTTGACTTTAAAGAGCACTTGAAAACACAGAGAGAAAGACCAACTCAAATAAAAAGCCAAATAATGCAAAAGTTTTTGTCAAACCACACTTTATCATGATTTATTAGCTTAAGTGTTGTGGCATGAAAATCAGGGTGTGACAGACCTACCCCCCCCCTTACAGGAATCTCGTCCCCGAGATTCCCAAACTAGGCGTGGAAAGGAATACGAAAACTGGATCTTGGGGTAGTCTTCACATCCTCATACTGCTTGTGCCTCCGAGTGGTGCTCCATTGAATCTTGAAGTACTTGATGGTGTGGCTTTGTGTATGACGTTATGCTTGATCTAGGAATTGGTAAGGGGTCTCTCGCGTAGGTCAGGTTGGGCTGGGGGTCGATGGCTCGGTGATCGATGTCCTTGTTCGTGATCGGGCTAGCTAGGAAGTCGAAACCACTTCCGGAGTTGTTTCATGTGGAAACATTACGCACAGTGGGTAACCCAGGTGGTGACTCCAGCTGGTAGTTTTCTACATTTCGTCTTGAAGTGATCTTGGAGAGGCCAATAAATCTTGGTATGAGCTTCCCTTTGACATGGAAATGCTTGGTTCCTTTGAGAGGAGTGGCTTGCAGATACCCTGGTCTCCGACGCGGAAGTTTACTTCTTAGCGATGGTGGTTGGTATAGTTCTTCTTCCTTGACATGGCGGTCTTCAGACGTTCCCTAACCAGCTGAACAACTCTCCTTCCGTCTTCAGGTGGACATGCATGTCCTCAAATAAAGATGAAAATTAACTTGCCTAAGTACTTCATGAAGTATATGGGGTACGTAAAGTGGCCTGAGGCATTGGTGGTGGTCACGGTTGAGTATTGGCCAAGGTCTTCCCGACCTAGAGTCAAGGCGCAGGGGCATGATCCGACCATGATGTGGCTTGGTAAGGCTTGAGGGTTTCAAGGATTCTAGTGTGCGAGTGAATGTATATCATCCTATCATCTAGCACAGCTTCTGAGATGCCAATCGTTGTCTCTAGTCTTCCAAACAAATCACATTATATTACCTAAGGAATCACTCTGCATAGGTCAACTCCAATTATCACTCATGCTATTCTTATTCCTGATGACTTCCTGAGGGGAGGTCTAAGGAAATCATACATGTCTACTATCCACAAACTCATGTGTATGGCTATTCTCATGCAAAAATCCATGGGTAGAACATACAACTGCCAAACTTGAATTAAACATGACAATCCAAGTGTTCAGCCTATTCTTCCAACGTCCAAAATTGTGCATTTCTATCCTAAGGAAGCACGTCGTATGCCACTCCAAGATCTTGTTTCCTTCGCATGAATCAATTCCAATAGCCCATTAATTCCCATCAATTGCTACATAATCCATTAATTCTACTATTCCAATGTTTATGGTGTTCCACCCGATCTTATAATGTCTTATAATCCCCAAGTGCTTGAAAGAGTTTTCCTTACTATAGTCAGTCACCAATTCCCATAGTCGTGATCTGATAATCTCCAATGTCAGCTTATATAGATCCCTAAATCAACTCTGACAATTAATCCAATCTCCTAGTTTGTTGTCCACCGAGAAACATGGTATCATGTTCGAGATCATCAGTCTAAATCCTATTTACTCCGAACCATGCAGAGTTACTCAGCATCTAGACTCCACTAGGATCACCTATTTAAAACCGAATTTACTCCGGGGTGATGAAAGCTATGCTACTTTTCCACATGATTCCACCAAGTTCATCTACCAATACGGAAACCTCATACTCCACCAAAGAGTGTTGGATACTTCCTCAAGGTTACTAGTATAGCTCCATCAAGTCATTTGTCCTCTATTCCTATATCCTCAAACTGGTCTTTCCCATGGCATTGCCAATTCTTGTGCTATATTAGGATGACAATGTGCTTGCTCATTACGTCCACTAGTTCCATAATGAACCCAATGCTGAGCATGGTTACGGAGGCTTAACTGGTTATCTTGAAATTCTGTGGGTTAAGCACATGGTTAAGGATTCAAGTTGGGTATCTTGCAAAGTCTCTAAGGGTCTAGGGATGGGCTTCTAATCTTGGGGAGTAAACATATCTCTACGGGGTTGCACTTGGTCGAGGAGGCTGCAGGAAAAGTCTTCAGCGCTAGTTGGTTGTCGAAGTAGAATCCTTGGTGTACCTTGTCTTGTCGGCTTTCAGTTGAGGAGAGAGGTGAGAGGGAAAAGTAGCATAGAGAAGGGGGGTTCCTAAAGATGGTTCTATAGTGCAAGTGCAAACAACAAGTGCCGAAAGGGCCAAACACAAGCATTAAGATAAGGAAGGTAATATAGTCACGTGCTTGTTGCCTAGGGCGGAAGGGCGACTTATATCAAAACACAAAAAACAAATAAAAACATGCAACACACAATCAAGGTTCTATTCGAACCATCACACGGACTTGACTGCGCATAGGGGGTACACGACTCATCCTACCCTAGGGGTTCTCGGATTCAGTAGTCGGTCTTTGCTTCATGCCTCGTGCAGTCTTGTGGGTTTTCCTCAAGTGTGGCTACGTCTCCTATAGTTGTTTGATGAAACGATCCGGGTTGAGCCTGAAGAGTCTTCAACAACTTCTCGCCTGTTGAAGTGATGGGGTGAAGGTGGCTCCTCGTAGCTGGCATTGACTTGGTCTCCTCTTGCCTTCTTAATCATGACGATCCATTTTGCCTTCTAAGGCGTGGTGTGTACTAGGTAGGCAATCCCTTATGTAATGACACTAATAAGGCATAGTAGAGGTCCAATCTGCCTAACACACTGTTGCCAGTATAGTCACCGAGAGCGGGGAATGCCGAGAACCGTTTTTCCTGCTCACTATAGTGAGGCGGACCAAATGGTGAGGTTCTCATCCACCGGTGGTTGCCATATAACAATGGTAAGAACATGGTTGCTCTATTGGTTATGTATATCATGATCTTGCATATATTACACCCCGGTCATCAAGGTTGCATCCTCCTGGGGCAGTGTCGAGGGTGTCAACATCTTCCGGGTCTTGGTTTCCTCATTCCTCGAGAAGGTATCTTCCGTCTTGTCGTGGTGTCACAAAACTTGTGTTCAAAAGATGTGGGCGAAGGTATGGCAAGGCGTCTAACTTGTAGGTTATCCACGAGGATTACAAGGAATCCCGTGGTCAGGGGCATGAGGTTGCAAGCGACCGTTTGCAAAAATTTGAGGGGGAAGAGGTCAATGAGGAAAAATATATCTTATTTTTTGAAGAACTCCGAAGGGAAGATAAGTATAGATAGTTTTGAAAATATTTTTATCCTAACTAACGACGCTACTAACTAAGGCTTCCTACAGTCAGGATGGCTCTGATACCAGCTCTGTGGGGACCCCGACTCATAAGTTGTGATCACCGAATGTACATGTACAGTGATCCCAGAGATAAATGCTCACTGAACACACAGAAGCTGAATAACAAGAGTCTTACATCCACACATACCGTTTTACACAAATTGTGACCATTATGGTCAAGTCTTGAGTATTTCATCGCAGCGGAAATCTTCGTTGACACTTGGACCCATGCCATCTGCCTTAACCCTACAGGCATTCTAACTGGGAAGTGTCCTAGCTCGCATGTTCATCACCATAGAAATCTTCATCTTACCTCTGTTCTTTCATGCCTGGCCAATAAAACAACCAGTGTCAAGCCAATAAGTACTTTGAATGTACTCACAAGCAACCCATGTTTTGGAACAAGGTACAACAATGCATGATATAGCACTAAGTAGGTCATTTTGCAGAAAGCTAGTTTTGAGTGCAATGACATGTTCAACAACTTGTAAGACATGCATCAGGAGAATCCAAGTAACCATGAGAATAGGTTACAGATATCAACATAAATAGAGTTGGAAACAATCCAACTTAATCATCATGTCAAGTATTTTGACGTGACCCAGGTAGTTCTTACCACTTATCCATACACACTCACCAGGTTTCGCAAACATTTGGACATAGCCCAAGAGCGATTACCCAACTGTCCTTGACCGTGGACACGGCTATTCAAATAGTTTTACACTCTGCAGAGGTTGCACACTTTACCACAAGATCCGGGGAACTTCTGTGTCATCCATGACCCGCGGTACCTCAAGTACCCGGGGTAAGCACCCGATCACTATCTTTCCCTAGAGGACACTAACATAGAGTCCACTCGATTGGTAGTAACCCCCGTTCCCAACATTTCACTTCTTAAAATTTGCGGAGCCTCGCTCCCATATTCATCACATACCACTGGCACGAGGTACCAACGGTGTGTCTGGTGCCCTGTGAGAATAGTCATGGCCGCCCTACCTGGCACGACCCCATCCCGAGAGAGAGCACCAACTCTCCCCCATCACTAGTAATGCGGGCTCCAAGCTAGTATCAGCCTAGGTAATCAATAATGCCCTTTCCCATATAAGGGTAGAGTGGTTGCGCATGTAAGGTTGGAATAATGGTCGCAACTTAAACCAATCCATTTTGAAAACAACACACACACTTGCCTCGGTACACCACCTCGTCACCAAGTGGTTACCCAACTCATTATCTCCCTCGGGCATTAGTGTCACCGACGGGGTTTTCAATAGAGTATTTGTGAATACTTTTGTCTCCAGCACCATGCATACCCGTCCCATTTGCATAGAAACTATTTTGGCATCCTATCTACTCCGACCTGCATAACCCTCATAGGAAGGTAGGGTCATGCACAATGCAAGTATCAACACCGAAGTAATAGAGGCAACCCACCAAAGTGGTTACCATCTCATCATGATTCCGATGCAACAATAATGAAGTGCTATATGAAATGCATAAAAAGGGTTTCATAGACATGGTCAAAGGGCTGCTTGGCTTGATTGGCTTGGTCTTCAAGTTCTTCAAATCCTTCTCCTTCTTCTTCTTCAGCAACTTCGTCTAATACGAGATCTAATCGTCGCAAGAAAATAACGAGAAAATAAGGCAATAATAAAACAGCGAAACCAAACACTACAAAAAATACACCTCCGTGATGATACGTGTTTGTCATAGCAGGTCGCGTTTTTTTTCATGCATGTACATCCATGACAAATTTATGACAGAATCAAGATAGTCATACCTATGTTGTCCTAGAAGTGTTCCATGACATTACCAAAATTATCATCACGGAAATGTCCACTTCCTTGATGATAAATCATGTGTCACAGAAGTGCTATCGTCAAGGGTGACCGACACGTGGCATCCACCATAATGGAACGCCGTTAAGCTATCGGGTCGGGTTTTGGATTCGATAACCCGTTAACAGCCCCGACCAATGGGGATTTTCCACCTGTAAAATATCATTGGCTGGAGGAAACATGTGTCGGCTCACCGTTGGGACAGATGTCATCCGCTCATTGGACCGAAGTCGCCTATGATACAGCGACACATGGCACGGCCCAATAGAGGCCCATTCCTATGAAAAGGCCGGCCCGTTTGACTTGGTCAAAAGGTGGCGGCCCGGCCCACGGAAAGCCTGTTAATGGCTTGTTCGCATATAGCCCATTTACAGCCCGCTAACCTAGGGCCCGTTACGCCCTATCCGAATTAGGCCCAGTAGCGTCACATGGGCCGTCCAATATGATTCAGCCTGTTTTAACTTCCGGCCCATGTGCGGCCCATGACTTCTTTCGGCCCATATGAGGACCTTTGTAACTCTTGGCCCATTTACGGCCCGTGGTGAAACTGGCCCATAATGAACAGTGCATCACTTTATACCCATTAACGGCTCGTTATTCCATTGGGCCGTTTCTAGCCCAAGTTATCTTTCGGCCTTCTCAGGGCCCATTGATTCTTGGGCTCATTTGCAGCATTCGGTTACATACGACCCATTACTGTCATTTTTCTGCTTGTGGGCCAAATTCAGCCCGTCGTTACAGTCGGCCCATTTGCGGACTGTTAATACGTTGGGCCGTTTTCATGTAAAAAAAACCCGTTGGGCTATTTTCAGAGAGTTACCAAATACGGCCTATTAACGGCCCATTATGGTCCACGAATAGTACGGCCCATGATTGGCGAAATGATGATACGCCTCGTAGAAGGCCCATGGATCCTACGGCCCGTATGAGGCCCATGGATAGTACGGCCCGTAGAAGGCCCGTGGATCGTAAGGCCCATAGAAGGCCCATGGACCCTACGGCCCATAGAAGGCCCATGGACCCTAAGGCTCGTATAGAAAGCCGATGGATCCTACGGCCCGTATAGAAGGCCAATGGATCCTACGGCCGGACAAAGGCCCATGGATCATACGGCCTGCAGGAGGCCCATGGTTACAACAGTCCATGTGTTGCCATGATTATTTTGGCCTAGTTACCAGAAATATGCTATTGTGGCCACTAGAAAAACATAGAAAAAGAACTGCAGTGACTACAAGCGAACAACTAAACAAGACAATAAGGAAATAAATAAGCAAGCAATTTACGCTAGCCTGTTACCGCTATTACACATATTACATCCACTCGGCATCAAAGTTTGCCACCGGTGCAAATATAGGGAACAAAGCAGCATATTACATACACTGGCCGTCAAAATTGGCCACCAGTACAAATAAACGCGGCAGCAAAACAAGAGCATAACTGAAACAACTTCAAAAGAGCTCAAGAAACGTTATCCTGGGTATCCACCATGCTGGAAATAAGCTTAGCAAGCTGATTAGCTTTGTCCTGTTTGGCGCTAAAATCCTCCAACGCTTGTTGTTGCACCAGAAAGTATGCATATGAATGCTCCAGGGATTTCCACAGTCCTTTCGCTTCTTGTCACAGCACAGCTGATCGATGTCTTTCAGCTTGCACTTGAGACTCAAGAAACCAAACTGATTCAGACGGTGAGTTTGAATAGCTTGTGCAAGCGGTAGTGGCCAGTAACTCGAACACTAAACCAAGACAGGACTTTGGGGTTGTCTCGCTGTCTTCAAGATAGTCTTCCTTAGCTGTTTTATCAGCTTTGTTGGAGACCAACAAGGATGTGTCACTATCCTGGACCTTATCTGCATTACTTCCTTTAGCATTACTTAATAAGGAACTCTTCCCCAATATTCTGTCAGCATTCTAAAAGAAGAAACAAGTAGACACATAACAAGTTTAGCATGTACTAGTATATGAAACTCATTTCGATGAACCAGTTCATTAGTAAGGTGGACATGATTAAACTACCAAGTCTTCTATTGCCAAGTACTAGTACATAATAAAAGCATCAAACAAACATATATCTATGTCCTATGGTCACTACATTGTCTTGCCAAATCAAAATAGAGACACGGTTCAAATCATATCAGTTCAAGACAAAGCAACAGTGAAAGAATACAAAGCGTGGGAAACTACACGGCACAACAAGATTTCAGATAGGTACCACAGGTCTACATGTACAACAACACTATTGGCTCTGTTGTGATGCTAGTAATGTGCATGATATGGAAGTCAACTGTATACACAATTGAAATTGAAATCAACAGAGCTATTGATAAGAGCAAACCTGTTAAAGAAACATGCGTGAACATACCTGCTGTGCCATTGGAGTTTCGATTGGATCCTTCAAGTTAAAAATAAGTTTGTATGAGTAAATACAGTGATACAAGAGCAAAGCAATCATAGTTAAAAAAAGGCGCGCCTAAGCGAGCGCTTAAGCGCGCCTAGGCTCTCGGCGTTGGCAAAATGCATTGCGCATAACTACGCATAATCTATGCATAACTGTGCATAAGCATGCGCTTTGGTCAGTAAAGCGCAAGGCGGTGGCAAAACGCACAATTAACGCCTAGCGCTTTTTTGAACTATGATAGCAATGGAATCTTAAATTAGAACAGTTGTTCTTCAGGTTTAGGAACTTGTTCTACATGAACAGAGTACACTAAGACACAAGAATATAATACTTAAAAATAGAAAATGAGCTCATAGACCTTACCACATTCTTGGTTCGGGACCAGTAGAGAACAAGGCGTTCTCAGTCATCGTCCAGTAAATGTGTCTCAGGAGAATGTAAGGGAATTTGATGAGTGTCTTTGCCGGTGAAGTACATTTTCTTCAAGTAATTCCGATACTGCCACCAAGCATTCTTGAAGATAGCGGAGGTATTAGCACAAGTTACCTCATCCTGAGTTTCCAAATCGGTCCTTCTCTATAGAGAAAAATGGGAAAATTTGCTGTATTATAACCATCATGGAGGTAGGATGTATGGGACGAAGCAAAGTAATTACCATGAATAACATTACTTACACATAACTCCTGGACAAACACCTGCAACTGGCATTTTCCTTCATCTTCAGTATAATATTTCCAAGATGGGAAGATACGCACATATGATTTAACAACATCGAATGCGATAGATGCTAAACTACGACTAGCTGGTTGTGCTTCCTTCACAAGAATAGGCATACCAACTGGTGGATTTGGGATTCGCCGTGATAGTACTGGACCTTTGGGCATTGGAGCTGCCTTACTAACTGCTCTTGTTTGGGAGCTCTGTGGTGGAGATGTGTAACGCCCCAGATTCGATGCGCCAGGTGTCTGCCAGTTATTCGTCATCGTTGCCATGTCATTTTCTTGCATGTTGCATTTTATCATGTCATCATGTGCATTTCATTTTGCATTCGTGTTCGTCTCATGCATCCGAGCATTTTCCCCGTTGTCCGTTTTGCAATCCGGCACTCCTATGTCCTCCGGCGTCCCCCTTTTGTCTCTCGTTGTGAGCGGGTGTTAAACATTCTCGGAATGGCCCGAGGTTTGCCACGCGGCCTTGGTATACCACCGGTAGACCGCCTGTCAAGTTTCGTGCCATTTGGAGTCCGTTTGATACTCCAACGGTTAACCGGGTAACCATAAAGGCCTCTTTTGTTGCAGCCCAACACCCCCTTCAAAGTGGCCCACAACCCATCTAACTCCCCTCCATGCTCTCGGTCGTTCGATCACGATCGCGTGGCCGAAAACCGCTCCCCATTTGGACACTCCTAGCTCCCTCTACCTATATATATGTGCAACCCTCTCCAAATTCGAGGATGATTTCCCCCTAACCCTAGCCTCCACCTACCTCCGCCGCCGGACATGTCCGTTTCCCGCCGGACACACCCGCGCCGCCGCCCGCAGCCACTCCCGCGCCGCCACGTGCCCACCCCGGGCGCCCCGCCGCCGAGGCCCGCCGAGCCCATCGCGGACCCTCGGGGCCCGTCCGCCGC
>LT934120.1:25302891-25434075 GCA_900231445.1 Triticum turgidum subsp. durum
CGTCCCGCGCCCGAAGTGCCCCTCAGCCGCCTCGTCTCCCCCGCGCCTTCATCCGGCGAGCCGCCGCCCGGATCCGGCGCCCTTCAGCCTCCCCACCGGTCCCGTGCCCTCGCCGACGTCACCACCGGCCGCCATCGCCCCTGCCTCCCTGGTCCCGAGCGGGATCGAGGGAGACGACGGCGACCGTCTCCTCTCCTCCCCGCGTGGGCCACGCGGCCCGATCCGGCCCAGCCGCCGGCCTCCCTGCCCGCATCGCCAACCTGGGCTTCGGCCTGCTAGGTGAGCCCCTATCCCGCGCCCGTGCGACTTATAGCTATATTGTGCTCATCTGTTTTTCTTTTCGGAAAACTGCTAAGTCCCCGAATTTTTGACATTATCATGCCATGTTCATCGCATCATAACTCTGCATCCGTGGCTCCGTTTCGTGCGCGTAATAAGTCAACTTGTTCGCCTCGACGAGTACTTCATTTCACTCCATTTCATCATTTTCATTTGAGCTCATCTTGATGCCCGAAATGCTGTTGGAAGAGTGCATGTTGCTGTTAATCTGCTGAAACTGTTATAACATGCTGATTTGTCATTTTTACCATGTTTGATGTGTGCATCCTATGAGGTTGATGTCTACATGTGTTTTGATCTCTGATATGCCATCTTCCCAGTGGTGCTAACCATGTATTTTTGTGAGTTGTGAGCTGAGTGCATCAAGCTTGTTAAGTAGTGTACTTGCTGTTGCTATTTTCCTGACAGATTCTGTTATATTTTGTTGCTATGTTAACCTGCTGCTACGAGTCATTTCGTGCATTATTCTGGAGATGTTCACTAAGGATGAATTGTTATACATGTCTTGCTCTATCCATTCATGCCCCTGGTTGCATTTATAGACTGTTGTAGCTTGTTGTAATCTTGCTCCAAAGTTGCTAAATAATGTTGTTGTCAACCTGTTAACATGAAGTTCAGTTTTGGCCATATGCTTTTCTAGTGATCCATGCATCCTATGAACTTGCTCGTGCAATGCTTAGCTTCATAAACATGTCTACTTACTGTTGGTTGCTTTGCCATGCCATGTATTGCTCTGTGGTGTGTGGTTCAAGCTCACCAACATGTCTACTTATTGTTGTTCCTGCCATGTTTGAATCTGTTATATAACTTGCCATGTTTACATGGGTGCCATCATATTTTCTGTTCCTTTTTGGCTCATGGTCAGTAAGGGACTCTTGTTCTATGAATTTAGTAGTATCATGCCATGCCTTTGTCTGCCATGATATGTTCCTGTAACATGTTGTTTGATAGCTCTAAACATTGCAACCTGATGTTATTTCTGCAAAGCCTGAAACTGTTATTATTTGCAATCTTTCCATGTGTGTTTGAGCATGTTCTAGACTTTTCTGGAGATAGCTCAGTGTTCATGTTTTTTTGTGCTTTACCTGTACTTCATGCTCATGCCTTTTGTTATTATGTTGGGGTGCTGTAGCCTATTGTTTTGATGCTTGCAAGATGCCTAGTTGCTGTTATGGACAGTTGTTGTTATAACTTGTATAGAGTGTAGGTGTTGAACCGTTGCTCCGTTTTGAGTGTGCTTTATATGAAACTCGCTTGATTTTGCATGTAGTTCCATATTATCATGTTGCATCCTTGGTTTGAGGTGTTTTCCTGATGTTTGAGTGCATTTTGCATCAATGCCAAGTTTAACTTGTTTTGCTCTTATCTTCTAGACCGTAACTCCGAATTAAATGAACTTTATATGTAACTTGACTAAACTTTCGTGTAGACCCTCTTGGTGCTCTTTAACTTGCTGTTTAACAACTTGAACATAAGGTTTGTTCAGATCTGGACCAATTTCGAAATATGCATATGAGGACTTACCGGAATTGTTATATGTTGTTTCCGGCCTCATTTAAACATGCCTTGATGTGTTGTTCTTGTTTGCATCATCTCTTGCCATGAGTAGCTTCATGTAGCTTTGTCATGCATCATGTCTTGCCTATGTGTGGTGTGTTTACCATGTTGTGTGCTTCTTCTCGATAGTTCCCGTTTCGTTGCGATCGTGATGATTCGTTCGTCTACTCTTGGTTCGTCTTCGTGGCTTCATCTTCTTCATGGACTCGTTCTTCTTCCTTGCGGGATTTCAGGCAAGATGACCGCTACCCTGGATCTCACTACTATCATTGCTATGCTAGTTGCTTCGTTCTATCGCTATGCTGTGTTACCTATCTTTTGCTCATCAAGCCTCCCAAATTGCCATGAACCTCTAACCTTTGACACCATTCCTAGCAAACCATTGCTTGGCTATGTTACCGCTTTTGCTCAGCCCCTCTTATAGCGTTGCTAACTGCAGGTGAAGATGAAGATTGCTCCATGGTGAACAGGGTTATGTTGGGATATCACAATATCTCTTATATTATTAATGCATCTATATATTTGGTAAAGGGTGGAAGGCTCGGCCTTATGCCTGGTGTTTTGTTCCACTCCTGCCGCCCTAGTTTCCGTCATACCGGTGTTATGTTCCTAGATTTTGCATTCCTAACGCGGTCGGGTGATTTATGGGACCCCCTGACAGTTCGCTTTGAATAAAACTTGTCCAGCAAGGCCCAACCTTGGTTTTACCATTTGCCTCACCACCACCTATACCCTTCCCTTGGGTCGGCCAACCCAAGGGTCATCTTTATTTTAGCCCCCCCCCCACCGGGCCAGTGCTTGTCTAAGTGTTGGTCCGAACCGAGCAGCCTGCGGGGCCACCTCGTGGCAACTCGAGGTCTGGTTTTACTCGTAGCTTGACTTATCCGGTGTTGCCCTGAGAACGAGATATGTGCAGCTCCTATCGGGATGTCGGCGCATCGGGCGGCTTTGCTGGTCTTGTTTTACCATTGTCGAAATGTCTTGTAAACCGGGATTCCGAGACTGATTGGGTCTTCCTGGGAGAAGGTACATCCTTCGTTGATCGTGAGAGCTTATCATGGGCTAAGTGGCAGATGGGAATTTGTTAATGTCCGGTTGTAGATAACTTGACACCAGATCCGAATTAAAATGCATCAACCGTGTGTGTAGCCGTGATGGTCTCTTCTCGGCGGAGTCCGGGAAGTGAACACGGTTTCTGTGTTATGATTGACGTAAGTAGGAGTTTAGGATCACCTCTTGATCATTGCTAGTTGACGACGGTTCCGTTTGCTCTCTTCTCGCTCTCTTTTGCGTTGGTTAGCCACCATACTTGCCTAGTCGCTGCTGCAACCTCACCACTTTACCCCTTCCTTTCCCATTAAGCTTTGCTAGTCTTGATACCCATGGTAATGGGATTGCTGAGTCCTCGTGGCTCACGGATTACTACAAAAACAGTTGCAGGTACAGGTTATGCGATGATCTTGACGCGAGAGCGATGTTTGCTTGATTTGGAGTTCTTCTTCTGCTTCTTCTTCGATTAGGGGATAGGTTCCAGGTCGGCAGCCTGGGCTAGAAGGGTGGATATTGTGTGAGTTTCTGTTTATGTATCATCTGTAGTCAGATGTTGATCTCTTGTATGATGATATTGTATTCGTGTGGCATTGTGTGCCTTTTGTATGTATCCCCATCTATTATGTAATGTTGATGTAATGATATCCACCTTGCAAAAGCGTTTCAATATGCGGGTCTATCCTTGGTGGGACCTTCGAGTTCCTTTTGGATAGAGTCGCATATTGGGCGTGACAAGATGGTGTTGTGTCAACAGGAACTGGGTTACTATCGGCTGGGGTTGGGGTTAGATTGGGTGAAGCTGGTTCTCTGTCCATCGCAGTAGGGGTACAATCTACGGGAGTTTGGGTTATGTGTGGTAGGGCTGGTTCTTGTGCATGTAAAACCGGGGTGCTATCTCCACCAAGAGGTAGCATTGTTTTATTTGAAGACCGTGTTTTTATTTCGCTAGATACTGGCATCACCCGCTCCAATTCAAATGGCTGATAAATAGGAAACATAGTTGAATGTACAGACATTGTATGAGAGACAGATGCAATAGATAGTGTGGAAAAAAGAGGGCATGAAATAGTTGACATGTATATAGTTTAACTAAAACAGATAGCATGACATAATTTCACATATATGATGTCTATCTAAACTGGATAGCATAGCATAACATAATTCAAAGATATGATGAATAACTAAACAGGATCGCATGACATAATTCACCTACATGTTATCTAAATAATCAGGATCGCATCATTTAATCCACATATGTGATTTATATGCTAAACAAAGGGCATTCGATATGATGTCTGAACTAAGAACATGGTGTTGAATATTGTGTATATGATGTCTAAACTTTGCAATGCAAGACACTTTATGTATGATATGAGCAGTATAACCGTGCCAAGTTAGAGCATACACCTTGGTGGGGGAATAGGACTGGTCATCTGTCTCTGAATCCATCTCTGAGGAGCTATCGGGACCCAACAAGAGATCTGCTTCGACAGGTAGCACTGTCTGCTCTGAAGGCCTTGTTTTCACTCCAGATTTTTCCATCTCCCACCCAAACGGATGATTCACAGGAAGAGTAGTTTAATGTACAAACATTGTCGACAAATGGAAATGTAATGAAGAAAAGGATGGGCAAGATATCATTCAAATATATGATGCCTGGTTAAACAGGATGGCATTGCACATTTCACATATATTATGGCTGACTAAAAGACATGAGACTGCATAATTCCCATATATGATATAGAAACTAAACAGGTGACATTACAGAACATGTCTAAACTAAGCAGATGACATATATGATGTCAAAAGTAGGCACTACAAGGCAACATATGCATGATATGACTAACATCATCATGCCAAGGTAGAGCAAACACCTTGGGGGTAAATAGGAGTGGTCAGCGGCGTCTGAATCCGCCTCAGAATAGATATCTTCCTCTGGATTACAATCTGGAGAGGTGTGGGGAGGGTTTGCCATTGAACCCACCATGGAGCGATGTCTGCATGACATTGTATTGCCGCGCAAAACTCTTCTCTTTTTCTCTACATATTCAGCATGACTGTGTACAATATTTGACATGCATACGAAAAAAATATGGTGAGATTATGTAAGGAGAGCATGCAGAAATTTAGAGTGATGGTAACAACCAGTGGATCGACGTTTTTCTGTTGAACCAAAATAGCCCTAATGGATCGACATGAATGTATAGTAATAAGTGATGCAACAATTGTACAGCCTCTTTGCCGTAGCCGTGTCGACCTCAGCATCATTGGGTTGGTCGCTGAAGCAGTTGAAGCAGAGGTGGCTGTCGGAGGTGTAGAGGAATATCTAAGGAATCTGTAGACGGCGTCCAGGGCACTGCCATGTTGTGGTGGATCGTTTTGTCATTGGAGCAACTCCGGTGAGTCGTAAGCCGTCAAGGCTGAAGCAGCACAAGACAGACATCGTCAATCTCAAGTGGGATTCTAATAGCATCTCCAATAGATGATGTAAAATGGATGTAAAATTAAGATCACCAAAAACCACCTGACTACAACAAATGAGGTAAAAACTGTTGACTCTGAACTTAACTGTCGAAACTGAAATTTACTGTGGAATCTGAATGCTACTATCAAAACTGAACACAATGGTAGCAGAGACGCACTTGACATGTAGTTTAGGGAGTGAGGGAGTCCTGGATTAGGGGGTATCTGCATAGCCGGACTATATACTTTGGCCGGACTGTTGGACCGTGAAGATAAAAGACTCAAGACTTCGTCCTGTGACCGGATGGGACTCTCCTTTGCGTGGAAGACAAGCTTGGCGATCCGGATGTTATATTTCCTTCTTTATAACCGACTCCATGTAAACCCTATCCCTCTCCGGTGTCTATATAAACTGGAGAGTTTAGTCCTTAGAGGGATGATCACAATCATAATCATCATAGGCTAGCTTCTAGGGTTTAGCCTCTACGATCTCGTGGTAGATCAACTCTTGTAATACCCATATCATCAATATCAATCAAGCAGGAAGTAGGGTTTTACCTCCATCAAGAGGGCCCAAACCTGGGTAAATATTGTGTCCCTTGCCTCCTGTTACCATTAGCCTTAGACGCACAGATCGGGACACCCTACCCGAGATCCGCCGGTTTTGACACCGACATTGGTGCTTTCATTGAGAGTTCCTCTGTGTCGTCGCTGCAAGGCTTGATGGCCCCTTCAATCGACAACGACGACATGGTCCAGGGTGAGACCTTTCTCCCTGGACAGATCTTCGTGTTCGGCGGCTTCGTACTGCAGGCCAATTCGCTTGGCCATCTGGAGCAGATCGACAGCTACGCCCCTGGCCATCAGGTCAGGTTCGGAAACTTGAATTACACGGCCGATATCCGCGGAGACTTGATCTTCAACGGGTTCGGGCCAGCGCCAGGAGCGCCGGACAGTCACGATGAGCACGGCTTAGACCTGCTATCGGACAATGCTTGGGATATCGCCCCTACAGAAGCCCCGGACCTAAATTCGGATAAGATTGCATCGCCCAAGGACGGATGGAAGGACCCCGCCTCGGAGCCCGCACACCCATCGACGATAGAGCCGAACACAGGCCTCACCCCCAAGGAAGCCTGTGACTCCGGACCCCCGGACTCGTATCCGGCTGTAGGTTCCAGTTTGCGCACCTCTGAGCCCACCGAATCTGGTTGGGCTCCGATAATGGAGTTTACCGCTGCGGATATCTTTCGCTACTCGCCCTTTCGCGACATACTGAACTCGTTAAAATCTCTCTCTTTGACAGGAGACTCTTTGCCGAACTATGTCTGACTCGAGTGGGAAGCAGGCGACGAAGGAATTTGTTGCCCACCCACCACCCATTTCATTGCCACGATCGATGATTTAACCGACGTGCTTGACTTCGACTCTGAAGACATCGACGGTATGGACGACGATGTGGGAGAAGAACATGAACCACCACCCACGGGGCAGTGGACAGCCACCTCTTCATATGACATATATATGGTGGACACTCCAAAGGAAACCAATGACAATGAGGCAATGGAGGATAACCCCCCAGGGAAGAAAGCTAAGCATGGGCGTCGTCAACGCCGCTCCAAGCCCCGCCACAACAATACTGGCATAGGAGACGAAAACAATTCGGATGGTGCCGAAGATGAATACAATCCTGATCAGCCTGCCTTCAAGCAGGCCGGACTGGCAACGGACGGATACTTGGAGAGGGACAACTATATGCCCCCCTCCGAATATGAGGTGAGCCTTGGTGATGATGAATTCGGCGTGCCTAAGGATCCCGCGGAACAAGTTCGTTTTAAGCGACGACTTATGGCCACTGCGAGGAGCCTGCAAAAGAAGCAACAGCAGCTCAAAGCTGACCAAAATTTGCTCACTGACAGATGGACAAAGGTCCTGGCCACCGAGGAATACAGACTCGACCGCCCCGACAAAGGGCACACACAGCATAATTCGCTACCTCAACCTAGAAGGAGAACCTAAGTCATACCCAGACGCCAACATACCACCACGGTCCAAGACAATACGCAGGAAACACGAGGTGGCATCCTCAAGCCTCGGTGCAATCGTCATAAACGTCAAGTCAGGGAAGTTGGTGCCGAATTCAGCGGCCCCTAGTCCAGTCAGCGGAAAAAGAACAGCTCAGGCCCATCCGGCCCATGCAGCATACTAGATCAACCATGTGAAATTCATGGTACCCCCAGAAGGGCGGCCAAGCATACCAATAGAGAATGCCGGATCTTCAAAACAAAATGGCCGATCGCGCGCCGAAAACAATGAAGGGAGGTCTCAAACAACGGAAGACCGATCAAACACGGTGAGGAAGATCCCCCACAGTACAAAAATACGGCCGATCGTCTCTAATCACATCGACCGTCCGGACAACATCAGCCATAGCTATTTTATTGCACTCACTATCTACCCAATAGCTTGGGGGCTCCATTTTACACGAGCCCCCACGGGCATAAAACTATCAATAACATCTCCTCAAAGATGCCAGGTGCAAAGGCCAAGTTTTAACTGGCCCACCATACTAATGGTTATCTTCGGATCACCAAACAAATACCACGCCGAAGAATAAGTCTTCGGCATTGTCCCTTTATACAGTAACTAGCAGTGTGGCCCGCGCATTTGCGCGGCTAGTTTCGCTGATATATATTTTCATATTTGATAAGGTTTTTTCCATTCATTTCTCTCTTGCTTCTAGCATTTACTTATTTTTCTTTCTTTATGCTTCATGAAAAAACGGGTTCCTACAAATATTTTATAAGTACTATTATAAGAACGCTATTAATATTTCATCGAGGTTTTTGTACAACCATGCAAAACTATAGAATTTTATGATAATCTCGAGTTTTCATATTTTATTCTTTACCATGTACCCTAATATCAAAAATAGTGTTTATCCTTCCGATCTTTTGAGAAACCTCCCATACTTTCTTAGCGTTGGCAATTTTGAAGCATACATCTTGATCAATTTATTTGTAAAATCTTCTTGCAGACCGGCTACATACACATCATAATTTTTATTGACTTAGCTTATAACGACACAATGATCATCCGCAATCAATGTATATTCAACATATTTAACTTAAATAGCTATTTTTTTAGTTATATGTTTCAATTTCACGTATGAAACAACTAAAATACACATGAAATTATCTCGTAATAAAGATACTTGCACACTTAAAATACACATCCAAATGCTAATTTCAGGTGAAATTGAAATTAACTCTAAAATTTAAATTTCATGTATAAATTCAACTGCTATTTAAATTTATAATTCATTTTGTAATTGAGATTTGGAGAAAGATGGTCATACATACAATTAACATACAAATCGAAAAGCTTATTCGGCTTAAATAAATCGGGGGTTCACTCGCTAGACCTTTTCATTGGTTGTTAATTATACAATGTTCATTACCTAGTGGAGACCACATTTAGATGAAATAGAGAACCAAGTACTATTACAAAAAAAATTCCTCAAATATGTTACTCCACACGTCGTGGAAAGATATACTTTTGTATGTTTGCTCCGAATTTTCCTCCTCAGAAAAAGAAAGAAAATACTCAAAGGTGTATTATTTTCATAGGGAACATACATGCTTATGTTGACACCTTCCAATTGTCATATATATCTTGGTGAGAGTTTGTACCATTTTTTAACCACGATAACTGTTTGTGCCATTGAAAGCCTATAATTTGTTCCAACAAACGAACATGTACTATCATAGCAAATGCATGTGCAGTGCAATGGAAAAAATAATAGCATGCCTTGAAATTTAGCTATCAGCAAGATGTCTTCGCTACCAAGTATGACCTGAGCATTTAGGTGACACGCATCTATCTTACAATGGAATAACAATCATAATATTTATCCGCAGTACTAAAAGGAACTTTGCTGGTCAAGAGAAACTTACTGTTTGAATGTACTTATAGACTATATGTTGCTTACTAATAATCATCCAGATCACCAGAGACATAATGAACATAGGTCAGATAATTTTGTCTTAGACCTGAAAGGTAAGACGTCAGCAGTGAGTACGCACAACAGACAACTCATATTGAAAAAAGGATTTAAAAGAAGGATGTAAACCATTATGTAAAAACACACATATATGCCGATGCATAAAGAAAAATAAATTTGGATATAGCAATTTCTGATCTATTTTGTCAAACAAAACATATTAAAATTCAATTTGCACTCATACTGGGAAAGCTATTGTGATTATACAGAAAGAAGACTATAGCCAAAAAGAACTAATATTTAGTATTGATTATATTTCAACCATGAGAGAAAATATATATTCAGGGTATTTTACATTTTTCTTCTAACTTGCATATCTGATTTCATAAATACAAATGGACATGTCCGCGGCCATCCACGCGGTCAGTAACAAAATAATTCTAGCCTAACTTTATTATAATAACTAGATAAATGCCCCGCGCGTTGCTGCGGGATTTTATTGTGTAAAACTTTAAAAATTCATGATATGTATTCTAAAGGATAAATAAAGAGATAAGAAAGAAAATCAATTTTATCACTGGGATGGGATGTTTTTAAGCTCACACCGTTACAAAAATTATAAGAAGTTGTTGTCATACTTAATGAAATTACAGGAAGCTTTACAAACCAGTGAAACAACTATAGTAAGATATTCAATCTGCAAAGCTTCATTACAATATTCCAACAATAGTTAGATGTATGGTTATGGACAATAATTAACATTGAGGACCATAACTTCTTTGGCACACAAAGACACGTGCAACATGACACGAGGTAATTAGGATATTTTGGCATACGTTGAATATACATTTATATAAATAATGAAATCAATTTAAGTAAACTTGTCATATTGTACGAAGATAGATGCATACCCAGAAGCAAATTAGCTTCTCTTGCAATGACGTTTAGTTGATTCTAGTACATACACGTGCAAAAAAAAAACAGGATGGCGAAATTTAAGTAAACTGAATGGATAACCAGATTCCTTATTTACAAATCAATTTACTATGCATAATTTGCTGCACAGAGGGATATCCAGATTTTCGTATAGGTATATCTAGAACAGATGACCAGAACCATGAAAAAAAAATACTTTCCTGGGAGACAACTTGTACATAGCAAAAAATAAGGCATGGTTGGCAACTCAGTATGCAAGCTTAAATCTTTGTTCCGGCAGTTTGAGCATCACATGTATATGCTACTGTTTAGGAGATGACCATGGTAGATGAATGTAAGAAGAATAACCATATAGATTAACAGGAATAAGAATGTGGGTATAAGACACTTGGTAGTGTGCCAATAGATTTAGCACTGGTAAATAATAATGTCAGGTGAGAACATATTAAATGCACTTATTGCTTCAGCAAGAACGCTCGCCTGTTTTGATTTTCAACAAACAACTTATTGCTAGACATACAAAAGAATCTGTAGAGAGGACATGTCACATGTAACAATAAGCAATAATTGAAGCATAGAACAAAGCTTCTCTCAATACTTACAGCTTGATCCTAATTTATGATGGATATTGTTTCAGAATCAAGTAGAAATTCCATCAATAATCAAAATGACCTGCAAACTCAATAAATAAAATGGATCAAGAAATTGGGAATTAATAGAAACCATGAATTGTTGATCTGTATTTACCTCCCAAGAAGAGTATGAATATAGCAAATATCATACCTATCAAGAAGAGACACCGGTAAGTATTCATATGGTTGCTAGGTAGATAACTGATATCCATAAGAAAAACTTATTGAACTCCTTCTGTTCCGAAATTGGAAAACATGAGACTACTACATGAAAGAAACTTGTTATCACTAATTGCAGCAAAGATTGAGAGACATACTGAGTAGATGGTGGATCATAAAGATTACCCAGATTTATTTTTAACCGCTGCCTGCTTCCAATTCATCAAAGGCCTTGGATTAAAACTACTGCACAGGCAAACATGTTAACGATTGGGGATTTAAATTGTCAGGCTATTGTAGCCCGAGATGTTGTCACATGTAGCTGTTGTAGATATAGTTTTGCAGTGTAGAAATAACGTCGAGTTTTGCGGAAGAATTTGGGGACACCTGAATTATTTTCTAACTCATGATGTGTCACGCTGTTCACCTGAGCCTATTTTGTCCATCTGGCGCTCAACCTACTGTATGTTACTCCAGGGGGCGTTGTTTATCGTTCGGCTTCAGGCGCTGCCATGTATTTCTTCAGTTTACCTGTAATGTCTGGAGCTGGCGTTTGTTATTACCAATGGGTCCAGATTTTGAACTGGTGAGTTTCTGTTCTCTCTCAAAGCAGAGGCTCGGGAATGAGAACGATGATCAAAAAAATATCCCGACCTTTGCAAGCAAGTACTCCTAGTTGAATAAAATAGGAGAGGAGAAAAAAAAACAGGGTTACAAATATTTATGCCCCAAACGTTGAGCTTCATGCCTACTGATTGGAATCTCTTGCCCGAAAACTGCAGCCGCATAATGAACTATTGATGCATAATCAAAGACGATGAAAAAACAGGATGCGTACAATGGCAAATATATGTTTGAGTTGACCAAAATAAGAATGTGAATCCTGGAATGCAAATAAGATCGAAAATATGTAGGACTGAGATGGAAGATAAATCCCGTTGCCGGCACCTGAGTGGTCACATATGTCGCAATGTATAGCCAGCGTTCCAGCCAGTGCTAGTCGATGCCGGCGGCATGGTGGTCGATCTCACCCTAAGTCTCGCGTCCGTCACCGTTGTGATCCTCCGGTGGATGCTATTTTCCAAGAAGATGGTGATACTGCTGATTGCGTCTTCCAAGAAAGATAACATGGAGCTATTGCGGAGCATGGTGAACCACAGGATCCTCTTGGTGGTGATCTACATACCTGCTGAACAGATCTCACGAGCGGCCATGAGAGCTGCCAGATGGTCGTCCAAGGCACAGAGTCATGGCATAGGAGAATAAATAGGTAGCCGGTCGTTTACCTCGGCAGCCCGATGGTCGCCTGCCAAACCTTTTCCTTAATTATGTGATGCATGCACCTAGTGCCGAGAGGAGAGGAAGGGACAAACCTGCATGTTGGATGGTGGCCCTCTGCCCGCTTGCCTCGGTAGCCGACTGGTCGTCTGCTTCGCCGGTTTGTGTACATGCATCTAGTGCAGTGAGACTGGTCGTCTGCTTTGCCGGTTTGTGTACATGCATCTAGTGCAGTGAGAGAAGAAAGGTCAAATATGCATGCAACTGTACGAAGCTACAACAGCAGTAACTGCAGCGCTGAGCTCTATAGAAAATAGTGACAACAACGAATGACAGAATGACATGGCTTCACCATATGCCAGAAAAATTCAGTAGTGGGATGTATGTTGCTGATGTGGCATGAATGCTCACGTGGATAGCTTGCATGTTAAGAGAAATATGTTAGTGGGGATAAACTATTTAGGTATTATAGATGGGCTTTCCTTATCCTCATGTGGACACTCAACGTAACATGCATGGATGATCCCGCGTGTATCCTTAACTCTGCATTGCAGCCAATATTGTGAACGGCATTCTATTATTAACTCAGCTCTCGTATGTATGCATGCATGCTTATGGAAAAGTCAGTATAATTTGCAATACCCAAACACGTCAATCTCTGGAGGCATGATATGTAGATGGTAGTTAATGTAGACCAAATCAGCATGAGGTGATACGGTAGAAGTTGATAGAGCTGCGGTCCGCTAGAAACTAAAAATAAACCTAGATTCAAAGCTAGGTTCGAGGTATGCGGGATTAGGGAGACCTAGTAGTTTGTGGGGTGCCTTAATAGTCAGCCAGGAAGTACACGATAACGCAAGATACATCTCAACCAGTAGAAAACTATCCTTCTGTGATGCCACTTTCTTATTTTGCTCATCTCCTCCTTAGTCATTTCAATTGGTTCTAGTGTCTAGAGGTCTAGACCATCATGTTACGCATGAGGCTGAGTATTTGCACCATGCGGGGGAGAGCTAGTTGTTGATATTGTCAGGTTTCCGCTGCACATTGAACAACATCTGCATAAAGTTCGACTGCTCATGGTAGGCGCACGTGATGCTGCCGGCGGCAATTCATGCTTCAGAGGTCCGACTGATGAGGCAATCCTGCTCTCATAGACTTCGACCGCCATCACAAAAGTGGCTTGCCAAGAACACTGGCTGCGTTGTCCATCCTTCATCGTGTTTGTCTGCCTTGTGATCGATCAGGATGTGGGTGGCCGGCTTGCCATTGATCAGGATTTGGGGGATGGCCGCATGTAGTAGTATACCTAATTGGAAAGAAACAGCCAAATAAAATATAATATTAATTTGTAGACGACATTAGCTGCCATGTCAATGTTTGTTTTTGGATGTCAAATACAAAACGGATTTGCATGACGCTACCACTTTTTCTTAAGCGTGTCCCAACCGGACTGCTCATGTTTTCTCTCTTACCAATATTAAGCTCCAGTTCACGCATCTAACTTTATTTTTTTTTCCTTGACTGAGGATGGCATCTAGTATTTATTTGTACGTGACATATTGCATCGTTTGTACGTCACAATATTATTTGTATGTAAGGTTTTCATCTTTAAATCACAGCCCTTAATCTTGTAAATTAGCGATCAAGATAATTTGATCTGTGTGGATGAACGTGACGGCTTGTTTGCTTCTTGTCTTAAGTATATAGTAGATTACAACATACTACCGGGATGAACCACGTTGGCTAGATTCAACGAGGTACAACATCAGGCCAGTCCCGTGTGACATAGCCACAATTATGGGCAAGGTCGACCCCCACCGTTAGAGTGGAAATCATACCGCTGCTGGAATAGCGAGTCGTGCATGTTTATCAAATTTTGGTTCGGCAGCCAAACACCCGGACACCAATTGAGAAGTCCGAACTACTTTATGGCATGATAGCCTAGTTCAGTCAGGCTCCAATCAGGCACCCGCGGTTCAACCACAACAGTACATGCAGCTGCCTTTAAGCATTTGTCTTTACAGACTAACTTTGGCGCAGAACAGGACTGGTGACGCGGAATCAGCTCGGACGCACAAGGCAGGAACACATAAGGCAGTCCGGATACACCTCAGATCCACACACAGCCTCCTCCAGTCCGGCCACGACAGGTTCCGCCAAAAACACTCCTTTTCATAAGCATAAACCGCACTCATATGCATAGACATGTCATTCTATTACAATGCGTAGACTTAAATAACACTTACCGGTCATCGTTTCTCATTGACGCCTTTTTGTCACAAATGGCACCCACGCCTTGTGTATGCCCGATTATGCCAGGGGCTTCACAATACGGCAACAAAGTCCGACCACCTTTTCGGTCGCTCGGCACCCCAAACTTATAGCACTATATGCATCAGCTTCGAATCATGTCTTGGGTCATTAGTTGGGTTTGCCCGGCTCCCAAGTTTTGGTACCTTACGTTCCGCTCCATCGACTAAGGTAGCGCTGAGAGAACTACTGCCATTGTGACCCGGTTCTTCCGGACGAGCACCTCAGTAGAGAAAGGCGAAAACTGACTGTCATGGTACAGCGAGAGCTGGTCAGCTGTTCGAGAGGTTGTAAAATCTTTAAAGATTTATTCCGCATAATGCCATTATAAATGCAAAGTGCGACGGATCGGTCTTCCGATCAGGCGCCGATAGAGCCCCTAGTTCGGCCTTCCAAACACCAGGGGTTGCGCCCACCATACTCGAATTCCTATGGCTAAGTGAGAGTGATAAAGCCCTATAGTCTGATTGCCTGGTTCGTGGTGAGGAACACCTCCTTAAAAGGACCCAATAATGGGATAAAGAGTGTTCAGGTATGTCCCGAACACCCCCGTACTTTTTACGTGGGGGCAGAAGCCGACGACTGGCCAACTCTCAGGATTTATATACACTAAACAGCCGTACAGGACGAACAAACGTTCAAATAAACAGGCAATAAATAATAAAAGTGCCATTATCCCGCATTACAAAGAATGGCACGACTGCCTTCAGGGAAATATAGTGTCTTTGGTACACTTATCTGCCACAAGGCGGGCTCCTTTCAGTACACCTTCATATTATAAATCGGGCGTGCGATGCTCCTTACCCTCCGGCGGTCCCTCAGTCATCAGCTTCTCAGCATCAAGCTTCCCCCAATGCACCTTCGCACGGGCAAACACTATGCGTGCACCCTCTATGCAGACCGACCGCTTAATGAAATCAAGTCGAGGGCAAGCGCCAACAATCCGCTTCACGAGTCTAAAGTAACTGCTGGGAATTGGCTCCACGGGCCACAACCGGACAACCAAGTCCTTCATGGCTAGTTCGGCCGCCTGGTGTAGTTCGACCAGCTGCTCCAGCTGATCGATAAAGGGCACCGGATAATTCGGCGCCAAATACTGCAACCAGAAATCCTTCTTGAAAGTGCAACTATCCCTAGGTGGTTTTGGTAATTCATAACAACATATAGCTCATTGAGCTAATGCTATTCCAAGACTATTATTTCAGGAAAGCTCAATGAATGGCATGGCATGGATGATGAAAGTGGATCCCTCAAAATACTAATGACAAAGGATTGGCTCAAGCTCAAAAGCTCAAGACTCTTCATTTTATATTTTAGTGATCCAAGATCACATTGAGTCTATAGGAAAAGCCAATACTGTCAAGGAGGGATGAGGTGTTGCTTAATGAGCATCTTGCTTCATGTGCTTAGTGATATGCTCCAAATACCCTCAACTACTTTCTAACATCCCAAGATGACCTAAACCTAAAGTCAAACTCGGCCCCACTGATTCTTTCTATCCGACGCCACCGAGTTTGGATGTCATAGCCACTACCACAAACCCTAGGCAAATCGGTCCTACCGATAGGGATCTCGGTCTCACTGAGATGGGATTGTAATCTCTCTGTTTCCCTTCGTAATGTTTCGGTCTAACCGAAGTGAGCGATCGGCCCCACCAGATTGCAATGTATACTCCCTGTTTCCCTTTCGTAACATTTCAGTCTCACCGAAATGAGCGAATCGGTCCCACCGAGTTTACCTGACTAACTCCCTGGAAAGCTTATTACAAAAATCGGTCTCACCGAGTTTGTGTAATCGGTCTCACCGAGATTACGTTATGCCCTAACCCTAACCATATCGGACCTACCGAGTTGCATGTCTGTCCCACCGAAAATCCTAACATTCACTAGGTTTACTAAATCGGTCCGACCGAGTCTGTTGAATCGGTCCCATCGAGTTTGGTAAATTGTGTGTAACGGTTAGATTTTGTGTGGAGGATATATATACCCCTACACCTCCTCTTCATTCGTGGGGAGAGCCATCAGAACAAACCTACACTTCCAACTTACCATTTCTGAGAGAGAACCACCTACTCATGTGTTGAGGCCAAGATATTCCATTCCTACCATATGAATCTTGATCTCTAGCCTTCCACAAGTTGCTTTCCACTCAAATCTTCTTTCCACTAGATCCAAAACCTGTGAGAGAGAGTTGAGTGTTGGGGAGACTATCATTTGAAGCACAAGAGCAAGGAGTTCATCATCAACGCACCATTTGTTACTTCTTGTAGAGTGGTGCCTCCTAGATTGGCTAGGTGTCACTTGGGAGCCTCCGACAAGATTGTGGAGTTGAACCAAGGAGTTTGTAAGCGCAAGGAGATCGCCTATTTCGTGAAGATCTACCGCTAGTGAGGAAAGTCCTTCGTGGGCGACGGCCATGGTGGGATAGACAAGGTTGCTTCTTCGTGGACCCTTCGTGGGTGGAGCCCTCCATGGACTCGCGCAACCGTTACCCTTCGTGGGTTGAAGTCTCCATCAACGTGGATGTACGATAGCACCACCTATCGGAACCACGCCAAAAACATCCGTGTCTCCAATTGCATTTGAATCCTCCAAACCCTTCCCTTTACTTGCTTGCAAGTTGCATGCTTTAATTTCCGCTTCTCATATACTCTTTGCATGCTTGCTTGAATTATGTGATGATTGCTTGACTTGTCCTAAGATAGCTAAAATCTGCCAAACTCTAAAATTGGGAAAAGGCTAAGTTTTTAATTGGTTAAGTAGTCTAATCACCCCCCCCCTCTAGACATACTTCAAGGTCCTACAAGTGGCATCAGAGCTTTGGTCTCCATTTGCTTTGATTTCCACAGCTTTTGGTGGCATAGCCCTAGTTTCACAACCTAGGAGAGTATGGCGTCTAGTGAGGGAAACTATCACCATAGAGGTCCTTACTTTGATGGTACTAATTTTGCTAGTTGGAAGCATAGGATGAAAATGCATATTCTTGGACATAACCCCGCCGTTTGGGCTATTGTGTGTATTGGCTTGCAAGGTGAATTGTTTGATGGGAGAGAACCAAACCGTGAAGCTAGCACGGATGAATTGAAGATGTTGCAATACAACGCTCAAGCCTGTGATATCCTCTTCAACGGATTGTGCCCCGAAGAATTCAACGAAATAATCCATCTTGAGAATGCAAAGGAAATTTGGGATACTTTGATTGATATGCATGAAGGTACCGACTCCGTCAAGGAATCCAAGTTGGATGTGCTCCAAAGTCAGCTTGACAAGTTCAAAATGAAGGATGGTGAAGGTGTCGCTGAAATGTACTCTAGGCTTGCACTTATCACAAATGAGATTGTCGGCTTAGGGAGTGAAGAGATGACCGACAGATTCATCATCCAGAAGATCCTAAGAGCATTGGATGGAAAGTATGATACCGTGTGCACATTGATCCAAATGATGCCAAACTACAAAGATCTCAAGCCAACGGAAGTCATCGGAAGAATTGTTGCTCATGAGATGTCACTCAAGGATAAGGAGGAACTTCACGACAAGTCAAGTGGTGCTTACAAAGCCTCAAGTGAAGCCCCCACATCATCAAGTGAGAAACAAACCTTCAATGAAGAATTGAGCTTAATAGTGAAGAACTTCAACAAATTATACAAGAGTAGAAGCAAAGAAAGAAGCTCCAAGTCAAGGTCCTACAATGACAAAAGATCTTCTAGTCGAGAGTGAAATTGCTACAATTGTGGGAGACCCGGACACTATTCCAATGAGTGTACGGCACCCTACAAAAGAAGAGAAGATTCTCCAAAAAGAAGAAGCAAAAGAGAAGAATCACCACCAAGAGAAAGGAGGAGTAGAGATGATCGTTATGAACGAAGACCCTCACGGAGAAGCAAGGATTCGGAAAGGAAGGACAAGTCATTTTTTTTAACCGGGCTTTACCCCTTTCCATTGCAAAGAATGGAAATACAACCAGTTCGAGCGAGAATGTCAGGAAGAGGGAAAGAAGTAAAGCGAGTTCAA
The DNA here is from genome assembly GCA_900231445.1 of Triticum turgidum subsp. durum. Classification (NCBI taxonomy): domain Eukaryota; kingdom Viridiplantae; phylum Streptophyta; class Magnoliopsida; order Poales; family Poaceae; genus Triticum; species Triticum turgidum. The sequence goes on from LT934120.1 coordinate 25,321,632, forward strand.
GCACTACCAGGAAACCCACCATACTCGCTCGCCATCGAAAAGAGTATCATGGGGCAAAAACCTGGTAGCACAACACAACATCTATCCTATTACAATCACAAAAGCTCAAGATCGAGTATCAGAACCCAGCAGCAAAGTCTAGTATTCAGATAGTAATCTCTCCGAGAGAATCCAGCATCGAGGTTGCGCGCCCGTCTTCCTTTTCAAGCACCCTGGATTGGTTGCTTGATAGCGCCGCACACCTTCATCAGCTTCATCGTGCCAGTCCTGATCATCTCGGCTCCGGAACGAAGATCCTTGGCGTCCTCCCCTTGCTGAAGCCCTGCCCAGTAAATAAGAAAGGAACACAGAGAAAACACAATCTCAAAAGGAGTCTTGATTTGCTTTTTTTTCAAAGGTAGCTCGGTTGCACGCCAACCAAATCGCCCAACACACAGCCGCCAGACCTACTGTGTAAAACTTTTGTCTCCCAGGAAGGAATTTCTTGCACCACACAAAGTACTGCCAGTAATTCGATGGACATCTATCAGTACCAAGAGCAACTCCAATCGACCGCCATACAATTCTAGCCACTGGGCAATTGAAAAATATGTGTTGCATCGTTTCAACCTGTTTGCAAAAGGAGCAACAGGGGTTCCCTGGCCATTTCTTTTTCCTCATGACATGCCTAGTGAGAATTGCGTCTTGCGACATCTGCCATAGGATGATTTTGATTTTAAGAGGGATTTTGGCTTTCCAAATCCATCTATAGTGGCAACCACTTAGAGGTTCCTCCAACATCTTATACACCGATTTGGTGGTGAACTTGCCATTCTGGTTAAGTCCCCAGAATACACGATCGCTCCTCTCGACGAGGTGGATACTATTAACCGCAGTACGCATATCCTCCCATTGCTTGGACAGCTCAGGGGTAAGCCTACGTCTGAATATATCGGTGTCCTCAAGCCTATCTTTCCTATTCAGGGTCCACGTAGGGTAGTTGCATATCTCAAACAAATGTGGGTATTGATCCTGAAACGGGGCCAGCCCATTGATTGGATCTTTCCACAACCTTATCAGGTTTCCAGCACCAGTTTCGATTTTCCTGCCCATCATATAAATGTTTTTAATTTTGAGTAGGGCCTTCCAACAGGGCGAGTCAGAGAATTTGGGGGAAACTTCAGCAACAGAGATGTTGCAAAGATACCTGGCACGGACTATATCCTGCCAGAGTCCTTTTTGTGTCTCTAATTTCCACCACCACTTGACCATGAGACTGATGTTTTGTTTTCTAAGGTCTTTAATGCCCAAACCCCTTTTGTTTTTGGATCTACAAATCTTGTTCCACTTGACAAGATAGTATCTCCTCTTTTTGTTACATCCTTGCCAAAAGAATCTGCGCCTGTGCTTATCTAACTTCTCGATGAAAGTCTTGTTCATAAGCCACATAGACATATGATATAGCGAGAGCTGGGTGACAACAGAATCAAGCAGAGTGTGTCTCCCTCCCATTGAGGCAGCGTTTCCAATCCAGGCATCAAATCTTTTTAGATATTTATCAACAATGAACTCCCAGTCCGAAGTTTTAAGATTGGCATAACTCACAGGCATCCCCAAATATTTGAGTGGGAAACTGCCAACCTCACAGTTGAAAATTTCTGAATATTTTGTACCACATTATCATCTCCTCCCACAGTGAGGATATCGCTTTTCTGGAAGTTAACTTTCAAACCGGACATCATTTCGAACATATATAACAACAACTTCAGGTTGACTGCCTTATCCACATCATCCTCGATACAAATGATTGTATCGTCCGCATATTGTAGAATCGCCACCCCATCAGGAATCAAGTCGGCCGCTAGACCAACAATCAGTTTGCTTTTCTGGGCATTTTTAATCATTTTAGCGAGACATTCAACAGCTAAATTGAACAGAAAGGGAGAGTGCGGGTCACCCTGCCTCACCCATTTTTTGCTTTGAAAGTATGGCCCAACACTACCGTTTAGTTTAATGCTGACTGTCCCATTACGCAAGATTTGTTCAATCCATCTGCACCACGTATCATCAAAGCCTCGCATCTTGTGGCACTCCAAAAGAAAGTCCCAATTTACCTTGTCATATGCTTTCTCAAAGTCCAGTTTAAGGACAATTCCTACTCTCTTCTTAACGTATGTGTAGTTAAGAAGCTCATGTAGGGACAGGACTCCGTCCATGATATTTCTCCCTTTAATAAAGGCGTTTTGAGTAGGACTAATGAGTTTATTTGCATATACAGCAACTCTACGATCAAGGACTTTCGTGATTAACTTGTATGGGCATCTCAATAAGCATATAGGCCTATATTGCTGAATCTTCTCAGCCCCAGAAATTTTGGGGAGAAGAGTGATCACCCCATAGTTCAACCTTTGAACATCCAACGTTCCTTGGTGGAAAGCTCTAAACAGGGCCATAATATCAAGTCATCAAGGAGCTACACAAAACAAAGACATCAAGCTCATGTTGGTGAATGGGTATCCGGCTCCTACTCCGACAATCACTCCGAGAGAAGCTATCACTCCGACTCCGAATATACTCAAGATGAAGGTGTTGCCAGTCTAGCACTTGTGTCAACCAACTCCTACGACATATTTGACTCACCAAATGAAGGAATTGGAAGATGCTTCATGGCCAAAGGTCCAAAGGTAACACATCCCGAGTATGTTGATTTCAATAGTGATGAAGATGACTTGCTTGTGGATGATGATTTACTTGTTGACAACTCTAGTGATGAATACTATGATGAAACGTCAATTAATCATGCTAATAAAGATAAAACGAATGACAATGATAAGAAGAAGATTGAGCTTCTAACTAGGAACTAAACACTCTTAAGTTAGCTCATGAAACTATCTTCGAAGATCATCGAGAACTTTTAAGAGCTCATGAGAAGTTAGGCTTTGAAAAGCTAAATCTTGAGCAAGAGCATGAGTTCTTAAAGGCAATCAATGATGATCTTCGTAAGAAAAGTTCTTCTTAGATTGCCAAGCGTTTGCTCTTATCTACTTACATGCCTCAAGTCAAGTCTAGTAACAAGTACAGGAAAGATCCTTCCTCTAGTAGTAACAATAATAATGTCAAATCCAATATTGTTGCTTCTAGTAGTTCTCTTGATTCCACTAATGATTCTCTTAGCCAAGTTACACTTGAGCAAGAAAATAGCTTATTGAAGGGAATTATAGAGAATGGTGTTTACAAGAGCCTTGCCGGGAGTAAGCAATTCGAGGAAATTGTACGCAAGCAAGGAAGGCACCGGAAGAATCAAGGTGTTGGTTCTGAACGAAAGTTCAATGCCAATGGAGTTGAGTGGGAAGAAGATCAATACCCCAAGATGAAGTTTGTTCCTCAACAAGAGAAGTATGATCCTACTTCCTTCAAAGGAACACAAGCATAAGATGATCTTCCACGACAAGACCACAAGAACAAAGGCAAGGACAAGCTTCAAGAAGAGATTGATGCATTTGAAGAAGCACCTAAGGCCTCGGTCAAGTGGGCTCCCAAGACTACGTCAAGTTCTACTTCATCAAGTAAAACTACAACTCCAAGGATTCCCATCAAGATGATGTGGATCCCGAAGAAGAAGAACTAGAGAGTTCTTGAGGGTGACTCCGCCAACACTCTTCACTCATATCATTTTGGCAACGACAAGTGCAATCAACTTTCACATCGTGCACTAGTTCAAGGGATCACAAACCCTCATGTTGGTAAGGCAAGGGACAAGGTAACCTAATGATTTCATGGACATCATCGTGTGTGTGTGTGTCACTCTATGTCTATGGATATTCTTGTTTGTTCCTTGTGGGACTAACCCATGTAGGTATGTTGAAAGTTCAACTCACTCCAAAGGATTGCTCCAAATGATCTACATCAACATTGAGCATCCACATCTTCAACACCTACATGAAGTCATCATCGACAAAACCCAAGGTTAGTTCAGCCCTGTAAAAGGGGATCTCACATCTAGGGGGAGCTTAACTCTAAGAATTGAGTCAAAGCAACTCTAATGGTGTGCACACATCAATGCATTATGTAAAAGTGGTAACCCCACTTGAGCTTAAACGATGAGTATGACCTATGATCAAATGTTCTCATTTGACTCCTAAGTCAATATACTCATATAAAGATGACCTAGTCATCGCCAATTGTTTGATAGATGCTAGAATTGGTTGTGCATGCTTTGCCACATATTTCATTTGCCATCTTATTGTGTGAGCATGTTGGTGCATATTTTACTCATTTGAGGACATCCACTTGTTGTTTTCATTGATTGGATTCTTTTTCTTTTTGCCAAGTGGATGGACAAGAATGCCTAAGAACCTTCTATAGCTATCTATGCTTTTCTCGTCTCAAACTCTATTCATGCTACATCACAAAATTTGATCAAGTCAGATTCGAACCACTCTGTGTGAGGAGCACTCGGAGTCCCCGATTCGTCATAGACTTAAACTTCCAAAATTTCTTTGTGATTCTCGATCTGACCGATTCCTCCATTTCGGTCCTACCGAGATCACTAAGTCGATCTAGGTTTTCAATCTCGGTGCAACCGATTTGAAATTTTCAGTCACACCGAGTTGCTGTAACTGTATACAGTTATGCATCTCGGTGCCACCGAGTTGTTCCACTCGGTCACACCGACAGGGTCGGACTATATATACTCACGGGCAAAAATTTGGAAATTTCTCCGAACCTCTTCGCCCGCGCAATAGCTCGCTCTGCCACCAGGGTCTCCGAATCGTCTCCTCGTCGCCAGCCACCTCCTGTCACTGGTCTCCACCGCCGTCAACGGAATTCACCCCCGTCGTTGCCGCCGTAGCGAGTTCATCGCCAAGCTAGGGTATGGACTCGATCACAGTGCTATCCTCGTCCGATTCCTAGCACATTGTGTTCATAATGATTCTTGCCATGATTGAAACACTCCTATCCAGTCAATACAATCCTTAGATTAGATGGGATTTGAAAATTTAGGGTTAGGTTTCCGCCGAAACCATCTCGGACCCACCGAGTTGAAAAACTTGGTCCCACCAATTTGGCTAACGCCATTGCACTAGTAACTCTTGGTCTGACCGAGAATTGCTAATTGGTGTGACCGATTTTAGGACTTTGTGAAACCCTAGCAGTCTCGGTGCCACCGAACTGTGACTCGGTCCAACCGAGTTCACCAGTTTAGGTTCCAAAACTGCTTCGGTATCACCGAGTTTGAAAATTGATTGATCCTAAATGCTTTCTGTGGAAAACTAAAACTGAATTTTTGAATCATTCTTTTGCAAAAATCTCTGCATTTTGTGATGCTCATCCATTCTATCTCATCTATAACTATTCACAGGGTCAGCAGTCAGTGATTTGCAGCATGTCAGACCAAAGTGTTAGTCAGAACAAGTCAGAAGAGCACAATCACATGAGTGAGGGCACTAGTCCCTCTAGCACTTCAGATGATGGCAGCAGGAGCACCCCAAGCAATCTGCCTAAAGCTGCCACCAGGACAAGGAATAAGAGAACCTCAGAATCTAAGGATGAGGATTATTTGGCAGAAGAAGATGAGGCTACCTCCAAGAAGGTAGTGCTCAAAAAGGAGTATGCCTCAGCAAAGAACACTAAACCTGGACTCAATAGGAAGGTTCCTGCCAAGAGGAGACGTATGCTGAAGGTCAGAGGATCTACTCAAGTGGCTGAAAAGACTAAACCCAAAGAGGCACCTGCAAGGAGAGTCACAACTTCCAAACCCAAGAAAGTTCCCACTGGAGAAACTATGAAGTTTACCATTGAATCAGAAGATGAAGCTGCTGCTCAGGATAAGAAGAAGAAGAGAGCCAGAACCACTACTGCCCAGGTTCTTGGAAATCCCTCTATGAGGAGAGACTCTGAAGAGGAAGAAGAGGTTGCTGCACCAGCACCCAAGGCACAAAAGCTTATGGGTGATGCTATTAAGTCATGGGCTGCAACATCAAAGCCCAAGGAAGCACCCAAAGCTGCCCCCAAGCCCAAGCTTGCACCAAAGAGGAATACCAGGAGTATTCCAGCTGCTGAGAAGAACAAGGCCCCAGTGCCTGAAGTTGCTGATGAGGAAGATGAAGAAGGACAAGTCCTGAGGAAGCTCAAGCCCAAGATACCAGACCACAATGATGCTCATCCTGTGGCTGAGGACATGAATATCAGAAGAGACTCAGGGTTGAGGCTATGGAGAATGACAAATCCATATGCCACAAGGATAAGGACTGCTGTTGATTACAGGTTCCATACAAAGGAACAGCAGGATTTCTATGAGGCAATCTTGTTGGACAAGAAGCCCATAGTGTGTGATATGAGGTGGGTCGACTGGACCTACATGAAAGAAAATGAAGAACACTATCCTGGAGTGCAAGACAGTTTTGTTGCTTGTGGAGTTGCAGATTTTGTTGGGTAGAAGCTCACCAACTGGAATGATGAACTCATTATGCAATTCTACTCCACATCACACTTCTATCCAGATGGGAGGATAGTTTGGATGTCTGAAGGTACAAGGTACCAGTCAACCGTTGAGGAATGGGCGAGTCTGATCAATGCCCCAAATGAGAGTGAAGATGACTTGGATGTCTATGCCAAGAAGAAGATGGATAACAATTCCATGGCACACATGTACAAGGAGATCCCAAACAAAGCTCTTGAGACTTTCAAGTTTGGGTCAGTCCACTTTCTTCTGTCAGGGCTGCCAACAATCAATTGGATCCTAAGGCACACTCTATTGCCCAAGTCAGGTGACCAAAACATGATTAGAGGGCATGCTATCAACATGCTACATTTGTTTGATGTGCCACACAAATTCAAGGTCATGAGCCTTATGGTTGAGACCATTAAGAGGACTGCAGCAGACCAGAAGAGAAGTTGTGGATATGCCCCACAGATCCAGGAGTTGATTAACTCAAAGATGGGCACAGGAAAATATCTGTTGGATAAGGAACATTTTGCTATCTATCCAGACTTTGAGGACAATCAGGTTGTCATGAATGAGAATGAACCATCATCAGTGCAAGCTCAAGAGCAGAAGGAGAAGGCAAAGAGAGAGAAGGCTGCCAAGATGCCAACACAAGAGGAGGCATCTGAGTACTTTTTGAAGAACAAGTAGGAGCATCTTGGTTACTTGATAGCATCAACACTGAGGATTGAGAAGGGGTTGGCCACCCTAACTCAAAATCAGGAGAGCCTGGAAAGAATCATGGAACAGAAATTCTATGATCTAGATGTCAAAGTAACTGAGATTCAGTCAGTTGTGGAGCAGCTACAGGATGACATGCAGGAGAGGAAGGGCAAGACTACCACTAATGTATTTGCCAGAGTGCCTAGAGCTCAGAGGTCAGCTGCAGTGCTCTTGATAGACACCAGAGCCACATCATCTGCACCAGTTACGGCTCCTATAGCTCCAGTGCAACCAGCTCCAGCTCCATCCACTTCAACTGAAGCCTTCGTCGAAGGAGCCATATCTACACCACCACCTGAAGATCAAGCCTGAGAGTCGATCTAGCACTATGCATTTTCTATGAACTTTTTGGTAACTTGTTGCCAAAGGGGGAGAAAAATGTATAGATCATAGGCTTTGAGAGAGAGAGTGTTGCTTTTGTTCTCTCTTGCTTTGGTGGTTAAACTTTGTTTGCTTTTGATTGCTTGAGATACTATGCTGTTTTCTGTGAGACATTGATGATCATGTGTTTGATCATAAGCTACACTTATGCATGTTTGATGATATTTTCTTACCTATCCTTATGTGATCATGCACTTTGCTTGGTGATGAGTGCATGTATTCAGTCTTTATCATTTTGAGCGCTCCACCAAGATGTATGTGACATGGAAGAGTAACCCATGAACCTAATTCCTTGTGCATTTGCAGTCCAAAGCAAATCTTAAACTATGCACAAATTTAGGGGGAGCTCTTGCTTATCACATACTTCTCAAAGCGATGATGTTTTTCAATCTTATTATCATTTATCGAAGCTTTGATCTAAACGTTGTCATCAATTACCAAAAAGGGGGAGATTGAAAGTGCAACTATCCCTAGGTGGTTTTGGTAATTCATAACAACATATAGCTCATTGAGCTAATGCTATTCCAAGACTATTATTTCAGAAAAGCTCAATGAATGGCATGGCATGGATGATGAAAGTGGATCCCTCAAAATACTAATGACAAAGGATTGGCTCAAGCTCAAAAGCTCAAGACTCTTCATTTTATATTTTAGTGATCCAAGATCACATTGAGTCTATAGGAAAAGCCAATACTATCAAGGAGGGATGAGGTGTTGCTTAATGAGCATCTTGCTTCATGTGCTTAGTGATATGCTCCAAATACCCTCAACTACTTTCTCACATCCACAGATGACCTAAACCTAAAGTCAAACTCGGCCCCACTAATTCTTTCTATCCGATGCCACCGAGTTTGGATGTCATAGCCACTGCCACAAACCCTAGGCAAATCGGTCCTACCGATAGGGATCTCGGTCTCACCGAGATGGGATTGTAATCTCTCTATTTCCTTTCATAACGTTTTGGTCTAACCGAAGTGAGCGATCGGCCCCACTAAGATTGCAATGTAAACTCCTTGTTTACCTTTCGTAACATTTCGGTCTCACCAGAATGAGTGAATCGGTCCCACCGAGTTTACCTGACTAACTCTCTGGAAAGCTTATTACCAAAATCGGTCTCACCGAGTTTGTGTAATCGGTCTCACCGAGATTACATTATGCCCTAACCCTAACCATATCGGTCCTACCAAGTTGCATGTCGGTCCCACCGAAAATCCTAACGGTCAATAGGTTTACTAAATAGGTCCGACCGAGTCTATTGAATCGGTCCCACCGAGTTTGGTAAATTGTGTGTAACGGTTAGATTTTGTGTGGAGGCTATATATACCCCTACACCTCCTCTTCATTCGTGGAGAGAGCCATCAGAACAAACCTACACTTCCAACTTACCATTTCTAAAAGAGAACCACCTACTCATGTGTTGACGCCAAGATATTCCATTCCTACCATATGAATCTTGATCTCTAACCTTCCCCAATTTGCTTTCCACTCAAATCTGCTTTCCACCAGATCCAAAACCTATGAGAGAGAGTTGAGTGTTGGGGAGACTATCATTTGAAGCACAAGAGCAAGGAGTTCATCATCAACGCACCATTTGTTACTTCTTGGAGAGTGGTGTCTCCTAGATTGGCTAGGTGTTACTTGGGAGCCTCCGACAAGATTGTGGAGTTGAACCAATGAGTTTGTAAGGGCAAGGAGATCGCCTACTTCGTGAAGATCTACCGCTAGTGAGGCAAGTCCTTCATGGGCGACGGCCATGGTGGGATATACAAGGTTGCTTCTTCATGGACCCTTCGTGGGTGGAGCCCTCTGTGGACTCGCGCAACCGTTACCCTTCGTGGGTTGAAGTCTTCATCAACGTGGATGTACGATAGCACTACCTATCGGAACCACGCCAAAAACATCCGTGTCTCCAATTGCGTTTGAATACTCCAAACCCTTCCCTTTACTTTCTTGCAAGTTGCATGCTTTAATTTCCGCTGCTCATATACTCTTTGCATGCTTGCTTGAATTATGTGATGATTGCTTGACTTGTCCTAAGATAGCTAAAATCTGCCAAACTCTAAAATTGGGAAAAGGCTAAGTTTTTAATTGGTCAAGTAGTCTAATCACCCCCCCTCTAGACATACTTCAAGGTCCTACACTTATCCGCATACTTCTTCTCCTCAGTCCGGTAGAATTGGGCAGCATCTGATATGCTGTGCGGCAGATCTGCAAACGCCCCTGGAGAAACAAGAATTCAGCTTGTCGCTTAGAGTTCCTCCCATTACTATGCAAAAATGGCCTTGAGTACAAAAGGCCTTACTAGCCGCTACCTTCCGGGCCTCCTGAATGTCTCTCAGAGCACCTCGGGCTTCTTCCCGAGCACCCTCTGTGGCTTGGAGAGCTTGGGTGAGTTCAGATTATTTCCCTGGTAGACTCTGCTCCAAGCCCTTGCATTTCTTCACGGCCTCCAGGAGCTCGCGCTCAGCTTCAATGACCCTGGCCTCGTGCTTCTCACGAAGATCCTGTTCGGCGGCGGCCTTATTATCGGCTTCGGCCACAGCCTTCTTCAGTGCCTCAATTTCGGAACTCGCCACTAGAGCATACAATGCAAATATCTTCATCAGGCACAACTTCTAATTCGTGCTCAACTTAGCACAAGGTTTCGACATACCTTGCTTGTCCTCCAACTGCTTCTTCACGCGGCCAAGTTCCTCTTCGGCCCGTTCCAAACGCTGCTTTAGTCCGGACATGTCTGCACTATGAGCGGCGGTCGTCTCTGCAGACGCCTGTTTTCAAACAAAGGGATACATGTCATTAACTGAGTCTCCTGCAAAACGGAAAAATTTGATCCCCTGTCTGGCTTTATTTCGCCGGATAGTGCATCACGGGATACTACTCATATTATGACAATCTCCCAAAGGTTTCTTAAAAAACATACCTCAAAGCCCTTTATAAGACTAAGGCAGGATTCGTTCAGTCCGCTTTCAGCGGACTGAATCTTTTCAATCACCGCACCCATGAGGGCACGATGTTCATCGACGATAGTTGCGCTTCTTAGCGCTGTCGATAGGCCACCCGACAACTCTGCTTGGACATAGGCCGCTGGTGGAGCAGGCAAGCCCCCCGTCAAAGGCGGCTGCTCACCCGATCCTAGAGGTCTCCAGGATCGTGTCCGACTGGGGTCCGGACCTAAGATCACCCCCGCCATCGACACGCATGGGAGCCGCTGCTCTCGTGTGTCCGGCCCCAGGGATATGCCCCCCTGGTCTAGGTCCCGCTGAGACGACACCTCGGTGTCGTGCCTAGGCTTCGGGGAAGGGGCCTCTGGAGGCATCTCGCTCGCCAGGGCATCTAAGCTCAGCGAATCCTCCGATGAGGACTATCTGGCGTCGGACCTCACCGGGCTGTATGAAATATGGCGACAGTTAAACCTACTACATCCTAATGACCTAGCTCACGTAGGTGTGTGCGGGTTTTGTATACTTACGACATTACCAGGGGTTGGGCCCTAGGATCCCACTACGGGCTGCTATCAGCAGCCGTGGTGGACGCCTCGGGGAGGGAACCTTTCCCCCTCTTTGGCGATTCGACCTCCAGGGATGAGGAGGTCGTCCTTTTCTTCCCTCCCCCTGTGGGGGACTCGTCTTCTTCCTCCTCTTCATCTTTGGAGGAAGGATGGTTGCTAGAATTCCCGGATTTTGCGTCTGAAGCATCACGACGACGAAGGCCACTCCGGGTCTTCTTGACCTTCTTGGAGGCCTCTTTTGTCGGCACCTTGTAAGGCGCTGGGACCAGCATCTTTGTCAGAAGAGGTCTGGCCGGTTCCTTCGGCAGTGGGGCCGGACAGTGTATCCGCTCCACCTTTTTCATCCATTCTTGGGATTATTGTAGAAAACATGATGAGTGCGCCGGGATATGCCAGCTAAAACACGGATGGACAAAGCACAACAATGACTTACCGAACTTGCAGAGCGGGATAGTTGATACCCGCGGTCCTTGGCGGAGCCCAGCCACGGTTTGCTGGACTTGAAGAGCACCTTCCAGATGTCCTTGTGGGAGGACCCATAGAGCTCCCGTAGAGTCTGGTGTTCGGCCAGGTCGTATTCGCACAAATTGCAGGCTCGATGCTGGCAAGGGAGAACCAGGCGAACTAACATCACCTGGACTACGTTGACGAGTTTGACGTCCTTGTCGACCACGCTCTCGACGCGCGTTTGGAGCACTGACAGCTTGTCGGATGAGGACCAGTTCGGGCCTTCTCGGGCCAGGACGTGAGCCACAGTGGGGCTTCGGATCGGAATTCGGGAGCAGCGGCCCACTTTTTACCACGCAGTTCGGTGACATAGAACCACTGCTACTGCCACTCCTTGACAGAATCATTGAAGGTGCCCGTTGTCCATACGACCATGGGCATCTTGCTCACCATAGCACCGCCGCATTCGGCGTGCTAACTGAGGGAGTCCTGGACTAGGGGGTGTCCGGACAGCCGGACTATCAATATCCGCCGGACTCCAAGACTAGAAGATACAAGATTGAAGACTCCGTCCCGTGTCCGGATGGGACTTTCCTTGGCGTGGAAGGCAAGCTTGGCAATACGGCTATGTAGATCTCCTACCATTGTAACCGACTCGGTGTAACCCTAGCCTCCTTCGATGTCTATATAAACCGGAGGGCTTTAGTCCGTAGGACAACATACATTATAACAATCATACCATAGGCTAGCCTCTAGGGTTTAGCCTCCTTGATCTCGTGGTAGATCCACTCTTGTAATACCCATATCATCAATATTAATCAAGCAGGACGTAGGGTTTTACCTCCATCGAGAGGGCCCGAACCTGGGTAAAAACATCGTGTCCCTCGTCTCCTGTTACCATCCGCCTAGACGCACAGTTCGGGACCCCCTACCCGAGATCCGCCGGTTTTGACACCGACATTGGTGCTTTCATTGAGAATTCCTCTGTGTCGTCACCGATAGAGCGGATGCCTCCACCCGTCTTCAAAGACGGTGTTTTCGCCTGAGGGGCTTTGGCCGCCGGCCAAACTATCCGGCTTGGTGGTTTTCTCATGACCGCCTGTCCGGCCGCCGCTTCGGAAATGACTTCTCAAGTCGTTGGAAGCAATCTTCGCGTCAGCCCTAAAGTTGTCGAACAGTTATATCCAATAGAGCTCTTGTCTGTTAACGAGCTCTTGGATCGCATCGCCGCCCTGGGAGTCGCTACGGACTACAACCAGATTGGGCTTAAAACCGATCTGAGAGAGATTAACTCTCCCCAGGCCACCCACCACGTCGTAGTGGTAGAGGAGCAATATGGCAACTCTTTGCCAGTGTTGAAAACAATTCATGTCCGGATTCCTGAACCCTCCATGCCGGATTCCCGCGGAGGGACGGACTTCGATCGAGCATTGAACTTAATATCATGCGTCGCCCCAGACTCGCTGGATTGTGCCCAGCAAACCAAACTTCCGAACTCGAAAACCCCTTGGCCTTTGAGCCTCAAGATGGGCAGGGATCCGGATTTTATTCCACCCACCCGCCCAGACATATGCGATCTATCTCTAATACGGCAAGAGCCTACCGAAACAGTACATCACTACTGGGCCAGATTCCTCCTGGTTATGGACAGGATAAAGGACTGCCGAGAGGAAAACGCAATATCAATCTTCTGCAATAACTGCACGGACAAGGGAATACTAATCGCCATTGATCGTTGCAAAATTACGCGCTTCACCGATCTGGCATCCATTGTACGAAAGTACTGTGCGATGAAGAGTTTCCGGAAAACCGAAAATCAATTTTGGGATAATCCGGCCCCAAACCCAGTCCGCAGTAAAAGGGCGCCTTACACTCAGGCCCCAGATGCAAAAACGAAAAAACAAAAACCCAATAAGGGAAACGGAACCGTACTGGAGGGATGGCTCAATGGACCCTGTAAGCTTCATAGTACAGAGGGAGCCGTCCCAACACATAGCCTTCGAGCATGTTGGATATTACGGCAGGTGGCCAAAAGTGGCGAAGAGCTTCTAGCTCCGGGAAACCACTCCAACAATACCAGCACGGTATCAACAGTCTTCGAGACTTTCGCATCAAATAATATGCGAAAATGAACAATTCGCGAACTCGCCGAAGTCTACCAAGTAGCAATAGCAAATCCATGGAGCGACACAGCTATTACCTTCAATGCCAGTGACGAGCCCACATTTCGAACAACCAGAGCCCCAGCCGCACTGGTACTTAGTCCCATAGTGGACGGCTTTCGACTGACAAAAGTCCTCATGGATGGCGGCAGCGGACTAAACCTCATTTATGAGGAAACTCTACGAAAAATGAAAATCGATTGGAGCCGCATTGAGCGAAGCAGCACAACCTTTAGAGGAATAATCCCTAGCCAGGAAGCGCGCTGCACCGGAAAAATCACACTCGATGTGGTGTTCGGTTCTCCGGACAATTACAGATCCGAAGAAGTCACGTTCCAGGTGGCCTCGTTCAGCAGTGGGTATCACGCCATATTAGGACGAGAGGCATTCACAATTTGTCAAGCAATACCTCATTACGGGTACATGAAGCTCAAAATGCCTGGGCCCAGCGGAATAATCACTCTCGCTAGTGATCCGGACATAGCACTCCGCGCCGAAAACAAGACAGCCGCACTAGCCCTCGAGGCACTATCCGAAGCCTTAGTGGCAGAGGAACTCACCGCGCTGCGCTCTACGGTGAACAGGGACGATGTGATACTCGATAAAAGATCCAAGTCCACCTCCTTCAAACCAGCAGACGAGATAATAAAATTCCAGGTCCATCCAACGGACCCAACAAAGACGGCCTCCATTGGGGCACAATTGAACCCTGAAGTAGACGCCACACTACGTGAATTCCTTCGGGAAAATTGGGATATCTTCGCCTGGCACCCTTCGGACATGCCCGGAATCCCTCGCAGGTTGGCAGAACACAGCCTAAACATCCTAAAAGGATTCAAGCCAGTCAAACAGGCTCTTCGACGATTTTCCGAGCCCAAAAGACAGGCAATGGGAGAAGAGCTAGCCAAACTATTGGAAGCCGGATTCATTAGAGATATCAAACATCCGAACTGGCTAGCAAATTTGGTGATGGTACCAAAGAAGGATAAATCCTGGCGCCTCTGTGTCGATTTTAAAGACCTCAATAAAGCTTGCCCAAAGGATCCCTTCCCTCTCCCCCGCATCGATTAAATTATCGATGCTACAGCAGGACACGATTCATTGTGCTTCCTGGACGCATACTCTGGCTATCATCAAATCAAGATGGCGGAAGCAGACCAAGCCGCAACGGCACTTATCACTCCATATGGACCATTCTGCTTCAACACGATGCCCTTCAGACTCAAAAACGCCGGCGCAACATATCAGCACATGATTCAAACATGTCTGGCCACCCAGATCGGCAAAACAGTCGAGGCATACGTAGACGGCGTAGTCGTTAAAACAAAACACGTCGAAACTTTAGTAGACGATTTGAGGCTCACATTCGACAACCTCAGAGCATATGACATCAAGCTGAATCCGGAAAAATGCGTTTTCAGCGTACCAGCCGGAAAGCTGCTGGGCTTCATCGTATCCGATAGAGGAATTGAAGCAAATCCGGCTAAAATCCGAGCTCTGTCACAGTTGGATATTCCAAAAGACCTCAAACAAATACAAAAATTAACAGGATGCGTGGCAGCCCTAAGCCGCTTTATCTCCCGTTTAGGAGAAAAGGCGCTGCCCCTCTATCGCCTCCTCAGGCGCACCGAACACTTCGAGTGGACGGATGCCGCCACTGCCGGACTCGAAGAAATAAAGGCCATATTGGCAACAAATCCGGTCCTGGCTGCGCCCACTTTGGGCGAACCAATGTTGTTATACATCGCAGCAACGCATCAAGTTGTAAGCGCGGTCCTCGTCGTCGAACGAGTGACAGAAGGGCATAAATTCCCTCTTCAAAAACCAGTGTACTATGTATCCACTGTGTTAACTCCCTGCAAATCCCATTACCCGCACTATCAAAAGATAGCATATACGGTGTTCATGGCGTCCCGGAAACTCCGGCACTACTTTCAAGAGTGTTCGATAATAGTGGCCTCTGAAGTACCACTCAATGACATTATAAATAACCGCGACGCAACGGGCAGGATTGCAAAGTGGGCCATTGAGCTCTTACCATTCGACATAACTTATAAACCTCGACGAGCTATAAAGTCACAAGTTTTGGCTGACTTCGTCGCCGAATGGACTGAAGCCGAACTCCCTAAAGAGTACGGCGCATACTCCAATTGGATTATGCATTTCGACAGCTCCAAAATGTTGGCCGGACTGGGGGCTGGCGTCGTACTGACGTCCCCAACCGGAGATACAGTCCAGTATGTACTTCAAATAATGTACACGGACTCCAACAATGCAGCCGAATACGAGGCCCTGTTACATGGTCTCCGGATGGCAGTCTCCATGGGCATTCAACGCCTAGAAGTGCGCGGGGATTCAAACCTTGCAATATCCCAAATAAATGGAGACTTTGACGCCAAGGATCCGAAAATGGCAGCATATCGCAACGCTGTCCTAAAAATGTTAGCTCGGTTTGAAGGACTGGAATTCCATCACATAGCTCGAGATAATAACCAGGCGGCCGACGTATTGGCACGCATCGGTGCGAAGCGTGATGCCGTCCCTCCTAATATCTTCCTGGAACGGCTCTTCAAGCCATCCGTACTATGGGAAGAGGAGCCCGGTAGTGACAAACCAGAGAAAACCGCACCAACCGGTGATTCGGCAGATGACATAACACCCTCCGCCCATGTCATAATGGCAGTAATCGCCGCGTGGACAGAACCGTTCCTAGCCTACTTACTTAGGCAGGAACTTCCTGAAGACCAAAATGAGGCCCGCTGCATAGTCCGGCGATCGAAGGCCTACAAGGTCCATGAGGGAGAACTTTATAAGAAAAGTACCACCGGAGTCCTTCAAAGGTGTATCTCCGAAGAAGGAAGGGCGAAACCTCCTGGCTGAAATTCATGCCGGACTAGGCGGACACCACGCAGCAGCCCGGGCCCTTGTAGGAAAGGCATTCCGTACAGAATTTTATTGGCCGACGGCTCGGGCAGACGCACAGGACTTGGTCCAGTGATGCGTTGGTTGTCAGCTCTTTGCTAATCAGAGCCATATGCCACCCACCGCCCTCAAAACCATACCCATTACCTGGCCGTTCGCGGTCTGGGGGCTTGACATGGTTGGACCCCTTAAAGGGGGAACCCACAAGCAAAGATACCTATTGGTCATGGTGGATAAATTCACCAAATGGATAGAGGCCAAACCGGTCAACACGGCAGAGTCCGGACCAGTGATAGACTTTATATCAGGGGTGGTACACCGTTACGGAGTCCCCCACAGCATCATCACCGACAACGGCACGAACTTCACAGCCGACGAGGTCAAGTCATGGTGCAAAAATATGGGCATCAAGCTCGACTATGCTTCAGTTTATCACCCTCAAACCAATGGTCAAGTGGAAAGAGCAAATGGTCTAATCATGAGCGGCATTAAACCCAGATTAGTGAGGTCACTTACTAAATCCGACACACAATGGGTCGAGGAGCTCGACTCCCTACTCTGGGGGCTGCGGACAATGCCTAACCGTACTACTGGATTCACACCATTTTTTATGGTATACGGCGCAGAGGCAGTCTTGCCCTGTGACATTATTCATGACTCACCTCGAGTGCGCATGTATGTGGAAAGAGAGGCCGAGCTTGATCGGCAGGACAGCTTGGACACATTGGAGGAAGAACGTGACGTCACGAATGCTCGTTCCGCATTCTATCAGCAGCAGGCCCGAAGATATCAAAGCAGAGAAGTACGGGCCAAGACTTACAACGTTGGTGAACTAGTTCTACGCCTGCCAGACAAGAAAAAGGACAAGCTCAAGCCCAAATGGGAGGGCCCCTTCATTATCGATCAAGTACTGACTGGCGGAGCATACCGTCTACAAAATGCGTGGGATAACCGACTCGAGCCGAACCCATGGAACGCAGCCCGCCTCCGACGATTCTATACCTAGCGCCGGAGTAAGAGTTCGTCCCCTTCCCTCGTCCAAACTTTTACACTTCGGCTATCTTTTGTTTCTCTTTTTATCATTTTTACTTAAAAGCCCTTCCGGGCCTATTTTCGCATTCTTTGCATACGCATGATGTGCCACCCGCACTCATTATTCCTGGGGGCTTCTTTTACAGAAGCTCAATTATACGGGTTTCATACCCAGCACATGTGTCAAGCTTCCACATGTACCTTTTACTCGCCATTATATGCATCGATATGACTTAAGTTTTGGCCAAGCTGGGTTGCCTGGCTCCTGTGCTTACCCCTACGTTCCTGATTGTTCGGCTAGGAGGTAAAGGGAGCACCTCTGCGATTGTTACTGCCGGGTCTGCCGGATGTGTACCTCAGACTGGGTGAAGCCGAAAGCTAGCGTTCTTAAGGGAATATTCGGTCGGTGATTTAAAAGATGACTTTTTACCTATTTCTCTATTTGCCCCCAGATGTTTTACTGCTTTCTTTGCAGTCCGGACATGCACTTTAGGGCATGCCTCCCAGGGAAAGGAACCCTTAACGGAACTATTCTCCCTGGAAGATGTTTCTTACTAACCATGTAATATAACATAACTAGTTGGGCACTTGTCTGATAAAGCACTAATGACCCCTACGCCTGGTCTCCATGCATACCATGGTTGTTTCTTAAACCAAAAAGGTATTCGGACACACTCCAGACTCTAGGGTCCCGAGGTCGAAGCGAAAAGGTCGGCAAAGACAAACGATCTACAATCCGTCTAGAAGGCATTTTACATGTCACTTT
Source organism: Triticum turgidum subsp. durum (assembly GCA_900231445.1). NCBI lineage: Eukaryota > Viridiplantae > Streptophyta > Magnoliopsida > Poales > Poaceae > Triticum > Triticum turgidum. Next base: position 25,340,039 of record LT934120.1, read on the forward strand.
AAAGGATAACATACATTATCAAATTTACTGATTGTATTCCTCCTCAATCCCGTCTAATAGGCTGTCTAGTTTACAGTCCCGTTGGGAAAATTTAGCAGCCAACTCTACTTGGTTGTACACTAAACTCACAGGGATCTCCTTCCCATCGGGCCCCACCGGTCCAACTTCGGCCATGTGGTTGGGATCCGCCTTCTTGTACCGCGTCTTCACCATGGCCCAAGCCTCCCTGGCACCTTGACGGCAAGCCGAAATCTTCCACAAACGGAAGTGCTGCCGCACTCCCTGCAGCTTCTCCGTAAGCTCCCCGAGGCCCTCGGGTAGGGTGAGGGCTGGCCATAAAGCCTGAACGACGCCGCTCATTGCCTGCCGAACTCGTTCGAGTAGCTGCAACAGTTCGGGAAGTTGATCACCCATTGATATGGGCATCTCCTCTGCAGGACGACCCGTGAGTATACCTACAAGACATATCATGTCAAATTACTTCCTCGCCGAATTCTTCTTTTCAAAAGAGTTCGCTCAAGCACTTACTATAAATGCCGCGACGAAGCCGCTGATTCTCCTTAACGGAGCTGGACAACTCGGCCTGAGCGCCTTTCAGCTCTTCTCCGAGCTTGGCGTTGGCATCCTGGAGCTTGTTCCTTTCCTGCTGAACCCTATTCAGCACACTCTCGCCGGCCTTTAGCTGGCGTAGCAATGCTTGCCTGTCCGGATCTTGTCCGGCGGTACCTGCAATGTCATTATTAGACTCGCGCGCACGCCGCACAGCGCTTTTATTTATTAATAAAAATGTGTTACCAGGAGGGGTCTTTCCGTCTCCTCCTGCGGCAGCAAGTGCGGCCTCAAGTTGGGCCTTGCAATCTTGCAGCTCCCGAGACAGCTGGGCGTTCTTCTTGTTAAGTGCCTGAAATTTCCAATTATCCTTAAATCAGTTAGCATAACTACTTTAAGTCTCGGGGGCTACTAGTATATACAACCATTAAAATTCCCTTACCCGTATGTCTTTCACATACTGCTCCGTGGCTCTGGTAAAACCATTTTGAGCGGCACGGAGATGCGCGTCCCCTGCGTTAAAGGCATCCAATGCCTCAGGGGAAAAGCACGCTTCATGAAATACTGTCCGGCGGCGCCTATGGTTCATGGCGCTCTCCACCTCAGACTTGGTGGCGGACAATCTGTCGGTATCCTCCGCTGGAGAAGGATCCGGCTCGCGTCTCGCGCTTGCCTCCCCACCCAGGCCGGGCGCTGGAGCCTGGCCGGTGTTGGTCGGATCGGCAATTCCTGCGCTCGCAGTCCGGCGAGCGCTTTTTCTCCTACAAGGATCATGAGCACTCAGACGTTTCCTCGGAATGTTGCTCTGAAAATTCAAATATGAGCTATACCTTTGCGGCGACGTTTCCGCCCGCACTGGGCTCCTTTTCTGCCTGCTGGTTCGGACTGACCTCTGTTGGTCAGCCGCCGCGGGCTCGGCTTCCTGCCGTAAAGGCGCTTCCTGCAAAATACCATCGTTCGCGGAGGTCAGAAATGGGCAGGGATGAGATAATGGCGTCCGGACTTCGGTCGCGGTCACCTGGGAAGCCGGACTCAGCCCGGGGTAGTCCGCCGTAATGGCGACCAAAGCATTGTCTATGCTGAGCTGGTGATACACCCCGTCGATCAGCTCCACCTCGATGTCCGGGTCCTCCTCGGAGGCCGGATCCAGGGATCCTTCTAGATCCTCGGGTTGCGGAGCAGGACTCACCATGTCCTCCACAGTCCGGCGTAGATCCTACACCGAAGACATAATGTAAGAAGCTTAAACTTCGAAAGCATGGGTGAGCCCTTCAAGGTGTTCACTTACCCACCCTCTGGGGTTGATCATGGAAAACCCATTCAAAGGGTTTGTTCGAAGGAAGTCCTCCTTCTCAACCTTGTACAGGATGGACAGGATCTTCACCAGATCGTCGGTCGAATCCGGCCCTTTGCGGCCGTGCCGGGTAGCATCGTCTTCCCCGTTGAAATCCCACATGGGGTGGCCTCTGTATTGCAGCGGCTGTACCCCTCGCTTGATGCATGTCGCCATGACTCTGATCATGGTCAAGCCCGAATGAGCCATTAATCTTATCCGGCCCATCAAGTAATGGACGCTCTGGTCTTCCTCCAATCGGGGGCTCCGCGGGCGCCAGCTGAGGCTTTTCTTCAAGGGAGCAGCACTAAACTCCGGGAGGCCGATCCGAACTAGGTCTGGCAGTGGAGCGTCTCCTATATAAAACCACTCCGAGGGCCAGTCTTCGGACGCCTTCTTGGGAGTACCGGATAGGTATCCGTTCCCGGTGATGCGCCATATTTCGGCACCGCCCACTTGATATATGGACCCCTGGTGAGAACGGGGTACGAGGCAAAACAGCCTCTTCCACAATGCAAAATGGGGCTCGATGCCCAGGAATAGCTCGCAAAGAGCTACGTAGCCCGCGATATGCAGGACAGAGGCGGGCGTGAGGTGGTGGAGCTGGAGTCCGTAGAACTTCAGGAGCCCGCGGAGGAACGGATGTATTGGAAATCCGAGTCGCCTTATCAGATAAGGGACAAAACATACTGGCTCCCCCTTATTGGGGCTTGGAGTATCCTCCGCCTGTCTCCCACCTTGATAAGTAACCAGTCCGGCCCGGACTGGGACCATGAAGGCCGGAGGGAGGAATCCCCCCATTTAGAGCTTCACTAGCTCGTTGTGCGAAATAGAGCACCTCCTCGGCGGTGGGCTAGAAATCCATTCCCTGGCGATGGGCTGGGAGCACGTGAAGAAGAGCCGCGTTGACGATCCATGGTGGAATGGATTTCTAGGTCAAAGGCGCTTCGATGGAGTATTCGCGGGAGGAATACGGTGTGGTTTGGATCTGGATTCTTGCCTCTTTTATAGGTAGCCGGTTCGCACAGTTAGGGGGTGAAATGCAAAAGACACCCTGGCTTTTCGCATTCGTGCGACGCGTGGAAGAGGGCCATTATTTGGCGTAGAAGCCGAGGAACGCAGTATTCAAGATGAAGCCGGACACTGTTCGGCAGGTACATGGAATTTGAAGGGAGAACCCGCCTTGCAACGCCGAAGGCTATAAACACGCTGGACTTATCGTCATTGAAGCCTAGTTCGGGGGCTACTGAGGGAGTCCTGGACTAGGGGGTGTCCGGACAGCCGGACTATCAATATCCGCCGGACTCCAAGACTATGAAGATACAAGATTGAAGACTCCGTCCCGTGTCCGGATGGGACTTTCCTTGGCGTGGAAGGAAAGCTTGGCAATACGGATATGTAGATCTCCTACCATTGTAACTGACTCGGTGTAACCCTAGCCTCCTCCGGTGTCTATATAAACCGGAGGGCTTTAGTCCGTAGGACAACATACATTACAACAATCATACCATAGTCTAGCCTCTAGGGTTTAGCCTCCTTGATCTCGTGGTAGATCCACTCTTGTAATACCCATATCATCAATATTAATCAAGCAGGATGTAGGGTTTTACCTCCATCGAGAGCCCGAACCTGGGTAAAAACATCGTGTCCCTCGTCTCCTGTTACCATCCGCCTAGACGCACAGTTCGGGACCCCCTACCCGAGATCCGCCGGTTTTGACACCGACACTCACCATTCACCACCTTGGGCTTCATGTTGAAGATTTTCAGCCCTAAGCCAAAGTGGGTCGAAATACGGAGAAAAGCCTCGCATACGACAATGAACATCAAAATGTTAAGGAAAGAATTGGGGGACAGATCATGAAAATCAATCCCGTAATAGTACATGACGCCGCGAACAAATGGGTGAAGGGGAAACCCGAGCCCGCGGACAAAATGAGGAAGAAACACGACCCTCTCGTGGGGCTCCGGAGTGGGGATGATCTGTCCGGCCAGTGGAAGACGGTGGCTGATTTTCTTGGCCAAGTACCCGGCCTCTCGGAGCTTTTTGATATCCCTCTCATGGACGGTAGAGGCCATCAATTAGCCTCCTGCTCCAGATCCGTACATCTTCGGAGAACCTCTCTTAGGTGGAGAAGAAGAGTGTTTGGGCGCTAGAGCTCGAGCAGGGGGAATGGACTAGCGGAGGGAAAAGGCGTGGGTAAAAAGGAAGAGACCTTATCTCTTTATAGAGGCGGTAAAGGCTTTTGCGCCTCCCCACTTGTCTGGTGGAACCCGCTCGTTCTCCACTTGCCGCAATTAGCGGTGCGTTTGGGCTACCCATACCCGTATTGATGAGAATCCCGCAATAAGGGGACATGATCTCTACTTCGGCAAGACATGTAGAGGAAACCGCCTCACGATATGCGCTATGGCTGGTTGTGGGAAAACGGTTCGAATAATGACCCGACCGCAGTGTCATGTCACTTTGTCTAAAGTTGTCAGCAGATTATATTTGTGAAATATCATTCTCTCTACGGTGGTGTATGAAGATCATCTTGCAGCTCCGGACACGATCCAAGTGTTCGATAATTATTTTGGAGTATTCGGAGAAGGAACCCGCCTTGCAATGCCGAAGACAAACTGCGCACCAGACTCATCGTCATTGAAGCCTGGTTCAGGGGCTACTGAGGGAGTCCTGGATTAGGGGGTATCTGGACAGCCGGACTATATACTTTGGCCAGACTGTTGGACCGTGAAGATACAAGACTCAAGACTTCGTCCCGTGTCCGAATGGGACTCTCCTTGCGTGGAAGACAAGATTGGCGATCCAGATGTTATATTTCCTTCTATGTAACCGACTCCATGTAAACCCTAGCCCTCTCCGGTGTCTATATAAACCGGTGAGTTTAGTCCTTAGAGGGACAATCACAATCATAATCATCATAGGCTAGCTTCTAGGGTTTAGCCTCTACGATCTTGTGGTAGACCAACTCTTGTAATACCCATATCATCAATATCAATCAAGCAGGAAGTAGGGTTTTACCTCCATTAAGAGGGCCCGAACCTGGGTAAACATTGTGTCCCTTGCCTCCTGTTACCATTAGCCTTAGACGCACAGATCGGGACCCCCTATCCGAGATCCACCAGTTTTGACACCGACGGGGAGGGCCTGCAGTTCATCTTCAACCTGCACCCACCTGAGTCGCCAGCCACCACCGGCCGAACCGCCGGCCACAGTGCCGCTCGCCGCCCCGAAACAACTCGCCACCGCCGCCTCGGCCAGCCCTCTAGGCCCCCGCGCCCCCACCCTGAACCCTAAGATAGATAGTGGGGTACCTCTCCGGCGAGCCCCCGTCCCCGCTGCGGGTGGTTCTTCCTTAACTCCAGCGAGCCACACCCCCCACCCCTGAAAATCGACTGACCCAAAAGTCGATTCAGTCGACTGAAGTGTAGCATAATCGAAGCAGAGCAGCAGCACGAGTGAGGGGGAGAGCAGCAGCAGTAGCTGGGCGAGCGAGCGATCGAGCGAGAGCCGGAGCCGGAGCAGCAGTGCGAGCGAGCAAGAGCCGGAGCAGCAGCAGCAGATCTGGCTTGTATGGACGCTGCCGCTGAAGGGGCCTCGCTCGCACTGGGGGAGAGCCGCCATGGAGATGTCGCCTGCGGCGCCGGCTTCAAGGTAGCCGCTCCATGGGGGTGCGGGATGGAGCACCGTCGGTGCCGGGAGGTCGAGTTAAGGAGAATGTGCGATGCGATGAGTGTACAACCTCTTTGGTGGTGCTGAGTAGGCCTCGGCTTCGTCCGAGGAGTCGGTGAGGATGATGCGGTTCCGGTGGAGCAGGTTAAGGCGGCGCTGTGGGGATGGAGCAGCCGCGACAGATGAGGTGATCGTCGAAGCAGCTCCTTGGAGGTGGAGGACGGGGCGGCTGAACCGGCGGGATGACGAGATGGACGACGGATGTCGAGCTGTTGCGGTGGACGACGTCGTCGGGGAAGAGGCTCCGGCTAGGCAGTGGTGACATGGCTGACGGAGGAGGGTGGGGTTTCGTGGCTGGAGCGGAGAGGTTATGGCGGCCTGCGATTTCGAATGGGGAAAAGGGGGCGACGGGAGGGGGTGAAGCACGACTTAGGGACGCGCTTGTCCAAAATGTAGGGTGTGTTACAAAAGTACCCCCCCCACCCACCGATTTGAACTAGCGGCCCTTTCGGCTCAGGGTTAGAAGGTGGATTTTGCGTGTCGGGATTTGGCAGCTGGAGGGAGTTTTCGCGCGCGTTGTAATTTCGGGATAGCAAGGCGCGGGTTGTGAAGGCGCCAGTTTTGGGAGCACGATATCTGAATTTTCGGGATATAACAAGACGCGGGTTGAATTTTAGGGACAAGCCTAACATGTAGTAATATTGTACTTGTACATACCAAATCAATTCGCACTCCCTCAATGTGACAACCCTAGTTCAGCAATGCACTTGGGTTAGATTTGCATGTTGGATCATATCTAAATTTCTTTTAAACTTGAAATGGGGATTGATCAAACCCTAGCACCAGATCAAATCAAATAGGCTCAACCTAAAATAATCTTCAATGAACCCAAAATGCCCTTTGAAAATGTTCATGATTTCTGATAAAGGTGAAAACCTCTGGCAAAAATGATGAGCATATTTGTTGGCCATTTATGGATTTTGAATTAACTCATATTGTATTTGAATTGGGGCATTTAAATTCTATAAATATTTTAAATGCTCTAATAATTCTGAAAATAGTTGAGGGCTGTTGCATATATTTCAGAAGGTGCCCACAATTATTTTCAGGATTTTTTTAGAAGTGCTCTGGTATTTTTAATAAAGCCTAAACAGTTACAGATTAATAGAAAAAGAGAATTAATAGAGAAGGAGAGAGAGAGAGAACACCCACCTGGGCCACTTACCTGAGGCCGGCCCAGCTGCACCAGCCCAGCCCATCGTGGCAGAGCGGCTGTCTTCAACCTCTGCCAGTAGGCAGAGGCAAAGTCGCACGCGCACACGCGGAGGCCTCCACCTCCTGCTTCGCGGTGGCAGCCTCCCTGACATCCTCGCAACGCCACGGAGACACCCAGAGCCTCCCCTCGTTCTCCCCTCTCCCTCTGGACCGCTCCCCCTCCTCTGGCTCCCTCTTCCCCTCTCTTCCCTGTGAGCCCCGAGAGCACGCCGTCGCCGTAGCCGTGGCTATAGGCCACCACCCGCCCAACCAGCACGGCGAGGAGCTCCACCACGACGTCGTGGAGCTACACACTGACGCATGCGACCGCGGGAGCCCTGCAACATCATCCCCGGCCTCATCTTCAACCTCCGTCCGCCGGTGACCTCGCAGTCGATTCGCGGGTCCAGCACTTCCCCGACCTCGTCGTCGCCTCTGCTAGTCCCTCCGTGAGCCACTCTCCATTTTCCCCCTGGAATCCCCGTCGTTCCCCTCCCCTAGCTAGCTTCCCCACCTTGGTTGAGCGCCGCCGTCCGCCATTGCCGCCGTGCCGCTACTGCAGTCCTCCTCGGACCAAACCAAGCATGTGCGCGAGCTCCTGGAGTTTCCACAATGCTTTGGTGCTACTCCTCTCGCTTGCTAGCAAGCCGCAGCCTCGCGCAAGACCGAACCTGAACTCCGGTCGCCGCCCAACTTGCCGCCGCCACCACAGACCACCCCAGGTCCAACCACCACCACCATCGGATGCGCCCTGCTACGGGCGCTCCAACGCGCCCGGCCACGCGAGCTCCCGTCACCGGAGTTGGCCGGACGGGCGTCGCCGTCGTGCTGTGCTTAGCACCGGCGTTTAGCCGCCGACATGGCACCTTCATTAGTGGCTAATGACGCTGCTAATTTAACACCACAGCCACTGACAGATGGGCCCCACGCCCTAACTAATCCTAGTTTCATTTCTGGTTAGGTTAGTTTAAAGCCCGGCGGGACCCACGCGTCGGAGTTGACTGTGCTGACGTGTCTGCTGACAGGACCCACCTGTCATTGACCCTGGGATGCACTGGGTCACTGACCAGTGGACCCCACTGGTCAGGTTTGACCCGGACCAGCTCTGTTGACCCTGCTGATGTCACACTGACGTCATGCTAACGCAGTAATGCTTTTCCTGGATTTATTCTTATTCAGGGAATTCCAGAAAATAGCCAAAACTTCTGAAAATCATAGAAAATCATAGAAAATCAACCGTAGCTCCAAATCAAACAAGTTATATATGAAAAATGATCAGAAAAATCCAATCTATCCATTTGTGCTACTTTCATGCATGTTAAACCAACTTATACCCACTGTATAAGTGAAAACATGATAATGGCATTTTAAATGCTAAATATGGAGTTTGCATATGAACCCTTGGTTCATATGGACTTCATCTAAATTGTTGCTAGATGCAATAGCAAAAATCATAATATTATTGCCATGTCACATTCATGCATCATATTGTGAATTGGATTGATTGTGTTCTTCCTTGTTTGCCGGTTCCCTCTCGATAGACGTGTTCCGGCGATGAGTTTGATGACACCGATGGAGAACTATATTATCTTCAGAAGTGTCAGGCAAGCAAAACCCCCTTGTTCATTCCGATACAATCCCATTCTATCACTCCTGCTCTATTTTACTGCATTAGGACAACAACGATACAACTGTTACTTGCTGCGGTAGGTTAACCCCTTTATCCTCTGCATGACCTGTCATTGCCACAGTAAATAGATGAAACCCACTAGCATGAGTAGGAGTTGTTTGAGCCCTGATGTGCCTACTCATTCATGCTTGTTGTCATGCCTGCTATTGCTTAGAGTTGTGTCAGGTCTGATTCATCAGGGATGAATTGGAGGTGTGTGAACATGCCCTACTATTGAGAGATAAGTGTGTGAACACGATTTGGTAAAGGTAGCGGTGAGAGGCCATGTAGGAGTACATGGTGGGTTGTCTCATTGAAGCCGTCCTTAGGAACTGAGTTCTGTGTTTGTGATCCAAGAACAGTTACTACCACACATTGGGCTCCGGGCACTCCAAGCTCTCTCGACTTATTAATCAACTTGATCTCTGTCCAGGAGTTGCAACTAGTTTCTGGTGTTTGTAGGTAGTGTTAGTAGTCTACCAAGTGGCACCCGGTACAGGTGGGCTTGGGACAGACTAGGCACAGTGGCACGGTGTACCAAGTGGCACCCGGATGGTGGGCTTGGGAACCCTGCTCACATCGTTTGGGGCCGTGAGCGACACCACGGCCGGATCTCCTTGCGGATGGAACCCGAATAGGCGATAAACCTAGATGAGAGACTTGTGTGGTTAGTCAGGTCGTGGCCGACTCCCTCGCCAGGCTTCCGCTTGAAGGTTGCCGAGATACACGACGTGTACATGGTGGTAAGTGGCGAGAGCGTGTGTGAAGAAGTACACCCCTACAGGGTTAATATGATCTATTCGAATAGCCGTGTCCGCGGTAAAGGACTTCTGGGTTGCATGTATAGTTCATAGACAAGTGAAAGTGGATACTCTAAAATGTGCAAGATAAGCGTGAGTGCTATGGATGGCGTTCTCGTAGGGAGACGGGGGCGGATCCATAGTGGTGTATTGATATGGTGAATATGTGGACTCGTGTGCGCCACCTCAAAAGAGACTTGCAGCCGTAGTTTAGGATAGCCACTGAGTCAAAGCTGGCTTGCTGCAGTTAAACCACACCATCCCTTTGTTGATAATGATGCATATGTAGTTAGTTCTGATGTAAGTCTTGCTGGGTACATTTGTACTCACGTTTGCCTATTTTATGTTTTTGCAGAGAGACTTCAGTCTCACTAGTAGTACCGTGTGGACTTCGACGTTTAGCTTGTTACCTCAGCTACGATCTTGTGCCTGCGGCAGGATCTGGTAGATATTCAGGCTTCTCAGCCTTTTTCATTTATAGATCTCTGTACTCAGACATGTTAAGCTTCCGCTTGTGCTTTGACTTGTATGCTCTAAGTGTTGGGTCATGAGACCCATGTTTGTAATATCTCGCTCCTCGGAGCCTATTGAATAAAATACTTGAGTCGTAGAGTCATGTTGTGATGCCATGTTGTATTTGCACATAGCGAGCATATTGTGTGTATGTTATTGAAATGCTTGGTATGTGTGGTATCTGACAATCTAGTTGTTTATCCTTGGTAGCCTCTCTTACCGGGAAATGTCTTTGTTGGTGTCAAAACCGGCGGATCTCGGGTAGGGGGTCCCGAACTGTGCGTCTAGGCGGATGGTAACAGGAGACAAGGGACACAATGTTTTTACCCAGGTTCGGGCCCTCTCGATGGAGGTAAAACCCTACGTCCTGCTTGATTAATATTGATGATGTGGGTAGTACAAGAGTAGATCTACCACGAGATCAAGGAGGCTAAACCCTAGAAGCTAGCTTATGGTATGATTGTTGTAATGTATATTCGTCCTACGGACTAAAGCCCTCCGGTTTATATAGACACCGGAGAGGCTAGGGTTACACAGAGTCGGTTACAATGGTAGGAGATCTACATATCCGTATCGCCAAGCTTGCCTTCCACGCCAAGGAAAGTACCTTCCGGACACGAGCCGGAGTCTTCAATCTTCTATCTTCGTAGTCTTGGAGTCCGGCGGATAATGATAGTCCGGCTGTCCGGACACCCCCTAGTCCAGGACTCCCTCAGTAGCCCCTGAACCAGTCTTCAATGACGATAAGTCTGGCGTGCATAATGTTCGGCATTGCAAGGCGGGTTCCTCCCTTGAATAATCCAGAGAAGATATTGAACACTAGGATAGTGTCCGGCTCTGCAAAAATAATTTCCACATTCCACCGTAGAGAGAATAAAACATATACACTGACTCAATCTGCTGACGTATTATGCGGCGTGACATCACACCGCTACCAAGCCCTTGTTTGAATCATTTTTATTATTCCACCTCAGCACGTTTAGCGAAGCGGTTTCCTTGGCACGTCTTGTCAAAGCAGAGATCGTGTTTCCCTTTATTCCGGGATTCTCATCAATACGGACGTGGGTAACCCAACTGCGCCATTGATGGTGGCGCTTGGGAGATAAGCGAGTTTTACCAGGCGGGTGGGGGACGCATAGTTTCGTCCGCCTATATATACGGGATAAGGATTCACCTTCTCACCTACGCCTTCTTCCTCCTTTGCTTATCCATCCCTGCGCACTCAAGCTCCAACGCTCAAGCCTGCGCATCTCGCCTCGACCTTCTCCGAATATGTCCGGAGCAGGAGGTAAATGGTTGGTCTCCACCGCTAAGGAGGAAGACATCACCAAGCTGCGCGGCGCCGGATACCTTTCCAGCGATGTCGCGCATCGGCTGCCCGACGCGGGGCAGCTCATCCCTACCCCCGGGCCTCATGAGAGGGGCGTCTTCCTCCCCCACTTCCTCCACGGACTTGGCTTTCCGCTCCATCCATTTGTACGGGGCCTCATGTTTTACTACGGCCTGGATTTCCATGATCTGGCGCCAAACTTCGTCCTCAACATCTTGGTGTTTATCGTCGTGTGTGAGGCCTTCCTCTGCATCCAGCCCCACTTCGGCCTGTGGCTCAAGACCTTCAACGTCAAGCCGAAGGTTGTGAAGGGCACGCAAGCGGAATGCGGAGGCGCCATGTTGGGAAAATTGCCCAACGTCCCTTGGCTGGAAGGGACCTTCGTGGATTCCGTCAAGGGGTGGCAATCGGGGTGGTTCTACATCACCGAGCCGCGCAAGCCCACGTGGGCGGCGGCCCCCGAGTTTAGATCTGGAATCCCCACACAGCTCACCTCCTGGAAAGAGAAGGGCTTGCAGTGGGGTAGTCCGGTGGAGGTGACGGGACTCCGAGCCTGCATCAAGAAGATGGTGAGCGAGAGGCTCCGGCTCGTCGACGTGGTCCAAGTCATGCTCCTCCGGTGGATCCTCCCATGCTAAGAACGGGCTTTTACTTTGTGGGAGTTTGATCCGGAACAGCACCAGGCGCTAAGCGGGCTCTTCGATACAACATACGAAGGCCCCTGGAGGGTGCTGTTCAAGGGCGCCGAAGCCCCCGCATCCGAGACGAGAGATCGCGGATTCAGCGTGCAGTGTCCAACTGACGCGGTAAGTGATTCAACCCCATTACGGGACACTTGTGATAATTAAATTAGCTTTTAGTGGGATTTTAATCCGTCTCTTCCTTTGACAGGAATGGATGGAGAAGGCCAAGCTGCTCATCAGCCCGGCTCCCATGCCAGAAGACCCAGTGGATGCCCGTTTAGCAGGGCTGCTGGTTCCGGCACCGCACGTGGTGCCGGAGAAGAAGGCCAAGAAGGTGGCCACGGGGACTCGAAAGAGTTCCCGTAATCAGGCGTCTGACGACGACGAGGACTCCTCCCCTGAAGACGAGGAGGAGGAGTATTCTCTCCCGGAGGAGGGAGAGAAGAAAAGGAAGGCTTGCCCAACTGGGGAGGCCGAAGGGTCCAAGAGGGGGAGAACTATCCCCCCAGACAGTTTCGCCAACATCAACGTTGGCGAGGATGAGTGGCCTCCAAGGGCCAGGCGTCCGGCAGGATCGTAAGTATTCGGATCATTTATATGCCGTATATTGTATGTCATGCAGCGTCCTTCTAACGCCGCGTTCTGCCTGTAGTCCGGCCATTGATGATCTTCCTGACTCGATGAGCGGGTCGTTGGCCTCGTCGGATGTAAATTCCATCCCGACTGCCTCTACCCCACGCGTCGACGAGGACGCTGAGGTGGGATCCCACAGAGGGACCCATCAGGAGGAGGCTCCGGAGGCGTTGTCAGGCAGCCTCCCGGACTTCGTGCCGGACTCTATACTGGAGCCCGTAGTGGCTCCAGAGTCCGGCAAGCGGCCCCTTCGAAAGAAGGGCAGGACCACGACACCGGTGGCCTTCGTCCATCCGGAGGCGCCGGATAGCCTGTTGGAGGCGCTTAAAGGCGCTTCCATCGAGGAAGAACACCGCACTGTCATGAGTGCGGTGATTGAGAAGGTTCAGCTCGCCAAAAGCGGGCTGATCGAAGCCTACAGCAGCCTTCTAACAGGCTTTGAGGTAAGAAGTTGAAATTGTGTAATGTAATACTGCATAGACAGTAGCCCCTGATGCTTAGTTCGGTGTTCGGAAGGAAAAGCCGGACTAAGGATCTAACAAGATATACGCAGGATTTGCTAAAAAATATGTCAATATGGGTTTGCAGGCTGCGCTGCTGGCCTCTGCCGCATTAACGGCGGATGTCGAAGTGCTGAAGAAGGATCTCGAGCGGTCCGAGCAAGAGCTCGGCCATGCGAAGAAGCAGCTCGAGGAGAAAGAAGGTGAGTAACACCTCTTTGAATAAGTACCTTACAGAAAAGGGTTTTGGTTGCAAACAAGATTAACAAGGATAATATGTGGATTGCAGGGGCCACGAAGGAGGTGGCATCCCTGAAGGATGCCGTGTCCGCGGCCGAATGCAATGCGGCCGCGGAACGGGCTGAGCGAGAAAAACAAGAGGCGCTGGTGGCGGGAGTTCGGCAAGAGCTCCAGGCTCTCATGGAAAAGCATGAGAGTTTGGAGCGTGACTCCAAGACTCGAGAGTCCGAGCTTGCCTCGGCTCTTGAAAGTGCCAAGTCCGCCAAGGCCGGGGCCCAGAAAGCCCTTCAGGAGGTAGAAGATATAAAGAAGAGAGCTGTGGGTAAGGCGTTTTTCATGCAGAGCAAGCATGTTAATGTAAATTACTGGATACTTACCCGAATTCGGAGCTCTCCAGGGGCGTTTGCAGATCTGCCGCGTAGTGCATCTGATGCCGCCGCATTCTATCGTGGTGAGGAGGGGAGCTCGACGAAGATCGTCTTCTGGTCTCAGTACGCTGAGGCCGGCCATCCGGTGCCTCCAAGCGACCAGCTGAAGCAGCTGGTCGAACTCCACAAGGTAGCTGAGGTGGCCATGAAGGGTCTCATAGTCCGGCTGTGGCCTGGACAGGCCATGCCAGGAAGCTACTTTGGCCTTGTGCGACGGCTGTTGGATGCATGCCCCAGGCTGGACGTCATCAAGCGCTCCGCCTGTATTGAAGGCGCTCGTCGGGCCCTTGCCCGCATAAAGGTGCAATGGGGCAAACTGGATGCGGAGAAGCTTCTCACGGATCCACCGCTGCCGGGCAAGGAGCATCGCACGCCGGAGCGATATTATAAAGTTGTCCTGAAGGGAGCCTGCGATATTGCAGATGAGTGCCCCCGAAATGTAATCTTTGAGTGAACTCGCTGTGTTTTTATCCTGGGCGCTAAAAACTTCGTTTATATGCGCCATGAGCAATGCTTGTTTAATTTAAAATATTACCTTCTGTGCGGCCGTTTGTTAAATCTGAGAGATGGCAAGTCGTTGGCTTCAGCCCCCAAGCCACGAGTGCTGGGGTGTTCGGTGATAAACTTGAGCACTCTTGTTCCCATTTTTGGGTCCATCTAGGGAGGCGCTCAACACGACGAACAAGGCAACCGGACTTATAATGCTTGAACACTCTCACTTAGCCATAGAATTCTATAATTTTAAATTTCGGCGAAGCCCCTGGTATTCGGAAGACCGAATCCGGGGCGCTATCCACGCCTTCATCGGACATCATCCGTAACTTCGCTCGAAGCGGCGTGAGTCTTTAAGGACCCGAAAGAACCTCTCGAATAGCGACCAGTCTCTCGCCATATCATGCCAGTCAGTTTTAGCTTTCTCCACTGAGGCGTTAACCCGGATCAACCGGGGCGCAATCGCAGTGGTTCTCCCAGTGCCACCTTAGCCGATAGAACGGAACGTAAGGCACCAAAACGTGGGAGCCGGGCAAACCCAACTATTGACCCAAGACATGATTCGGAGCCGATTCATATAATGCTATAAGTTCGGGGTGCCACCCTTGTGAAAGTGTTCGGACTTAATCACACCATAATCTGGGGAACATAAGCCCCTGGTGTATTCGGCCGTACCAAAATGTACGGGTGCAAGATGTCATATAATGAACATATAAAAGATAACGCAATTGCAATAAAAACGTGCCGCATTATTTTAAGAAAGGAAGTCTGCTAATAGAGCGGACTGATACAAATAGTGCAGTAAGCAAGGGATTTGGACTAAGTAAACACGTCCCCCTCCAGGGATAAGCTGCAGACTTGGTGTATGTAATTGAATTTAATGCTCGTAATTGAGACCACCTGAGTGTTCGTCGCAGCCTTCTTTAGTCCCTGACTGTTGCATCGTGAGTTCGGCGAGTTCGCCATCGGACAGGGCTTCTGGTTAACGGAGTCCTGTATACACGAAAGGAGAAAAGATAAAAATAAAAACAAGGGGGGCGCTAGCATGAGCCCCTGGTGTGGTCGAGCCGCACTCTTGGTCCCTTGTGATCGTGCCCCTTTCCCTGCGCCCATGGTATCTCCAAAGCATAGTGATGTACGCGGAGTGTTATTCTTGCGATCATGCGCGGGCGAGGGTTGGGGCCGCATTGCTACGCGTGCTCTGATCGCGCCAGGTGGTCTTGGTTGGCATTGCTCCAGGCACGTTTTGCTATATCCGGCTTTTTAACTGCCGAACTTGAGAATTGCCTGAGAAGGCTGCTCTGTATTTCTGCCGCGAGAGCCGCTGTATGTTCCTCCATTCGGAGGGAGCGTTCCGTATTTCCATTGACCGTGATGACTCCACGAGGGCCTGGCATCTTGAGCTTTAGGTATGCATAATGCGGCACCGCGTTGAATTTTGCAAACGCGGTTCATCCGAGCAGAGCATGATAGCCGCTGCGAAACGGGACTATGTCGAAGATTAACTCTTCGCTTCGGAAGTTATCCGGTGATCTGAAGACCACTTCCAGTGTGACTGAGCCTGTACAGTTGGCTTCCACTCCTGGGATGACACCTTTAAAGGTTGTCTTTGTAGGTTTAATCCTTGATGGGTCTATGCCCATTTTGCGCACTGTATCCTGATAAAGCAGGTTCAGGCTGCTACCGCCGTCCATCAGGACTCTCGTCAGGTGGAACCCATCAACGATTGGGTCTAAGACCAATGCGGCGAATCCGCCATGGCGTATGCTGGTCGGATGGTCTCTTCGATCGAAAGTGATCGGGCAAGAGGACCATGGGTTGAACTTTGGGGCGACTGGCTCCATCGCATAGAGGTCCCGTAGTGCACGCTTCCTCTCCCTCTTGGGTATATGGGTCGCGTATATCATATTCACCGTCCGCACTTGCGGGGGGAAACCCTTCTGTCCTCTATTGTTCGGCGGCCGGGTCTCTTCCTCGTCGTCGCTATTTAGCCCCTTGTCATTGTTTTCGGCAATTAACTTGCCGGCCTGCTTGAACACCCAACAGTCTCTATTGGTGTGGTTAGCTGGCTTTTCAGAGGTGCCATGTATCTGGCATAGACGGTCGAGTATTCGGTCCAGATTGGACGGACCCGGAGTGGTTCTTTTGAATGGCTTCTTCCGCTGACCGGATTTAGAGCCTCGGAATCCGGCATTGACTGCCGTATCCTCCTTATCATCGCCGTTAATGCGGCGCTTGTTTTTGATTCGACGTGAGCTGTCGTTGTTGTCCTTGGTATCCGGACTGCCAGAGTTTTTACGTAGATTGTTGCTGCGGGCTAGCCAGCTGTCCTCTCCCGCACAAAAGCGGGTCATTAGCGATGTGAGGGCTGCCATGGACTTCGGCTTTTCCTGCCCCAGGTGCCGGGCTAGCCATTCGTCCCAGATGTTATGTTTGAAGGCTGCAAGGGCCTCTGCATCCGGACAGTCGACGATTTGGTTTTTCTTAGTTAAGAACCGTGTCCAGAATTGTCTGGCCGATTCGTCTGGCTGCTTAATGATGTGGCTTAAGTCATCGGCGTCTGGTGGTCGCACATACGTGCCTTGGAAGTTATCAAGGAATGCGGCCTCCAGGTCTTCCCAACATCCAATTGACTCTGCGGGCAAGCTGTTAAGCCAATGCCGAGCTGGTCCTTTAAGCTTGAGTGGGAGATACTTGATGGCATGGAGATCGTCACCGCGGGCCATGTGAATGTGGAGAAGATAGTTTTCGATCCAAACTGCGGGGTCTGTTGTGCCATCGTAAGATTCGATGTTTACGGGTTTAAACCCTTCGGGGATCTGATGATCCATAACTTCGTCAGTAAAGCATAGAGGGTGTGCGGCGCCCCTGTATTGGGCGATATCGCGATGTAGCTCTAGAGAGCGCTGTCTGCTGTGTTCGGCCCGGCCGGGATTGTTACATCCGGCACGACGGTATTCGTCGTGGGCAGTGGGGCGCCCACGTGATCCGTAGATGGATCTGGGTTGTCTTGCCTTATCCTGCAATATATCTCGCAAGTCCGGCGCCTTCCCTCTTGGCTTCGTACTCTTAGAGCGATGCAGGGGTACGGACTTAGTTGGGGGCCTAGATGCCTCTCTGTCACGACCACGGGGTGGTCGGTCAGCCATGTCGTGCGCTGGTGATGGAGGTATGCATGCTTCCTCCTCTAATCGAGGGAGCAGCTTGCGTCTTGGGTGACTTTTGGAGGGGCGTTCGAGTTTATACTCTTCGGCCGCGAGGACCTCGGTCCATCGACGGCCAGCAGATCTTGATCAGCTTGGAGCTGTTGCTGCTTTCTCTTTAGGCTATTTGCCGTGGCTATGAGCCTGTGCTTGAAGCGCTCTTGTTCGCCGGGATCCTCAGGTACGACGAATTCGTCATCGTTGAGGCTTGCTTCGTCTTCGGAGGGAGGCATATAGTTATCATCCTCAACCCCTTCGTATGCCGCCCTGTCGTGAGGGCTTGCTTCTGCGTCCTCCTGCGCTGAGTCTTGCTGGAGGGGATTGTCTTCGGCACTCTCCGGAGTATTATTGTCTCCCATGCCGGAATCTCCATTCTTGCTGTGGCGGGATTTAGAGCGGCGCCGCTGACGTCGGCGTTTGGGCTGCTTCTTTAGAGAATCTGCCTCTGCTGCTTCTTCGCCATCCTCATCTTTTGGGGTGTCCACCATGTATATGTCGTATGACGAGGTGGTCTTCCAGTGCCCTGTAGGCGCTGGTTCCTGTTCTTCTCTGGCATCTTCGTCCATAGCGTCGATGTCGTCGGAGTCGTAGTCTAGCATGTCGGTTAGATCCTCGATAGTGGCTACAAAGTGGGTGGTGGGTGGGCTCTGAATTTCTCCATCATCCGAACTCCAACCATCCTGGCCATAGTCTGGCCAGGATTCTCCTGATAGCGAGAGACGCTTCAGTGAATTCAGAATATCGCCAAAAGGTGAGTGTTGGAAAATGTCCGTGGTGGTGAATTCCATAACCGGCGCCCAATCAGGATCGATTGGTAGAGGCGCGGGAGGTTCGGAGTCCGGCGAGGAGTCCGGCGCCTCGGAATCACGGGTTTCGCAGGGAACAAGATCAGTATTCGGCTCAATCGTCGTGGATGTTGAAGCCCCCAGGGCGGCGTCTACCCACCGGCCCTTGATATGGGCGATCGGCTCCGGGCTAATGGCCGAAGCGGATCCGAGTGCGGCCACCAAGGCACTGTCCGGCGGCAGAGCTAGATCATGCCCATCGTCACAGTGCGGCGCGCTTGGCTGTGGCTCGAGTCCGTCGAAGATCAAGTCTCCGTGGACATCGGCCGTGAAGTTTAAGCTTCCGAATCTGACCTGACGGCCAGGGACGTAGCTTTCGATCTGCTCCAGATGGCCAAGAGAATTGGCCCGCAGTGCAAAGCCGCCAAATACAAAGATCTGTCCAGGGAGAAAAGTCTCACCCAGGACAGCGTTGTTGGTTGAAGATGCCATCAAGCCTATCGGTGACGACACAGAGGAACTCTCAATGAAAGCACCAATGTCGGTGTCAAAACCGGCGGATCTCGGGTAGGGGGTCCCGAACTGTGCGTCTAGGCGGATGGTAACAGGAGACAAGGGACACAATGTTTTTACCCAGGTTCGGGCCCTCTCGATGGAGGTAAAACCCTACGTCCTGCTTGATTAATATTGATGATGTGGGTAGTACAAGAGTAGATCTACCACGAGATCAAGGAGGCTAAACCCTAGAAGCTAGCCTATGGTATGATTGTTGTAATGTATATTCGTCCTACGGACTAAAGCCCTCCGGTTTATATAGACACCGGAGAGGCTAGGGTTACACAGAGTCGGTTACAATGGTAGGAGATCTACATATCCGTATCGCCAAGCTTTCCTTCCACGCCAAGGAAAGTACCTTCCGGACACGAGCCGGAGTCTTCAATCTTCTATCTTCGTAGTCTTGGAGTCCGGCGGATAATGATAGTCCGGCTGTCCGGACACCCCCTAGTCCAGGACTCCCTCAGTCTCCTAGTGTTTCCACTGAGCCATGGTAGCTTGCTACTGCTCCAGAACACTTAGGCTGTCCGGCATGTGTCCTTCCTCGTTCTTGTGTCTATCCCTTCGGGGAAATGCCACGCGATGAATACAGGAGTCCTGCTAGCCCAGTGCTACAGCCTGGATTCACTCGCAGATGATCGGCACGTTCGATGCTGGGTCATGGATGCCTGTCCCTGTAAGTTTGTGCCACTTTGGGTTTACGACTAGCCATGTCAGCCCGGGCTCCTTATCATATGGATGCTAGCGACACTATCATATATGTGTGCCAAAAGGCGCAAATGGTCCCGGGCAAAAGTAAGGCGACACCCGTGGGGCTACCGTGCGTGAGGTCGCAAAGTGATATGAGGTGTTACATGCTAGATCGATGTGGCATTGAGTCGGGGTCCTGACAGCTTTGGTATCAGAGCTTGACTGCCCGCAGGATTACCAAGCCAAATTGGACGAAGTTGAGTCTAGAAATTCTTTAGTTATATAAGGGATCTGATTGTGGGATGGAACGTAAGGCTCTTTTTACTCCTTTACCTCATGCCCTTCTGATCTGAGTCATCTTACCTTCCTACGGGGTTAAGGAACTAGGCTTTCTCTTCTTTCTATCAGGATCACGTGTTACTAATCCATAGACTTGTAGGATTGATGGAATCAAGTCTCAGTTCAGTTTGTATTACTTCTGTATGTTCATAGCTGGCCTCAGAACCTTGATATTGTGATGTTAAGTGGTTATGCCACCATTTTGCATGATGTCTCAAATCTTTTTTGAGCATTTATAGTCATTATGTTGTCCGAGTCATCCCAGGTTTCTAAACAATTTGATGCACTTGCAAATCCTTTCCCTCTGGTTTTGATGTTCCTTTGGGCCAGGTTAATCACACTAATTGCTTTGTTGAGGTACTCCTTTGCCTTGACATATATGTTGGAGCTAGTATTATGACCCTAGGTGTCTTAGAGAACCACTCAGTAATCTAGCAATGCTTTGTATCCCCAGTGTGATGATTCTGGCCACCATTCTCGAAAGCATCCCGTGATGCCACCTAGTATGTAGGTATTCTATTCCTGGGTTCTTGAACCCGAGATTCACCCTACTTACCTCATGTTGATAGTGTTTGCTTGTTCCTTTAGGATATTAGCAACCTTTGCATTAGTCCTCGAGGTTCGTGGTATATCTTTCTTCCAAATACCATGAACTGCTCATGGCAGAAGTTCCTCGTTGAACCGAAAGATCACAACCAGAGTGTTCTCGATGAGTTCTCTACTCTATATTGTGACTCTGCCAGTTATACCTTCCTGCATGGGTTATCCGGAAGAAACCTGCTGAACTTGGTTCGACATACTAATCCATGCATCCACAACTTAGAAAGTTATATGTTCTTTGAGTTGTCCCTCTTTAGTTGTTTTCTGGCCCTCGTCTATCAATTGATAGTCAGGAGTAGTTATGCTTTTGTGTTCCTCGATGCCCACTACACTTGTGGTCTGTCAAGCCATTCTATTCTGGAATGACTAGGAGAAACAAACTCCAGTACCTCTTCCATATCCGGGATTGGGTCAAAGTAGTTGTATTCCGCAGATCAAAATGCCAATCCAGCTTTTGATTATGTTCTACCCTAAAGTATTACCGTCCTATGTCGAGAATGTTATGAGAATTGCAGCATCTCTAATGAATTCTTGATGCAGTGATACTTCTCACCATCATCACTCATTCCTCGATCCTCGTGTTGTTGTAACCAAAATGCCGACAAGTGATTTGTGATGTGTGGAATTAATACTCCGAGCAACTTGTTGCTTGGTAGTAAATGGACAATATTCTCATTCTTAGCGTGTTGGATATTGAATCATCATTCTAAGATAGATTGTGCTACCTAGTCCTTATTTCTGGTGCACTCTTGATCAATGAGTTAGGATTGTCCAATCCCTTGCTTATTTGACCATATCGTATTGCCCTGAAAAGCAAGATTGTTCTCGAGCTTAGTGACATATCGGTGGCTCGTGTTTTCCCGAATATCTTCTCGGAAGTATTACCAGGTTGTCCCCTGACCCTTACGTTGAGTTCGTGGTCAAGTTGGTTTATTCTTGTAAACCACCCTTTCTCCAAGAATCCATGTTGGATACCCCTGAGCTAGTTGGTTAAGCTCAATAACAACTTGGAGAGTTGGAAGATAAAATCTTGTCTAACTTAGTTCATTTCCAAAAGGGATATCTTGTGTTTGTGTGTTTGTTGTAGAAAGATGATTTCTTCATCGATTGGTCCTCGTGATCGGTTGTTGAATCTATCATCTTGTCCAAACCTTGATTTGAGTGTGGGCTATTATCAAATCAAATCAGAACCAACGATGTTCGTAATGTTGTCTTACTCGTGGTTGATTCCTCGAGCACACACCATTACATCTTTTGGTCTGACCAATGCTATCACCGTGTTCACATGATGGTGGAAGTCTAGTGATATGGAAATTCCGATGAGTTGCTGTTGGGCCCATCAGCAGCATTTTGTCTCCTCCATGATTCGTGTTGAACATCCAGCTGGTGTTGGAAACTTGTGTAAGCATTTCTTCATGCCCCGTTCATGAAGTATATGTTTGGTGTGCGAAGTAACTTTCTCTCATTCATGTGCATTCGATGCAAGCTGCCGCCGTGAATTTGAGAAAGTTAGTTTTGCTTCCTTCGGAATCGTCCCAAGTCAGTCATGCATGTGCAAAGTATACTATGATTTGGTAGATTAATTACCTCCACTCCATATGAATTCTGTAGCACACCAAGCCACTGATTGACTTGTTCTAGGTAAAGAAGTCCAATTTAAGTGCACAAGACTTCGATATCCTCAATGATCGTTCCCAACCAGAACTCGGTAGTATTTTTATTATAAGACTACTATGTGGTCACTTGTCCGGGACAACGTGTTCACATGTTGTAGCAAAACCCGCTCATGTTTTGGAGCTTGCTATCGTAGTTCATTTCCTGAGAATCTTGCAACGTCATCTCGTCGATTTGTGTTGCAATCCTTGCTTTCAGACATGATGAGTCTGGAATATCCTGACACCAACCAGATCTGAATCTTAGGCGGATATGCTGGTTGGAACATATTCCAAGAACTATAATATTGGTCCCTTGATAACCGGTAAAGTGGATGTCATGGCCAACACACCCAGCCGGAAGACCTATTATTGTAGTATCTTGATTGAAGAAGTTGGCCACCTCCCCGTAATGATTTCGTAGGACTTACCCCCTAGTTGTTCCTTATGGATTTTTGTGCTCCCGAAGTCCGACCTTTTACTTGATGCTCTAAATATCAAACCATTTTAATAAATGAATTACGCTAGCACATCAAGGAGAACATTAGAAGCGGAGTGCTAAATGTCTCTAGGTCGATCATCCAGATTCTGTTTCCTTGGCCTCGCTAAGGTGAAATCTAAGAAGGTGTTATCTTCGTTTGCATCCGCATCGTCCATCACTATTCATCATAGTGGTATGTTGTGTTGCCAGGATCCTTGACACGGATATTGGTAAAACCTTGATGAATATGGAAATGCTCAAATTCTGGAGAGCACGCGCAAGCGAAATCATCCCTTGTGTTGTCTTCAACAAGGTAATCCAAATCATCCATTCTAGTCTGGGTATGCCATTCCTTTGCACCCCGCAAAACGATTGTTGGTGAATTGCCTTAGGCTGGTATAAAGAGTTTCAATGATCTCTGAATCAAAGGTAATTCTTTTTGCCACCTAAGGGGATATATCTACGAGTCACCTTCCCTAAGGTGCCCCGTTATGGAATCATGGCAATTCTTCCTCGCTATTCTGAAACCCTCATCAAATTGTTTCTTCCGTCCCTTCTGATGCATGTTTTGCCTCTCAGCTCCAGAGATGTTTCTATGTCTCATTCCGTGAATTGATTGTGAGTTGCTCGATCTTCGAGAAGATCGAATCCTGTAGAGTTTATTTCTGTCGTCCTGTTGGATGAAGATCTCGAAAGCAAAGATGTCAAGATCAAGATGATGATCGAATCAACGTTCTTATGAAGTGCAAGTTGGATCATGAAGATCAAGTTAGCTTTGTATCCCCTCTGTCTTCTTACCTCACGTCTTGAATCTCGGGACGAGATTCTTGTTAGTGGGGGTGAGTTGTCACAACCCTAGTTCAGTAATGCACTTGGGTTACATTTGCATGTTGCATCATATCTAAATTTCTTTTAAACTTGAAATGGGGATTGATCAAACCCTAGCACCAGATCAAATCAAATAGGTTCAACCTAAAATAATCTTCAATGAACCCAAAATGCCCTTTGAAAATGTTCATGATTTTTGATAAAGATGAAAACCTCTGGCAAAAATGATGAGCATATTTCTTGGCCATTTATGGATTTTGAATTAACTCATATTGTATTTGAATTGGGGCATTTAAATTCTATAAATATTTTAAATGCTCTAATAATTCTGAAAATAGTTGAGGGCTGTTGCATATATTTCAGAAGGTGCCCACAATTATTTTCAAGATTTTTTTAGAAGTGCTCTGGTATTTTTAATAAAGCCTAAACAGTTACAGATTAATAGAAAAAGAGAATTAATAGAGAAGGAGAGAGAGAGAGAACACCCACCTGGGCCACTTACCTGTAGCCGGCCCAGCTGCAGCAGCCCAGCCCATCGTGGCAGAGCGGCTGTCTTCAACCTCTGCCAGTAGGCAGAGGCGAAGTCGCACGCGCACATGCGGAGGCCTGCACCTCCTGCTTCGCGGTGGCAGCCTCCCCGACATCCTCGCAACGCCACGGAGACACCCAGAGCCTCCCCTCGTTCTCCCCTCTCCCTCTGGACCGCTCCCCCTCCTCTGGCTCCCTCTTCCCCTCTCTTCCCTGTGAGCTCCGAGAGCACGCCGTCGTCGTAGCCGTGGCTATAGGCCACCACCCGCCCAACCAGCGCGGCGAGGAGCTCCACCACGACGTCGTGGAGCTACACACTGACGCATGCGACCGCGGGAGCCCTGCAACGTCATCCCCGGCCTCATCTTCAACCTCCGGCCGCTGGTGACCTCGCAGTCGATTCGCGGGTCCAGCACTTCCCCGACCTCGTCGTCGCCTCTGCTAGTCCCTCCGTGAGCCACTCTCCATTTTCCCCCTGGAGTCCCCGTCGTTCCCCTCCCCTAGCTAGCTTCCCCACCTTGGCCGAGCGCCGCCGTCCGCCATTGTCGCCGTGCCACCGCTGCAGTCCTCCGCGGACCAAACCAAGCATGTGCGCGAGCTCCTGGAGTTTCCCCAATGCTCTGGTGCTACTCCTCTCGCTTGCTAGCAAGCCGCAGCCTCGCGCAAGACCGAACCTGAACTCCGGCTGCCGCCCAACTTGCCGCCTCCGCTGCCACAGACCACCCCAGGTCCAACCACCACCACCATCAGATGCACCCTGCTGCGGGCGTTCCAACGGCCCGGCCACGCGAGCTCCCGTCGCCGGAGTTGGCCGGACGGGCGTCGCCGTCGTGCTGTGCTTAGCACCGGCGTTTAGCCGCCGACGTGGCACCTTCATTAGTGGCTAAGGGCATCTCCAGCTGTTGGCCCCCAGGAGGGGCAAAAAATCGCCCCCTGGGGGCGCACCGGCGCTAAACCGCGCACTGGGGGCGTGATGCCCCCCAGTCGCGGCGCCCACGGTTCGATCAAAAAAGTCAAACACGGCGCATTACGACTCAAATTTAACGCAAACATCGGCGAGTTTGTTCAAACTTAAACATATTTTACAAAAAAAACTGTCGCGGGCTACCCCCGCCGGCTCCCTCGCCGCCCGCCTCGCCGCCCGCCCACGCGGTTCTACATGCCGAGGAGGTTGTAGAACCGCATGTAGTCACCGCCATCGTCGTCGTCGTCATCGTCGTCGTCGTCGTCGCCGCCGCCCCCGCCTAAGCCTCCGCCGTCCCTGCTGCACCCCTCCCCCGGTTGGCGCGACGGGTTGGAAGGTCCGGGTGCGTTGTCGTCGTCACTGTCGAGGATCACGACGCCGTGCTCGTCCTCGCGCCCACGCTTGCGGGCGGCGATCTCCTCCAGGGCCCGGCGCTGCCGGGCCGTCTCGTCGCAGAGGTAGTCGTCCCGCGCCCACTGCATGGCATCCTCGTCGGAGAAGCCGCAGCGGGCTATCTCCTCGTACTCCGCGGGGAGGCCGGGCTCCGGCTTGGGCTCGACGAGGACGAAGCGGCCGGTGCGTGGAGAGGCGTTGGCGCCAATGCGAACGCCGGAGCTGCGGGTGCACGCAGCGACCGGTGTGCCCGGCTCCGGCTTGACGGGGCGTAGGCAGGGCGAGCCGCCGGACGAGGAGGAGGACCCCACGGTCTCCATGCGCCTCGGGGTCAAGGAGCTTCCCCGGCGGCGTGAGAAGGAAGGGGGAGTGGGGTAGTCGAGGCGCGGCGTGTTGCCGCCCTCGATGTACTCGAGGACGGCCTCCAACGTGCGCCCTAGCACGCCCCACCACCGACGCCGGCCGGTGGAGTTGAGCCTGCCGGAGGGCACGACGCCGTTGGTGGCCTCGAGCTGCTGGGCGTGACGGCGGCAGAAGTACGGTTCCCAGAGCGGGCTGTCGGGGACGTACCGTGGCCCCTCCCTCGCCGCGCCGCGCCGGTGGGTATCGGGGGCACCGGCACGCCGCCCGCGCTGATCCTCCACGCCCCGAGCACCCGCATGTCCGGCGGGACCGGGTACTCGGCCTCGTAAAGGAGGCGAGCCTCGTCTTCATGAAGATGGCGGCGGCCGAAGCCGTTCGCCGCCGCGCCGTCGCCTGGGAAGCGCTCGGCCATGGGTTTTGAACTGGAGACGGCGAAACGGAGGAGAGGAGAGGGAGGAACGACGGCGGCGGCAAGTGTGAGTCGCCGAGTGCGCCGGGGCGCGTCATATATAGGCCGAGGTGCCGCCCACATGCGTGGCACCGTGTGTACGCGTGGCGGGCGAGGCGAGGGCGAGGGACGTGCGTCGTCCGGCCTTCACTGCGCCGCCCGTGAGGCATCAATGGCGCAGGCTGACCGGCGCGGCAGCGCGCGGCAGCTTTGGCATTGATTCGCCATGGGAAACGAGGCGATGAGGACGACGAAGGGCCGAGAAGAGAGCCGTGTCGCTGACGCGCCGGGCCCGCGGTTTCTTCGCGCCAAAAAAGTTTGCCCGGCGCCCCCGAGCGCCCCCGAGTGCGCCGGGTTCGGGCTGGGTCCACCGGCGCTGTTTTCGGCCCAAGCCGGCGAAAATCGGGCTCCTGGGGGCGCGACTGGGCCGTTTTTTCGGCGCCGGCGCGAAAAAAACGCCTGGGGAGGCCTTCCTGGGGGCGCGGCTGGAAATTCCCTAATGACGCTGCTAATTTAACCCCACAGCCACTGACAGATGGGCCCCACGACCTAATTAATCCCAGTTTCATTTCTGGTTAGGTTAATTTAAAGCCCGGCGGGACCCACGCGTCGGAGTTGACTGTGCTGACGTGTCTGCTGACAGGACCCACCTGTGATTGACCCTAGGATGCACTAGGCCACTGACCAATGGACCCCACTGGTCAGGTTTGACCTGGACCAGCTCTGTTGACCCTGCTGATGTCACACTGACGTCATGCTGATGCAGTAATGCTTTTCCTGGATTTATTCTTATTCAGGGAATTCCAGAAAATAGCCAAAACTTCTGAAAATCATAGAAAATCAACCGTAGCTCCAAATCAAACAAGTTATGTATAAAAAAGGTCAGAAAAATCCAATCTATCCATTTATGCTACTTTCATGCATGTTAAACCAACTTATACCCACTGTAGAAGTGAAAACATGATAATGGCATTTTAAATGCTAAATATGGAGTTTGCATATGAACCCTTGGTTCATATGGACTTCATCTAAATTGTTGCTAGATGTATTAGCACAAATCATAATATTATTGCCATGTCACATTCATGCATCATATTGTGCATTGCATTGATTGTGTTCTTCCTTGTTTGCCGGTTCCCTCTCGATAGACGTGTTCCGGCGATGAGTTTGATGACACCGATGGAGAACTATATTATCTTCAGAAGTGTCAGGCAAGCAAAAACCCCTTGTTCATTCCGATACAATCCCATTCTCTCGCTCCTGCTCTATTTTACTGCATTAGGACAACAACGATACAACTGTTACTTGCTGCGGTAGGTTAACCCCTTTATCCTCTCCATGACCTGTCATTGCCACAGTAAATAGATGAAACCCACTAGCATGAGTAGGAGTTGTTTGAGCCCTGATGTGCCTACTCATTCATGCTTGTTGTCATGCCTGCTATTGCTTAGAGTTGTGTCAGGTCTGATTCATCGGGGATGAATTGGAGGTGTGTGAACATGCCCTACTATTGAGAGATAAGTGTGTGAACACGATTTGGTAAAGGTAGCGGTGAGAGGCCATGTAGGAGTACATGGTGGGTTGTCTCATTGAAGCCGTCCTTAGGAACTGAGTTATGTGTTTGTGATCCAAGAACAGTTACTACCACACATTGGGCTCCGGGCACTCCAAGCTCTCTCGACTTATTAATCAACTTGATCTCTGTCCAGGAGTTGCAACTAGTTTCTGGTGTTTGTAGGTAGTGTTAGTAGTCTACCAAGTGGCACCCGGTACAGGTGGGCTTGGGACAGACTAGGCACAGTGGCACGGTGTACCAAGTGGCACCCGGATGGTGGGCTTGGGAACCCTGCTCACATCGTTTGGGGCCGTGAGCGACACCCCGGCCGGATATCCTTGCGGATGGAACCCGAATAGGCGATAAACCTAGACGAGAGACTTGTGTGGTTAGTCAGGTCGTGGCCGACTCCCTCGCCAGGCTTCCGCTTGAAGGTTGCCGAGATACACGACGTGTACATGGTGGTAAGTGGCAAGAGCGTGTGTGAAGAAGTACACCCCTGCAGGGTTAATATGATCTATTTGAATAGCCGTGTCCGTGGTAAAGGACTTCTGGGTTGCCTGTACAGTTCATAGACAAGTGAAAGTGGATACTCTAAAATGTGCAAGATAAGCGTGAGTGCTTGTAAGTGCATCTAGTGCCCCTTAGTGATTTTGGTGTATTGAAGACTTATAGGTTAAGGGACTGATGCGTTTGTGAGTGTACACAGGTCTATAAGTCTATGAGGAGTTTGATATTTACAGAGAAAGTCGACCCCTAAAAATGAAGTTCTTCGACTGAAGACTTTGATATTCTGAAGACTTTCTGAAGACTTTCAAAGTTAAGAAATTGGTGTGACCTTGAAGACTTGATATTCACTTGAGGAACATGAAGCGTGAAGACTTTTGTTTTTGTAGTTTCATTTTATCTTTCTTGACTCATAGGAAACACCGTACTATTAAAGGGGGTCGAGCAAATACTAAGGAAAAATTTCCATGTGATGCTCAACTCAAAATCCTACACCTACCAATCCCTTCGAGTGAAGCCATTGGAAATCTCATACAGTTCAGTCAATTTCTTCAGTGACAGAGACGCAGTTCTTCTGGTCACTGAGGACTTTGCTCTGACTGAGGAGTTAGGAATTCGCCAGTGCGAATTGCCTACACAGTGAGGAACATGATAGCCCTGAGGAATTTGAGAGTCAAATGTCCGACCGTTGCTGTGCTGCGCGCCGGCTGTCCCAAAATATCTTATCCACCTAACGGTCATATCATTGAAGGGCATTTATGTCTTATCATGTCGGGCTGCTCCCTAGGCTATAAATAGCCGCCCCCTACAACCACCAGTTGGTTGGCTACTCCGAGAGAACTTGACACTTGTCATTTGAGAGCAACCCATCCTCCGAGGACTTTGAGCGAAAATCATCAAGTGAGGAAAATCCCAAAACCAAACCCCCACAAACCCAAAGTGATTGAGCATCACTAAAGAAATTGATCCTGCGTGGATCCGACGCTTGTTACCTCTGAAGACTGTGCTTCTTCCAGACGGTTAGGCGTCAAGGTCTAGAGCATCCAAGAGGAATTGTGGATCACCGAGTGACCAAGTCTGTGAAGGTTTGGAAGTCACCTGAAGACTTACCACGAGTGATTGGACGAGGCCTGCGTGGTCTTAGTTCAAGGAGAATACGGTGAGGAATGGGTGTCCTGAGTTGCGGCTCAGTGACTGGGTGTCCGGGACTGCGTGTCCTCGAGTTTAAATACTCAGCCGCTCCAACCAGACGTACAACTAAGACGGCAGTTGGAACTGGTCTACCAAATCATTGTCTTCACCAACTAACTGGTTCTATTTCCTCAACCTTTTAATTTCCTCATTACTGTGTTGAGTGTTTGTTCATATCTGTGCTTGAAGACTTTGACTGAAGACTTTCTCAATTTTCTCAGTTCAATTTCTTCAGTCTGTTTGTCTTCGTCTTGTGTTATCCTGTGATTATGCTTTCTGTACTCTGTGCTAGTCTTCATTTCATCATGATGACCATGCTTGTATTCTGTTACGCTTACTTCGGAGTAGTTATTCCGCTGCTAGTAGTTCTTCGCTAAGGAATTTCCTCACCGGCAAATTCCTCAGTGAAGAATTCATAAAAATCGCCTATTCACCCCCCTCTAGTCGATATAACGCACTTTCAATTGGTATCAGAGCAAGGTACTCCCTTGTTCTCTGTGATTTTGGTTTAACTGCCTGGAGTTTTAGTTATGTCGACCGCAGGTATGATCAAGGTCTCGACTGGGTGTCCTTCCTTTGATGGGACGGACTACCCCTACTGGAAGAACAAGATGCGAATGCATCTTGA
Source organism: Triticum turgidum subsp. durum (assembly GCA_900231445.1). Classification (NCBI taxonomy): domain Eukaryota; kingdom Viridiplantae; phylum Streptophyta; class Magnoliopsida; order Poales; family Poaceae; genus Triticum; species Triticum turgidum. The sequence goes on from LT934120.1 coordinate 25,369,848, forward strand.
GGCAATTGATAACGATCTCTGGTATGTTGTGGAAAATGGTGTTCCCTCTGTCTCACCCTCACTAAATGCTACCGACGTGAAGAGATTCAAGCAACTCGATTCTCAAGCGAAGAATATCATATGTGGCCATCTGAGTAAAGGACAGTATGGAAGAGTGAGTGCTTTGGAAACTGCTAAGCTTATCTGGGATAGGCTGTCCAAAGTGAATGAAGGAGTCTCAACTCAGCGTGACTCTCGAGTTGATGTTCTTCAGAATCTCTTCAACCGCTTCAAAAGACTCGACAATGAAAATGTCCAACAAACCTTTGATCGCTTCACTGACATCTCAAATGAGCTTCAAGCCCTCGGTGCCACTGACATCACTGATCATGAAGTGGTGAAGAAACTGTTGAGATCGCTTGATTCCTCATTTGATACTTTGGGACTGATGATACAAGAACGTGCTGATTACAAGTCTCTTGATCCTGCTGATATCCTCGAAAGGCTAAATACTCACGAGTTCCAGCTTGCTGAAAAGAGAGATCTCTATGGTTCAAACTATGGCAAACCACGTGCCCTAAAGGCCAAGGCTGTGTCTGACTCTGAATGTGAGGATTCTTGTAGTAGCCTTGGTGATCCTGAAGAATTGAGCCAGGAGCTAGCATTGCTCGTGAAGAAATTCCAAAAGTTCTCAAGACGTGGTAGCTTTGGAAAATCCTCAAGAAGCAGTGATTCCTCATCAAGTGACTATAAGAGAATGTTGTGCCACAAATGCAAGAAACCTGGTCACTACATTCAAGATTGTCCTCAGTGGGAAAAGGAAATGAAGAAGAAGAAATACAAGGATTACAGTTCTGATGATGCGAAGAAGAAGAAGAAATTGTCAAAATCTTCGACATCAAAATCCTCAAAGTCTTCATCTCACAAGAAGAGCAGCTCCAAGAAGGCTCGGGCATTCATTGGCAAGGAAATGGACTCTGAAGCTGAATCTGAGGAAAATGATGAAGAGGAGGCATCTGAAGAATCCGAATCGGGTGTGGCGAGTCTGGCCTTCGCTACTGCTTTCGTCAACAAGTCCATCTTCAACGCTGAAGAAACTGACCCCACCGACAAGCCTGATGAAGAAAATAATGGCTACGCTCCCACCTATTGCTTCATGGCGAAAGGTGCAAAGGTACTCAAATACAACTCCTCTGAATCTAGTGAAAATGAATCTGATGAGGATCTCAAGCCCAGCTACTCTAAACTTGCTAAGATTGCTGTAAAACAACAACGGGTTTTTGAAAAGGTTCAAAACATGCTAGACAAAAGTGATGATATGTTGGGTGAAGAAATGGATCGCACTAAAGCCTTGACTGAAAATCTTCAGAGACTTCAGTCTAGGTTTGATAACCTGCAAAGTCATCATAACACTCTCTTATCTGATCATGAGAAACTTTCTTATGAATTTCTTCAAGAAAAGCAAGATCACGAGAAGCTTTCTCTTGAATCTCTTCAAAGAAAGGAAGATCTTGAAAAGCTAAGAGTGTGTTATGAAGATCTTCAGAAGGAGCGTGATTCATTACTTGCTCAACAAATCAGTGCTTCTCAGGAAGAATTTGTTCCTCCATGCTTAAAGTGCATTGAACGTGAATCTGCTAATTCTTCACCTGAATGTTTGAATGCTTCGACTGTTACAAATTCTTCATCTGCCTCTGCTATCACTAATTCCTCATGTGAGGACATTGCTAGTATCACTGACAATGCAGGGCTGAAGGAATTGTACATGACAGGCATGTACAAAAGCCTCAAAGGGCATCAGACTCTTTGTGATGTGCTTAAAAAGTAGATCCTCAACAGAAACCCTAGGAAAGAGGGTATTGCCTTTGAGAGGAAACTCAATGCTGATGGAACATATTGGAAGCCTGAGCAGTACCCCAAAACCTCATGGGTTGCTGCAAAGGGACCTCCAGTTGATCCATCTAACCTATCTGGCTTTACATGTGAATCTCCTCACTCTTCTGATGAGTCATTGGACTCCAACTATAAATTGTTCAAAAATCAGAATGGTGAAGTATTTGCTAGATATGTTGGCACTAACTGCAGGAACGGTTCCCCTATGAAGAAAATCTGGGTTCCCAAAAGTTATGTTGAAAGTCTTCAGGTGAATGTCCTCATGACACCACCTGTGAAGAACAGGAACCCCAGATCAAATTCTTCATATGGACCAAATTCTTCATATGGATCCAAGTCCTCATACGGACCAAATTCCTCACATGGATCAAATTCCTCAAAAGGATCAAAGTCCTCATATGATTATCATCGTGCTAATAACTCTGTGTCGCAAGGTAGAGCTAAGGGCTATGAATATGTGCATTATTCTTCAAGCCATTATGTTCATAAGTCCTCGAAGAATTTCTCTGCTTATTCATATGCTTACCCTAACCCCTCTTATGTGAAACAAAACGGTTTGGCCTCTATGCCACCATTCTCGTATGGTGCTCACAGAGTGATGAACTCTTTGCCACCCCTTCAGATGTGGGTGGTGAAGAAAAAGAACTAATCTCTTCTGCAGGGTCAGGTCTCCAGACGTGCTTTAACGTCTAAAGAATTTGCTGGGGACCTCATGAAATTGCCTGAAAGGACGCAGGCGAATCATGATGAAATGAACCTTCATTTCACACGTCCTCATACTGCTATATCTGTTTACTGCTTGATGAAATTCATCTGATGAAATTGATGACATATTCTTCACTGATGAAGCATATGAGATTGTAAGTTATACTAATTCATCTGTAGGATGATCAACCCAAAACTACTGAATGGGTCCTCGATAGTGGATGTACAAATCACATGACTGGTGACAAGAATCTATTGATGGATGCTCCCTTATCACCGTCACCTCTGAAGCATATCATCTTTGCTGACAAAGGCAAAAGTCAGGTATTGTGTCTTGGTAAGGTTGCAATCTCTAAGGATAAACACATGGACAAGGTCATGCTTGTTGAATCCTTAGGATACAACCTCATGTCAGTCTCAATGCTTTGTGATCTTGATATGGTTGTTGTCTTTTGCAAGTATCGCTGTGTTGTGATTATGGAAGCTGACAATTCCAAAGTCTTCGAAGGCTTTAGGAGAGGAGACCTGTATATTGTTGATTTCTCTACAGGACCACAACCAGCCGTGTGTCTACTTGCAAAAGCTTCAGAAGGCTGGCTATGGCATCGACGACTTGGTCACGCAGGCATGAGGAATTTGCACACGCTTGCGAAGAAGAAGCATGTCATTGGCATTGAGAATGTCAAATTCCTCAAGGACCACTTATGCGGAGCCTGTGAAGCTGGAAAAATGACCAAGGCCAAGCATCGAGTGAAGACTATCATGACCACTACTCGTCCATTCGAATTGCTTCACATGGACCTCTTCGGACCTAACCATTACTCAGCAGTCACTAATGATGCATCTCTCTATGGTTTTGTCATTGTTGATGATTACTCTTGATATACATGGGTACACATTGTTACTTACAAACATGAAGTGCAGGAAGTCTTCAAACGATTTTCCTCGAGGGCTTCAACCAACTTTGGTGTGAAGATCAAGCACATCAGAAGTGACAATGGAACTGAGTTCAAGAATTCAGGTCTTGATGCCTATCTTGATGAACTTGGTAGTACTCATGAGTTATCTGCTCCCTATAGTCCTCAGCAAAATGGCGTCGTGGAGCGCAAGAACAGAACTCTTGTTGAGATGGCTCGCATTATGCTTGATGAATACAAAACGCCTCAGCGTTTTTGGATTGATGCAATTGATACTGCGTGCCACATCATCAACAGAGTATATCTTCACAAATTCTTCAAGAAGATGGCCTATGAACTCCTCACTGACAAGAAACCCAATGTGAGTTATTTCAAAGTCTTCGGTGCTAAATGTTGGATTAGAGATCCTCACCACAACTCTAAATTTGCACCGAAAGCACATGAAGGTTTTATGCTTGGTTACGGAAAGGACTCGCACACCTACAGAGTCTTGAACATTGTTCTTCACAAGATTGTTAACACTGTAGATGTGCGGTTCGATGAAACTAATGGCTCGCAAAGAGAGCGCCTACTTTCTGTGTTAGATGAACCAGCACCTGAGGATTCTATCAAGCTCAAGGCAACTGAGGATGTCATTCCTACTGAAGAATTCATTCAAATTCATGAAGAACGTCGAGCTGATGCACCTGAAGAAAATGCTGAGGAAAATGGTGCTGAAGAAAATGCTGATCAAATTCCTCAGCGACAACCAGCTCATCCTCGCGTTGCAAAAGAAGTGCAAGTGGAGAAGATCATCGATGACATTAGCGCACCAGGTCCTCTCACACGCTCAAAAGCTTCACATTTATCTAACTTTTGTGGACACTATGCTTTTGTCTCTATCACAGAGCCCACTAAGGTAGATGAAGCATTTCTGGAGCCAGAGTGGATTCAGGCTATGCAAGAAGAATTACATCAGTTTGAGCTTAACAATGTTTGGGAACTGGTCAATCGCCCAGATCCTCGCAAGCATAATATCATTGGCACAAAGTGGATCTACCGCAACAAGCAAGATGAAAATGGCCTTATGGTGAGGAATAAGGCACGACTAGTAGCTCAAGGCTACACACAGGTTGAAGGAATTGATTTCGATGAAAGTTTTGCACCTGTAGCTAGACTTGAGGCTATTCGCATATTACTTGCCTATGCTAACCATCATGATATCATCTTATATCAAATGGATGTGAAAAGTGCATTCCTCAATGGTAAGCTTGAGGAAGAAGTATATGTTGCTCAACCCCCAGGTTTTGAAGATCCAAAGAATCCTGACAAAGTCTTCAGACTTAATAAGGCCCTCTATGATACATTGAAGGAATTCTTCGTGAAGAATGGCTTCACACCCGGTTCACTCGACCCTACTCTCTTTACTAAATCTTATGATGGTGAACTGTTTGTGTGCCAAATATATGTTGATGATATTATCTTTGGCTGTACTGACCAACATTATAGTGATGAATTTGCCTATATGATGAGTCAAGAATATCAAATGTCTATGATGGGAGAGTTGAAATTCTTCTTAGGTCTTCAAATTCGTCAGAAGCGCAATGGCATATTCATTTCTCAGGAGAAATACCTCAAAGATGTACTGAGGAAATTCGGCATGCAAGATTGCAAAGGCGTCAAAATTCCTATGCCCACAAATGGCCATCTATGCACTGATGAAAATGGTATTGACTTCGATCATAAGGTATACCGCTCCATGATTGGTTCTTTATTGTACTTATGTGCATCTAGGCCAGATATAATGCTTAGTGTTTGCATGTGTGCTCGATTTCAAGCTGCACCGAAGGAATCACACCATAAGGCTGTGAAGCATATTCTTCGATATCTAGCTCACACACCAACACTAGGATTATGGTACCCCAAGGGCTCTGCTTTTGATCTCATTGGATATTCTGACTCTGACTATGCTGGTGATTGTGTGGACCGCAAGTCAACATCTGGCACTTGTCATTTCCTCGGACGATCTTTGGTCTGTTGGTCCTCGAAGAAACAGAACTGCGTATCACTGTCTACTGCTGAAGCTGAATACATTGCTGCTGGCTCTTGCTGTGCTCAACTGCTTTGGATGAAGCAAACCCTCAAGGACTATGGCATCAACGTGAAGAATGTGCCTCTCCTCTGCGACAATGAGAGTGCCATCAAGATTGCTCACAACCCAGTTCAGCACTCGAAGACAAAGCACATTCAAATTCGTCATCATTTTCTTCGTGATCATGTGTTGAAGGGCGACATCTCCATCGAGCACGTGAAGACTGAAGAACAGCTAGCTGATATCTTCACTAAGCCCTTGGATGAGAAGAGATTTAGCAAGTTGCGGTGTGAGCTAAATATCTTAGAATCTTCGAATGTTCTTTTGAAAAGGACACACATCCTAACACTTATGCAAAATTGATGACTTAGATGTGCAACACATGAAGAAACGTTTTTCTTCAATCAATGAAGAATAACACTCTAAGTGTGAAGAAATTAATGAAGAATTTGATTTTCAGAACCCTACGACAATTGTACGGTGTCTGAAATCATCATTCTTATACGGTGGGTCACGCCACCACAAAAAGTTGAAAATCTTCAATTTGAGTTTTTCCTCAGTTTTGAAATTCTTCAGTTTTTCAAATTCTTCAAGTTTGCAAAATCTTCACTGTTTCCATCGTTTTTCTTCATTGGCTATACTTATATATGAGTTTATGTCCTCTACAGCATTCACTTATGACTATTTCTTCAAGTTGCGTTTTCTGCTAAGTGAATGTGATCGGACCCTTCCCCCTCTATGCTATACTCAACCCAATCTATTCACAAATTCTTCATGTGCGTTCTATTTGAAACTCGTTCAAAATCTTCACTGTGTCCTTGACAGCTGAAGAAATTGCGAATGAAACTTTAAAACAAATCTTATCCAAATTTTCGGTTTTACCGCTCAAACCGTTCCGCATCCCACGATGCATTATTATATTCACCCACGATCTTACACGATCTCATCTACACAGTACGTGGGTGACACATGTCGCGTGAAGGAGAAAGGGCAGGGGTATGTTCGTCCCAAAATCTTCTGGCGAACAGTTTTCCACCGTGGCTATAAATACCCCCCTCCCCTTCCTCACTTCATTTACTCCGCTCGGTCGCTGTCTCTCGCTCGAGCTCCTCAAACCCTAGCGCCGCCGCTACTCCATCATCGCCGGTGAGGAAGAGCTTCGCTGCCTCGACCTCGTCGCCGTCGTACTCGCGCAGGTTGCGGAAATCTTCACTCTGCCGCCGCCGTAGTTGTTTCCCTCTGCCAAGTTAGGGCGTGGGAGATCTAACCTGACGAACTTCACCTCTGTTCATCTCAGTTCGTCGTGTTCTTTGGTTCGGGTAATTAAAAGTTTGTTTTATTACTCACTTTGATTCTCAAACTTTCCTGAAAATCTTCAAAGGTGTTTTATTCTTCAAATCTTCACACATATGAACACCTCACACACTGTATGCTCTTGATCCATTTCTCTAAGCAATCATTTTCTTCAAGATTCCTCAATTGTGTGGATCTTCGATCTGTACAACTCTGGAACCTAAGACAAGAACGCTTAGTGAAATTCCTCAAGGCTCAACTGGTCAAATTCCTCAAAACTTGTCTTTTCAAAAACCCCTCTGAGAACGCATATGACCTCTTCAAATTCCTCACACCTACACTCTGTTCATAGTTACTCATGTCCGCTGCTGAATCACTAGGTTCTCATCAACTTAACTCATTTGCAGCGTTCCTTGAAGAAAAACTGCATACTTCTTCAGAGTGTTCAGTTGTTCAAATTCCTCTTCTGAAGAATATGGCTGAAGGAAAGAGACCGCAGAAAGGAGGAAAGAAGCCTGAGGTCATGGCTGCTTTCGAGATCCCTGATGACATATACAAGGACTATTGCACACCTGATGAAGCCAAATTTGTCAAAGAGAACAAAAATCAGCGCAAGGTGCGCATTCAGAGGATTGAACGGAGATGGGCAAGAGAATGGACGGAGTACAGATATGTAACTCCAAAGTACATGAAGAAATTCGCTTTAAACCCTCCATGCCCAAGAGCTCCATTGGCACCTGGCCAAGTAGCTGATCCCACCAGCATCAAGTGTGGTGAGGACTTTCCTGAAGAATGGGCTAGGCGCCAAGCAAAATTGGCAAGACAAGCCAAGGAGGCAGTGAGGAAATTCAATGAGGATTCTGCTACTGCTGCTGCTACTGAGGCCTCGGTCAAGCCGAGGAAATCAATGCCAAAGAAGCCTGCTCACAAGCCAAGTGCTTCACCAACAGCGCCCTCACGGCCAAGTTCCTCAGTTATGCCCTCACGGCAAATTCCTCAGACCGCTACTGCTCAAACAAAGTCCTCAGCTCCTGTGCATCTGGCTACATGTCAAAGGACTACGGGTTTCTCGATTGCCTCTAGTGTCTCAGCAAGTTCCTTAGCTGCACCAATGTCCTCATCAGGCCCCACACTGTTGAAGACTAAAGCAACAGCTGGATGCGGTCCTCGGCCAAGTCCAAGGAAGAAATAGGTTGCATTCCATGTGCCATCTGATGATGAAGCTTCTGATGATGAACTTGCAGAAATCATCAGAGACAGGCAAGTGAAGGACGCTAGAGCCAAAGGCACATCTATGCCACTGCTTTTGGATCCGAGGGAAATCCTCGACTACATTGACCTCTGGCACAAGGATCCAAACACCCCCATGCCTGATTTTCAACTGACTCCTGGTCAAAGTCACATGCTGACCCATTTCATCACTCAAGAGAAATGCAAATTTGAAAAGGCAAGAGAAATCAAGAAAGCGCAATACAGGAAGGAGAAGCTCCTAAAGAAAAATGTTGTCAGAATGACACCTGAGGAACTTCTCCAGGCTCAATCTGAAATCCAAGTCCTCATCAAAGACTTCGATGCATACTATGTTGATTGGCAAGGAGCCAAAGTGAGATTCGTCAACCTGACGAAGAAAATGACAACTGTTGCAGCCCCATCGCAGCAAGAAAATCTTCAGGCTGCAGACTCTGCTCAGCCTGCTGAAGAACATGCCAGCACCACTGATGACTTTCAGCTTGCTGAAGAAAATGTAAGTTCCAGGGCTGATGTCTCCATTCCAGCCGCTGAACAAATTGCCAGGGCATCCACTAGTGGTGCGCCTGAAGAAACTGAAGAGATCATGGCAACTGCATCAGTTGCGCCTGAAGAAAATCAGCCAGATTCCTCAGCTCCTCCCGCGCCTACCCCAACTCCAATTCTTCCTTCCACCTATGAAGTGAAGAAGACCAAGGCTGCAGAGCGAGCTGCAGTGAAGAAAAGGTAGGCATCAGCTGTGTCAAATTCTTCGGCTACGAAGAAAATGAAGCCAATGACCAGCTCACTTGAACATCCAATTGATGTTGTTCCAATTTCCTCCATGTCATCAAAGGAAATTTTTCCTTTTGGAGAAGACTATAAGATCCCAAGCGGATCTGATGAAGAAAATCATTCTGCTGCTTCGTCAGAGCAGTTTGATGAAGAAATTGAAGTGGACGCAATCCCTTCAACGACAGTCATTTCCTCACCTATGCCTCAGTTCACAGCTGAAGAGGCTGGTGTTGAGGAAATTGAAGATGAAGATGTGGATATTGGATGCACCACACCTGTGATGAACGATGACTTTCGGGAAAGTCAGCATCCCAATACTCCTCTCTTCACCCCTATCCAACAGATTCCTCTGTCCCCGGCAACAACAGTTCAAATGGGCTCTGAAGAATCTCATCCCACTTCCTCTGTTCATGAAGAAATTCCAGCCACTAGTGCTGAAGAACCTGCTGCTGCTGATCCCCACGCTGCACAAGAAGAGGAACCAGAAATTCCTTAGCCTGAAGTCCCTGAGATTGCGATTCTTGAGGTTGTGCTACAAATCACTGACACTCCTCTGCCCAAGCCGAAGAATCCGTTCTCAAGCAAACAGAAGTTCAAGGCTGAAGACTTCTTTTCCGAGCATGTGTTCTTCACTGACTATAATCCATATGACTCTGCTCGCATAAGGAAGAGGCGTTTCTGGACTGCTAGTGAAGCCAACTTCTATTCCTCAGTGCTGTTTGACAAGGACGAAATCTTCGATCATGAACATATTCCTCATGTGGACATGGAATCTCTGCCATGCTTCGAGCCAGTCCTCAGTGTTATTCACGATGCGGGATTACTCAACTTCTACACTGATATCTGTGATTGGAATGAAGAACTCATTCTTCAGTTCTACGCTACACTGCATATCACTGGAAATGCTGAAGATGTCAACTCATGGGTGTTGGATTGGATGACCGAAAACACTCACTACAAGGCACCAGCAACCGAATTGCTTCGTGTCCTTCCTCTTGATCCTCCCCATGATAGTGCATGTTGCATCTACAATGACCCTGAACTGACAAATCACTATATGCAAGTGCTCATGAAGCCTTTGAAGCCTGGGCAGGCCCCACGAACCAAATTCCTCGTCAAGGAATTACTCTATGTGCCTCGGACTGTCTATCACATTCTGACGAAGACAATGAGTCCTATCAAAGGCCACGACTCAAATGATGAAGATGTCATTGGCATCATGAAGAATATGCTTTTTAACATCATTCATGGCGTTCCCGTCAACTTCCATGATTTCTTCATGCGGACTCTAGCAAATGTTGCTATGTCACCTTTTGAGCTGAAGCCCTATGCGCCTTGGATTATGAGATTCATAAGGGCAAGATCTTCACTGAATTACAAAGCTGACACTCTGAACCATGGTATCTACTTGCCTCACATTGAAGTCCTCAAACGGCCAGTTTCATCATCTGATGACAAAGGCAAGGCAGCTGTTGTGATCAATGAAGGCGTTCGTCCATTGGATGGTCAATTTCGTCTGGCTACATCTTACTCTACCAATGACGACTCTGCCACACATGACACTGCCACAAATACCTCAGCTAAGCAAAATCCTCAAGCCACAGCACCGAGGGTGATGACTGACCATGAGTTACTCCTTAGTCTTCATCAGAAGGCTGATCGCAATCACAAATTAGTGAAGCGTCAGTTTGGTGCACTTCTTCACAATATGACCTCAACGCACAATGCAGTGAAGAAAAACCACTACTACCTTCATGAAACCCTCAACCGCACGTGGGCTGTCCTCACTCATGTCTATAGCGCTGAAAACCTGAAGACTATGGGTCTCAAGGAAGAATTCGACTGATCTGCACCTCCTCCAAAGAAATTCAAGAGGGTCAAAGTTCCTGATCTGGTGGCCAGCTCTTATTCTTCATCGCGTGACACTGATGAGTATGAAGATTTGGACGACACTGCGGCAGGCCCTACTACAACAAACAACCCCGACAATGCTGGCGCTCCTCCATCGACTTGAAATTCTTCAGGGGCATTAGTCCTCAGTTTCAATCCTTTTGGTCATTTGATGACAAAGGGGGAGAAATCTGAGTTAGTCTTCAAGCGGGTCTATATAAAGGGCGTTTTTTTAAGTTACAACTCTCGTTCTTCCGTAACTTTTATTGGATCGAGTTGTAATCTTAAACCCGATGGTGCCCTGATACTTTTGGATGGTGCTTTGACACTTTTGATGCACTATGCTCTGATACTTTTGATGCTTTCGGCATGCTTATTCCTCGTTAATACTATTGCACGCATGCTGAATTTCATCAGGCACCATATTTCATCATGCATTTCAAATTCTTCATATTATATATCAAATGCGTGTGTGAATTACAAGATATAGGGGGAGATCTCCATGATTCAATTCTTCAAATGTGCATTGCCTCAAAAGCAAATCCCTCACTATGCACACCTTCAGGGGGAGTTCTTCTATATCTTTCAATCAAATTCCTCAATATCAGTATTTACACTTCATATGTTTTATCCCCGTTGAAAACTTAGCCTATGTTGTCATCAATCACCAAAAAGGGGGAGATTGTAAGTGCATCTAGTGCCCCTTAGTGATTTTGGTGTATTGAAGACTTATAGGTTAAGGGACTGATGCGTTTGTGAGTGTACATAGGTCTATAAGTCTATGAGGAGTTTGATATTTACAGAGAAAGTCGACCCCTAAAAATGAAGTTCTTCGACTGAAGACTTTGATATTCTGAAGACTTTGAAAGTGAAGAAATTGGTGCGACCTTGAAGACTTGATATTCACTTGAGGAACATGAAGCGTGAAGACTTTTGTTTTCGTAGTTTCATTTTCTCTTTCTTGAGTCATAGGAAACACCGTATTGTTAAAGGGGGTCGAGCAAATACTAAGGAAAAATTTCCATGTGATGCTCAACTCAAAATCCTACACCTAACAATCCCTTCTAGTGAAGCCATTGGAAATCTCATACAGTTCAGTCAATTTCTTCAGTGACAGAGATGCAGTTCTTCTGGTCACTGAGGACTTTGCTCTGACTGAGGAGTTAGGAATTCGCCAGTGCAAATTGCCTACACAGTGAGGAACATGATAGCCCTGAGGAATTTGAGAGTCAAATTTCCGACCGTTGTTGTGCTGCGCGCCGGCTGTCCCAAAATATCTTGTCCACCTAACGGTCATATCATTGAAGGGCATTTATGTCTTATCATGTCGGGCTGCTCCCTAGGCTATAAATAGCCGCCCCCTACAACCACCAGTTGGTTGGCTGCTCCGAGAGAATTTGACACTTGTTATTTGAGAGCAACCGATCCTCCGAGGACTTTGAGCGAAAATCAGAAAGTGAGGAAAAGCCCAAAACCAAACCCCCACAAACCCAAAGTGATTGAGCATCACTGAAGAAATTGATCCCGCGTGGATCCGACGCTTGTTACCTTTGAAGAATGTGCTTCTTCCAGACGGTTAGGCGTCAACGTCTAGAGCATCCAAGAGGAATTGTGGATCGCCGAGTGACCAAGTCTGTGAAGGTTTGGAAGTCACCTGAAAACTTACCACGAGTGATTGGACGAGGCCTGCGTGGTCTTAGTTCAAGGAGAATACGGTGAGGACTGGGTGTCCTGAGTTGCGGCTCAGTGACTGGGTGTCCGGGACTGCGTGTCCTCAAGTTTAAATACTCAGCCGCTCCAACCAGACGTACAACTGAGACAGCAGTTGGAACTGGTCTACCAAATCATTGTCTTCACCAACTAACTGGTTCTATTTCCTCAATATTTTCATTTCCTCATTACTATGTTGAGTGTTTGTTCATATCTGTGCTTGAAGACTTTGACTGAAGACTTTCTCAATTTCCTCAGTTCAATTTCTTCAGTCTGTTTGTCTTCGTCTTGTGTTATCCTGTGATTACACTTTCTGTACTCTGTGCTGGTCTTCATTTCATCATGATGACCATGCTTGTATTCTGTTACGCTTACTTTTGAGTACTTATTCCGCTGCTAGTAGTTCTTTGCTAAGGAATTTCCTCACCGGCAAATTCCTCAGTGAAGAATTCATAAAAATCGCCTATTCACCCCCCCCCCTCTAGTCGATATAACACACTTTCAGTGCTATGGATGGCGTTCTCGTAGGGAGACGTGAGCGGATCCATAGTGGTGTATTGATATGGTGAATATGTGGACTCGTGTGCGCCACCTCAAAAGAGTTACTTGAAGTCGTAGTTCAGGATAGCCACTGAGTCAAAGCTGGCTTGCTGCAGTTAAACCCCACCATCCCTTTGTTGATAATGATGCATATGTAGTTAGTTCTGATGTAAGTCTTGTTGGGTACATTTGTACTCACGTTTGCCTATTTTATGTTTTTGCAGAGAGACTTCAGTCTCACTAGTAGTACCGTGTGGACTTCGACGTTTAGCTTGTTACCTCAGCTACGATCTTGTGCCTGCGGCAGGATCTGGTAGATATTCAGGCTTCTTAACCTTTTTCATTTATAGATGTCTGTACTCAGACATGTTAAGCTTCCGCTTGTGCTTTGACTTGTATGCTCTGAGTGTTGGATCATGAGACCCATGTTTGTAATATCTCGCTCCTCGGAGCCTATTGGATAAAATACTTGAGTCATAGAGTCATCTTGTGATGCCATGTTGTATTTGCACATAGCGAGCATATTGTGTGTATGTTATTGAAATGCTTGGTATGTGTGGGATCTGACAATCTAGTTGTTTATCCTTGGTAGCCTCTCTTACCGGGAAATGTGTCCTAGTGCTTCCACTGAGCCATGGTAGCTTGCTGCTGCTCCGGAACACTTAGGCTGGCCGGCATGTGTCCTTCCTCGTTCTTGTGTCTGTCCCTTTGGGGAAATGTCACGCGATGAATACCGGAGTCCTGCTAGCCCAGTGCTATAGCCTGGATTCACTAGCTGATGACCGACACGTTCGATGCTGGGTCATGGATGCCTGTCCCTGTAAGTTTGTGCCACTTTGGGTTTACGGCTAGCGATGTCAGCCCGGGCTCCTTATATGGATGCTAGCGACACTATCATATACGTGTGCCAAAAGGCGCAAACGGTCCCGGGCAAAGGTAAGGCGACACCCATGGGGCTACCGTGCATGAGGCCGCAAAGTGATAGGAGGTGTTACAAGCTAGATCGATGTGGCATTGAGTCGGGGTCCTGACACTCAACCAAAAAGAAAACGAAAAAAATAAAACAATTCACACCACACAAAGAGAGAGTCTTGCCCGTTTTACTATACAAATGCTATTCAAAGCTACTCCCTCCTTCCATCTATATAGGGCCTAATGCGTTTTTTGATGCTAACTTTGACCAAATATTAGAGCAATGATATATGACATGCAACTTACACAAAGCACGCGGTTAAATTCGTCTGTGAAAGGTTCTTTAAGTGATATAATTTTCACGTTGTGCATGTCATGTACTATTAATCTTGTCAATAGTCAAAGGCGGTCTTTAAAATCTCATTACGCCATATATAGATGGAAGGAGGGAGTATGAATCCATGTTATGTCCGATTAAATTTTTTCGCTTGCTGTATAATGCATGTAACCTACGCATACCAACATTTTAGTGCATTCCAAATGTCTATACTACCGCTGCAATTCGAACTAAATTTGAATTCGTTTCTCTATTTCAATAAGAATCTACAATCATGATTGTTGCCAACTTCAACCATCATAGTTTCCTTGCTATCCACCAGATATAAATCAGACGGCCTATAATGCAGGATGGCAGGCACACCATCATCAACAACTCCGTTTTTTATAAGAGTAGAGATAAAATATATTAAATGTAGTATAACATGTTCATAAACACACCATGTGTATCATCGTTATATATATTCACACATGCGTCGGTTTAAAACACTATGATAAGTTCTTCAAATATCCGAATTCGCTTTTTATAATGAAGTATATATGATTGCTATTCATCTTTTACACCCACACAACCCTCTTATCTTTGTAGCTAGTGTTAACTTTCTCTTGTGCATGCACACACCCGCATCCCTCTCACCCTCCCTCAGCATTCTCTAGCTCCATCGCGCAAATTCGTCTTTTTACTTTAGGTCATTCACCCACGGTGTGTGTAGGCCCCCCAGCTCCTTCTTTACAGCACACATCGATCGATATGCCTCTCTAGCTAGGTGTGCCTAGCACAAACACAAGCTTCCCCTCTTCTCTTGTCACCGTCCATGCCTCACTCCCACCACTCTTTTCATCGTTCTCGTACTCGCACACTCCTCCCCCATGATATAGTATGCCTCTCGTACCACCTCCTACATGCATCCCTCTCTCTCTATCCTTCTTCTCGTGCCTCATTTGCTTCTAACACACACATGCATGTATACCGATCGATCTCCCAACATATACCTAGATCGACTTTAACTACCCCCCCCCATCGATCGACGTACCTCACAAGTTATGTCTCTCCTTTCTCTAACAAAGGGCGATTGATCTTCCTATATAGTTATGTCTGCTTACCACAGCCACATCGTCCCCCCTCATCATTCGTGCATGCCTCCTGACCCGTCTCTCACACGCACGTGCACAGACAACAAGCAGCCATCTCCTCTCTTATTGATATTGCGAGCGTGCCCTCCATTTGTCTAGCAAGCCTATCCCACCATTTGTTAGAAGCAACTCCACTACCACCCCCTCCAACACTCTAGCTCTGTCTCTCTCCCAACCTTATTCCTCTCCTGCACATATGCATGGATGTCAATCGATCTCCCTTAATACATGAGGCAGATCGATCTCCTTAATACATGAGGTAGGCCTCTCTCCTCCTCCACACATATACCAGCCATTGTACCTCTATAGTTAATTGGGCCTCCCTCTTCCCCCGCCACACACCGATAGTCGAGCGCTACAGGTAGGTATACATGCCACAGAGACAAACTGCACATGTCCCCTCTCATGTTCTAGTAGGCCAGCCACTCTATATCTTTGACGTGGGCACACACAAATTCGATGGCACTCTTTATCGACCGCGCGTGCACACACACACACATCATCCCTCTCTTCGATTCTATGGACACCTCAAGCCGATGATACCTCCACTCTCTTCTCGTGGATCGCCCCCTCTATATATATGTTATATCCAGGACTCTATTTCACACATATTGCATATGTTACATTTTTTGATTGACCCCCCCCCCCAAAAAAAAACTCTCAAGAAGCCACACACTATATATCTCTAGGCTTGTATCTCTCTCACACAACCCCATGTAGGTGGTGTACGTATACAAGAAGAGAATAGGTGCACCGTGCACGTACTCACGCTTCGTGCCTAGCCACACCCGCGCGGGTACATGGTGGAGCTCATTTCTTTACGAAATGGTAGCCCACGTGCTAATTTGAACGCCTGTAGCGGTTGTTTACCTAGGGAGGTCGTGTACCATGTGTGCACGAAACAAAGTTCGACTTGACGTGTTGCCGCGTTATTTTTAAATAAGGTTATAGCGCTCAATGGCACGTACACAGAATATAAAACGATTTTTATGGAGAAAAAGGTAGTCCGCTCACTATATACAATGGAGCCTTCCGTGCCTGGTTTGTCGCTCTTCAGAGTATCTCACACAAGGCTGTGGTGGCCTCTCTCTCTCTCACTATTGGTCACTGATCCGGCCGCATCCCGTCCGCCGGGAGAAAGGGAGTGCGGTGGCCTCCCTCTCTTTCACCATTGGTCACTGACCGGCCGCATCCCGTCTGCCGGGGAAAGGGAGGAAGTGCATCTTTTCTCCGTTCGACTGTGCCGAGGCAGCACGTCCCGATCTGCGGTACACGTCGTTCTCTCTGACCAAGCTCCGGCGTGGCAGGGCCTACGCCACCTGCTCGCAGATTCTGCCCGCCGCTGCTCACCTAGTTACATCCCGACGACCTCTAGGTATCCCCTCCAGCCTTGCTCCACTGCCCGTCTTCCCACGTCGCTGCATGTGGATCTTCCATAGTTCTTTGCCCAAAATGTAGCTCGTCCGGCGTACTTTCCATATTGCATTCTCGTCCTCACACCGTTTTAGACAAACACAACTGTGTTGTTATCTTCCCTTAGGGCAAGGAATATGCTTCTTTTTTGTCATGGCATGTGTCATCAACTGTTATTGGCCAGTAATTGTTTCCTTTCTACCTCTTTTTTAACAGGGCTATCCATTTCACCTCGTTGCTATTGCGACCTTCTGGTGAACTGCACAAATCACTTTTTTCTTAAGAGTGCTTTGTGCAGTTGTACTAAAATGTCACACGGGAAACGTCTCTACATTTCAGTGCGACTGCACAAAGGGAGATTGGTTTTGCTCTATCCTCCTCATCCAACTCCGAGCCTAATCTTCTCCAACTAGTTAGTCTTAAGAGAGACTGCAAAGGTGACCGGCTTCTATTTGTGTGTTTATTGTTTCATTAGCAATCCTCTATTATCGTAATCACACTTAATATCTTTGGAACGGGGATGCTCGGCTCTATTTTAGTGGAACTGCACAAAATGATCGGAATGTTGCATGCTCCAAACAGCTACTTTTTTTCCCAACATGCCTTGTTGATTTAGACAGAGCTGGGGGGACGTTGCTGCCAATGAAAGCATGGATCAATTTTAATTTAACACCTTCTCACAACTCTGTCTTCAGTTGTGATGTAATTATTAGCTCTGATATGCTAATAATTGACATGCATTAGCAAGGAATTTAGTTTTTTATTGTTTCCAAAAGAGCATCGATGGCAAGACACGCGAAACAAAAGCTGAAAGCTCACGCCATTGTACAATTTCATGTTGCTGGAAAATTATCTGTATAGTACGTCAATTATGTAAACAAATGATGGAAGCTTGATAGCATTGCCAGAAGCCTCTTCATCATCCGGGTCCATGTGCCATGCACAAAATTATACTCCTTCGTTCCTAAATATTTCTCTTTTTACAAATTTCAAACGAGCATATTTTAGAGTGTAGATTCACTCATTTTGCTTTGTATGTGTACGCCCTCCGTTCCTAAATATTATATTCGTCTTTCTAGAGATTTCAACAATTGACTACATACGGAGAAAAATGAGTGAATCTACACTCTAAAATATGTATATATACATCCGTATGTGCTAGTCCATTTGAAACCTCTAAAAAGACAAATATTTGAGTAGTCACTCGTTGAAATCTCTAGAAAGACAAATACTCTGGAGTATATTTAAGAACCGGGGGGGGGTAGTGCACAACTCCATGGGAGACTCAGCCCGGCCGTTGCGCCGCATTAATAGTGAGTAATGAGCAGTCAAATCATAAGCCCCACCTTTCCCACTGTAAGTTGCTCTTAAGAAGCAACCATCAATACGCTCTTCTTTGAATTCGGTCATACTGCTCCATCTGTCACTGTTTATACAGCGCGCTTCAGAAAAAAGAAAACAAATCTGTGGGACCAAGGCGACTAGCGATCGGCCTGAAAAATAGCATTGGTAGTTATAGCACGGCATCTATTACTAGAGGGAATAATGCGTACACACATGCATGCAGTGCTTCCACCCCGGGTACACACATGCATGCACTTACTCCACTCCATAGTAGTACAGAGTACATGGAGAGAAAATTGTGGACTTGATTGCGGTTGTTACGCCCTAATTAATTGAGCATTAAACCAAACGCGTCTAAAGTCTCTCTGGTGGTGGAAATGCATTGAGAGAAATGCATCATAGTGAAGCGCACCTTGTAAACTGTGACGGAGGGAGGAGTAGTATGAAGGTGCAAAACCAAGTACGTGTATGGCCAGTCGGTCAACGCACCTCCTCTTGGCATATCACTGACATGTGGGACAGGAGTGTGAGAAAACCGATCTCAATTGACGGCAAAGAGCCAACCCGCCGGTCCTTGAGAGAGACGAGGAGCGAGAACACACAGACGTGCTCGCACGGAGGCCAAGATATGTTCGAGCATGGTTGGTTGATCGATATCATTCATTACATGTTGGGCTGCCGTTTTCCGCCCTTCTCCAGAATAAACATTTACTTTATCAGAGAGAGAAAAATAAGAGTACAGACGCTCCACCATGCGGTTCTAGTAGTAGAACTACTCGTACTACTGTGCTTGGCTCTTCGCCTCTTTGTGAAGTCGAACAATGATGGTACTCCGCATGTTGGGTACTACAGTGCATGCCTCTGACAATTTGACACCGAAAGGACTGATGCATGTCCACCGAGGATAGGTTGCAGTAGTCAAAAGGTGAAGCGAGCTTCACCTTGTCCTGCAAGCTTCTCCTCGTTCTGCGAGTTGACGGGACACACCAAAAAGTAGTGCTAATTCATACTCCCTCCTTTTCGGTTAATATGGCTTAATCATTTTTGCGGGTAAAAGAGAGAGCTTTATTCATATATAAGCATTCTTAGGATGATCAGCCAAGACACTGGTCACTACGAAGCGAGGTACCCCGCAAAAAAAGAAGTAGGAAGTGAGGTGTTTCATCAAGCCAGCTCCCGGCCACATTCAAAGTGCAGCAAGCACGGTTCGCACGAAGATGCGCTGCAAGTTTACATGCTGAATAACAAAAAAAAAGGAAATATTACCGAGCGCTACTATTTGTAACAGGATATGAGCCAGAATTAAGCGAGAATTGTGGTGAGTGTTCCATGCAATCAACTTCAATTATCACATGCGAGAACCCTCGAAGAGAACCAAATGTGTTGAAGATTGCTTTATCACATTTTAAAATTATAATAAGAGTGCAGACGCTCCTCCATCCGGTTCCTAGTACTAGTATAGTACGTACCTTTATAGACTATAGTAGTAATACTAGTACTAGTAAATTTTACGCTTGGCTGTTCGCCTATTCGGGAAGTCCAACAATAGTAGCACTAGTAGTATAGTGTATGCTTCCGGCAATCTGACACCGAATTAACTGTTGCACGTCCACCGCCTGAGCGGGGCAGAGCTTGCATTAGTCAAATGTTTCTCCTTGTCTTGTGAGCCACCGCGCGCATGCTTCTCCCGTCCTGCAACCTTCTCCTCATTCGGCAAGTTGATGGGACATAGAAAAGTAATGCTAGTCCATACTGCCTCCTCTCCGGTTAATATGGCTTAATTTCAAACGAGATAAATACACTATCTGTCACTGTATATTTGTAAAATTACGGTCAGTGGACTTCATAATACGCTCATTGCGCTCAATATATATTTTTCCGGTGTTTATACGGTCAATAGCTCACCCTGACTGAGTACGTGTGTGCATGCACGTGTAGGTTGAGCACTTAGAGTGACCATGTGTGTTCCGTTGTGTGCTCGGACATGCATGCATTAGGGCATCGTGCGCGTTTTTGCGTCCATGTGTACGTGTGACTGTTGCATACACGTAGGGGGAGTACGTGTAGTGGCCACTAAGGAGCAGTCAAATCACACAGTAAGTTAGTCGGAAGAAGCAACCATCATTTCAATCTTGAATGACACATACGCAATACAAAATGGTTGATATGGAGAGAAAAATAAAACCACTATATATACACTAGCAGGAGCCTAAGCTACAAGCCTGCTTGCTAAGGTTGCTCTCTTCACAAGCATAGAACGACGGGCCTCATCCCGCAGCTGGGGGGAGGGAACAATGTTCTGCGTAGACGCGGTCGACATCGGCGAGGGAGAAAACCCTCAATCGGTGCGTCCCAATTGGGGGTCACCGCGGTATGGGCCGATGTCTCATCCCAACCGCCCTTCTATCTATAGCCCGACGTCCCAGGTAGTCCATCTTCCTTTTGGAGCCGGCTTGCTCCACTGCCGTAGCTCCATCTCCATGTCGATCTTTCTCTACTTCTACTGGCTTCTACTTGTGATGAGTTTATGTCTCATGAACTAGTGCTGGTACTATTATTCTAATCACACTTCTTCAATATCTTTGCCATCAGGGATGCTCGGGTCGATTTTAGTGGAACTGCACAAAAGCGTCGTATGATCCGATGGTGCCAGCCGTCTTTCCTTTGACAGGTTCTACCTGGCCAGGGAATTAAATCATCTTTAGGGTTTAGGGTTTAAGTCGTAGTGACCCCATTAGTAGTTTTTCTTTCGTACACGCTCTCACAACTTTTTTCTTTAGTTGTGAAGTAAATATTGGCTATGATCTGTGAATCATTGAGATGCATCAGCATGCGTGTTATTTTTCCTTTGTATTTGATGGAATGTTGTAACGGGGCAACCTTGGAATAGGAATGAAAATGGAGTGGAAAGTTTCCGTTTTTCCGGAGAAAAAATGGAAACGGAGAGAAACCAACATTTTGTTTTGTTGGATCGCGCCATCGAGCAAAACCAACGTTTAAATCACATCTGTCGTGTTCGTGTCTCACCCTCCTCCACGGCTCGACCCCACATGGTCGCTCGGCATGCCACTCACCGCAAACCGAGTATACGATAATTTTCCCGCCTGCTTGTCGATGGATCGCGCCATGGAGTACTAGCACTACTGGAAGAGATTGACAAGTTGGGGGAGGACAGCTAGCTGTAGCACGGACTCCCAAGAACTTTTTACATGCATGTTGTAGCCGGCTATTGTGACCTTTGAACGCGGAGCAGCCGTGTGCACCCGGAAGCGGCGGGGGCGACGCTCTCTCAGCCGGCGCGCCACTTCAATGCCGGCG
This sequence comes from Triticum turgidum subsp. durum, assembly GCA_900231445.1. Lineage (NCBI taxonomy): Eukaryota > Viridiplantae > Streptophyta > Magnoliopsida > Poales > Poaceae > Triticum > Triticum turgidum. The sequence continues at coordinate 25,391,325 of LT934120.1, forward strand.
CCAGTGAGAGGTCGTGTCTGCTTTGGCCGGGCATGAATGCGGCACTGACCGTTTCAGGTGGGAAGCACGCGCCGGTGATGAAGAGGGTTCGGGTTGGTCAGGACCGGCCGTGGCAGCGGTCCGGACGTGCGCAAACAAGAGATGTTGTACGTTAATATTGTTGCGTATATAATTAATAACGTAAATAATGTGCCAGTTGGACAAATATGATTGGAGATGGAGATGGAAATGGAATTTTACGTAAACACGAATATGCATGTCTATGTCTATGTGTGTGTGCGCGACGACTCTCGCGACCTGGAAGCGGGGGCGTGTTTTTGATCGAGTTTTCTTTCTTGGTACGTTAGAAAATCAGTTTGTCTAATTCACATCTAGATGTTATTTAAGGATATCACATCTAAGCTCCCACAAGTATATAATGTAGCAACAAGAAACAAAAACAACTAGGACAAAAAAATAGACCACAAACAGAGTGGATATCAACTTAGATGTGACATAACTATGTCACATCTAGATGTGTCCTAGACAGACACTTAAAAAATTGTCCGCCAGTTTTCGTTTCTTTTTTCCGGGAACACGGGTATTCTATTTAAAACCACTGCTATGGAGAGATTTTTTTACTCCATTATAGCCTCTTGTTTGATAGAGTTTCTCGCGTCTCGCTCTCTCACCCTCTCCATATCAAAACAAGATAACAGTGTCCACTCTATCTCTCTCCTCACCGGTGGTCATAGATCCGGCCGAATCCCGTCCGCTGCGGGAGGTGAGGAGGTGCAGCATTGATGTTGTCGCCGTCGACGACGGAGGAAGCCGATGCGCCTCGTCCTCTCGGAGCCGGCGCTGGCGCGGACGAAGATCCTCCGCACCCTTGTTCACTGCCGTCGTGTGGGCAGATCCCGCACACCCGCCTAAACGACATCTCGCCCACCTGAGGTATAACTTCTTGTACTGGTCCAGCTCCCCAGGTCGCTGCGTGCGGGTTTTCTTCTATGCGACTACTCCCCAGCTCCCCATGCATAGTAGCTAGGGTTCGTCGGCTGGTCCAACATCACCTACTAGTACTATTATAGAGGAAATGCCACTCGAAAAGTTGTCCTGATTTATGCCTCGGTGGAGGTATACATGTTGTTTCGACAAAAAGTACATGGTGGTTGTGCGGTCATTGTCCATATGGTGGTAGTACTATCACTGGTTAAATGAAGAAATGCTTTTTTTCTCGGGTATCCTGGTTTAGTTCCCATCAAGATATATTTATGATGCTTCTGTTTGTTGGTGTACTTTTCATTAATTCTTATTGACAATTGAGATGTCGTTGCTAACCCTTTTTTATATTTTTGGAAACAGCGATGCGTGTCTCCATACCCGGGCATGTCTTCCTCAATTTTAGTGCAACTGCACAAAATTGGATGGCCATTGTTGTTTCGCCTCACTGTCCTCTGCCACGTGGTTCTTCCTTCCTCGAGCTTGATTACTGAGAAGAAACAGAGCACAGTGAGGATTTGTCGAACTTCATAGGTGCCTCACCCAAACTTGATGCCAAATGGATGATGCATCACCACGATGACCTATCGATGCTCATCGTTGCGCCTCATGGTTGCGTCGGCTGGTGAAGCTGCTCGATTTTCAATGAAAAACAAGTTGTCTTCCATCGGTGCTCTTTGCTTGTTACGCACAAAGATGATATCCTTCGTCAGTTCACCTTGGTTGCGTTGGAGACTCAGTCGTCTTTCACGTTGGTGCAATTTTATCACACAATTGGCTATGAACCAAATGTTTCCTCGAAGAAGGATCAACGTTGGTACTAAGAGCATAAGTTTTGTATTGATTTCTAAGCCTTCTCACAACTTTGTCTCCAGCTCCCCTGTAATTTTATTTGTCCAACTATTAACTTTGATTTAAAAAATGGTGAGGACTAAAAACCCGGATGGACGTAGTAGCCCTCCATTTTTATTTACTCCGCATATTAGATTTGACTGAAGTCAAACTTTGTAATACTCTCAAACCAATTGAAATTAAAATTCTTTATTTGTACACACTCTCACACATTTCCGATAATTTGGCGCATGTGTGGTTGTTCACTTAAGGGAGGGTAGTGTACCACACGTGAAGGACAGGAAGTGCGACCAGGACGCATGGGCGTGGATCGTTAGTTCATCGGAAGTAGTACTAGTTTTCTTCACTGTACATTAAATAAAGAGTTTCGTTTTGTACTTACACAATTTAAAACGATTGTTATGGAGAGAATAAGAAAACCACTCCACTATATATTAGTCGTATACACGAGAGTACTATATGGACGCAGCTTCATTGACTTAGTGCACCTGCCTTTGGGTTTATGACAGGTGGGCCCAAAATGTGGCTGGCTCACCTGTCATACAGCCAAAAGCAGATGCAGTGAAGGCACCGGAGGTCAGTCCGTACTACATTAGTATATATATAAGCAGGAGCCTCATCACTTGTTCGCTAGGATTTTCACTCTCCACACGCTCGCCGCACTACATATATATTACACGCTGGAGGCTCAGCGTTCATTTGCTAGGGTTTGCTATATTCACAGTCTCTCACCCTCTCTTCACCAGATCTAAACAAGACTGCGTTGGCCTCTTGTCTCTCTCTCCCCCCTCACAGCTGGTGAAGGAGGCGTCCATATCCCGTCGCACCGGGAAGGGGAGGAGGTGCAACATTCACTCTATCACCTTTGGCAAGGGAGGCAATCCACTGTCGGCTGCGTTGTTCTCTTTCACCCAGCGCCTGTGCAAGAGGGCCACCGACCCCTTCTTCCTCGCTACCATACGTAGTGTGGGAAGATCCGGCCTCCCGCCGCACGCCTTGCCACATCCCGACGACTCTAAGGTATAAGTTTCTTTGAAACCGTCGTTGCTCTAGCTGCATGTGGATCTTTTTTGATCTGTAGTCGAATCTAGGTCTTGGTTCAAAGAGGAAAAAAGGGTGCGGTGGGGTGGAGCATGAATCTAGGATGTGGTTCAATAAGGAAAGGAGGGAGGAAAAGTAGTATAGACTGGCTATCCAGCCGCTTTGTTGGTCGAAAAGGGAAAAGGGGGGTAACCCAGTACACACATCTGTAAGGAACCGATCTCTTTGTTGAAAAGGGAAAGAAACTGGGGGGGGTCGGGTAGTTTGTGCAGGACTAGATTTGCTGCCCTCACATAGGAAAAAAGTTCAAAGAGAACAAATATGGGACCAACACAGATATGCTGCTTGGCTACATACTCTGCATCACCCATTTATACGTGTGGACGCACATGGTGCTAGCATGTCCCATACAGCTATTTTGCTGTTGTTAATCTAAGAATGCCGCCGGAAAATTGAAGCAATGCCACTGTTAAAAGTAAATTACATTTTTTAACGAATGTTGTTTCAAGAGAATGTCTCTGTTCATATGAATCAATGCAACCGTTTTAGAAATGCTACTATCCTACTTTGTTTTCCTTCCAAGATAAGTTACATGCTTCTTTGTGTCACCGTTTGTTTCATCCTCCTTATCGGCAAGTAATTGTTTCCTTTTTGCCTCTGTTAAAACAGGGGTATCGATTCAACTTGTTGTTATTGCGACATTTTGCTTCGCTACTTGAAACACTTATGTTTTAAGAGTGTTTTGTGCAGTTCAACTTGAATGTCACACCGGTGACTTTGCTTAATTTTGGTGGAACTGCACAAAAGGAGATCGAGATTTCTTTCCAGTCTTCATGGTGAGTTGTTTCAAATCTTGGTCTCAACCACATGATGAGCAGTGTGCTTTGAGATGTTGTGCTACTTGTTTTGGTACTGTTTTAAATAAATGTTGAATTGAAGCTATTGTATTGTTGTCTTTTCCCATTAAGTAGTGAACAAAAATGGGACCAACCCAGACATGATGCTTGTTGCTTTGTTACAACAAATTCAGCATCACCCCCTTTATAAGCCAGTAATTGATGCCACTCTCAGAATTAACTACTGAATTTTATTTCAAAACTGCAACACTTGATAGGGATTGGCGGGATTACCATTTTTGTGGCCGCATGTTTCAACCTCCTTTATTAGCCAGTAATTGATTCCTTTTTGCCTCTGTTTAAATAGGGATATCTATTCAACTTGTTGCTATTGCGACATTTTTCTTCGCTATGCAAAACACTTTGCTTGATTTCAGTGCAACTGCACAAAATGGGATTGGATTTTCTATTCATGTTGGCAGATTCGTATTTTATCCTGGTATTCTCATGAAAGGTCAGTACAGGCCTTCATCCACATGATTGTGCAGTGTGCTTTGAGATGTTGTGCTACTTGTATTGGTACTGTTTTAAATAAATGTTGAATTGAAGATATTGTATTGCTGTCTTTTCCCATTAAGTAGTGAACAAAAATGGGACCAACCCAGACATGATGCTTGTTGCTTTGTTACAACAAACTCTGCATCACCCCCTTTATAAGTAGATGGAAGCACATATTGTTGTTGCGCCCACTCTCCCCTGGAACTGTTTATGCTTTTCGTTAATCTAATGTTGCTGGTAAAATTAAGCATGCCACTCTCAGAATTAATTAACTACTGAATCTTAGTTCAAAACTGCAACACTTGTTAGGAATGGTACTATCCTGCTTTGTAGTTCTTTCTACATGATTAACCAAGGTATTGTTAAGATAATGCCTCTGTTAAAATGAATCAGTTGCATTGTTTTAGGAATGGTACTTTTCTGCTTTGTCGTTCTTTATACATGTTGAAACAAGGCATTGTTAAGATAATGGCTCAGTCAATATGAATGAATCACACTGATGGAGAATTGCTACTCTCCTACTTTGTTTCCCATTAAGACAAGTCATCAACCATTATTTCTCAGTAATTGTTTCCCTTATACCTATTGTTGCTTACAGGGATATCAAAATTAAAGCTCGGTTTTATTCCGACTTTGATTTTAGTTGAACTACACAAAAGGAGCCAATGTGTCCAAGGCAAATTGCTGCGTTGCTGGGTCCAGTTGGTCGTTCCACTTTGCAGAAAGAAGTAGTCACTATTTGCGCTACATTACAGAAGGAATGACCGAGAAGCTTTACAGAGTATTATTAGACACCGGTGACATGACTAGTCTACAGAGACCATTGGAAATTTAACAACTTGTGGAGTGCCCTGGGCAAAAAGTGCCCAAACAAGTACAAGAAGCTACGACGGGACTCCACGATCATAGGCATTACATATTTTGAATGGGAAAAGCTTGTCAAAGTTTAATCATTGATGTTATCAAGAAGACGTTAGTTTAGTATATTGGAATTGGAAAACCTTGTCAAAATTTGCTCATTGATGTTAGCCAGAATACATGCATTTGATAATTTTGAGTGGGACGCCCTTGCTATGAGCAGCGTCGAGTGTTTTTTCCTATTCATGTGCTCAGTTTAGAAGTAAATAGTTACTCTACTGAGATATTCCTGTGTTAAGAGTTTGTTCTGAATATTGTCTATGTAATGCCAGGCCTTGAGTTTGATTGCAAAGTTGAGCTTGGAATGTTGTGGCATGTGGCATCATGAGCTGTTCACCGTGCCTCCTGAGAATAATGCTTCGTATTGTTTTGCATGTCGATCTAATGCTAGTGATTTGCTTGTTAAGAAGATCATCCTCTTCTGTTGTTTCCGTGCGTAAGAAGTTCATCGTCTAATGTTTCATTCATAGCCTATACGACATGTCGGGTAGGTTAGACGTGAAACCATATGATCTTCCCACCAACTCATGATATTAGGCCGTGATTGGATCGTCGTTTTCCAACCAAAACCGCTTGTAAAACTAACGCTTGTAAATTAAAGCAGATGGTCTCGGGCGAAGGCGCTTGGTTGGTCGATTTTGACTAGTAAAATATCAGAAGTACTTCACACATGATAAAAACGCTGAACGACACTCGGGCGATTGCTAATCTAGCCGTTAGCTGTTGTTTCAGCCTTGCCCATGGATGGCATGATACGCACGTCGTGCATGTATCGTCCGGTAATGTCGTACATATAGCAGTGCTCGTAAAATATACACTGGTCTCTCAAATTACACGTGTAACCCGCCGGTTTTACTTACAGACCTCGGCCCCTCGGTTTCATTATGCCTGTATTTTACGCGTTGTTTCCGATGACGAGTAAATTACACTTGTATGTTAATAAAGGTTTGAAATAAACCAGAGCTCCCAAGCGCGGCCTTACCGTTTCATGCCGTCTCAGTTTCTCCAAGGTGCTCATAGGTGTCCGATGATCCTAGCTTCCTGAATGAGCAGCGGGAGCTGTATCACACCTCCGTAGGGCCCGCGGGGCCCTCTCCGTTGTCCTTCGAGTTGTTGCGCACGCCGAGGCACCGAGCATTGTTAACATCGTCAACAAACATGAGGATTCAGGAGATGACTTTATCTTGACTGGATGACACTAGGGACCCACTAGGGCCATACCCGTACGTATGCAAGTGCCTCCTTGTTATGTACAACTATTTTTTTTCTTTCTCCTGGTTTCCTGACATCACGGTCCCACACCATTGTCAACCTAAGTAGTCAATATAAACGAGAGAATTGCACAAGGTGCGGCCGACAGCTGGGACCAAGCAGCTCGAGCAGTATTTGTGTTTTTGAGGCATGAGCACTGCAGAGTTTTTCTTGGCAATTATTTCGTTGTTGTTCAGAGGAGACCAGGGTATTAACTGGGTGGGTTGTGGCCCGTCTAGCTCAGGCCAGATATCCAGCCCAGAACTAATTTTTTTCAAGATGAAAATGGCCCAGCTATACGTCTTTTTGAGGAATACCCAGGTAAGGTCAACTTGTTATTCTCTGCCCCGCTGGGCTGCAAATCTTTCCTAGGAGGGATGCATTAGGCTTAACAGGAAAATGGGCTTTAAAAATAATAAATTGGATTTAATTATAAAAACTGGGCAGTAACTATAAAAAAATGCACCAAACACGAAATTAGTTTATAACATATTATTTATGGATTTAGAAAATCTTAAATTTTCATTGGTGCGCACGCAATGTTTCAGTGGATTTTTACGTAATACAAATTTATATTTAATATGACTAGAAATTTCGGGATAAAAATATTTCGGATGCCATCAAAATGTGGGAAATTTTATTGAATTCTGTATTCAACGGTTGGTTGAAATTATTAATCATTGTCCTAGCTAGAAAATGGGCTGTACTTTTAACAAACTATAAATGGGCTCTTGTAAATTCCATTAGAATTCAAAAATGGGTTGTACATTCTTACAAAACACAAATGGGCTATAAGTTCTCTGCCACACATTTGTGGGCCTACTAAGTGACGTGTCCCCTAAAAAAATAAGTTGACGCGTATGCAAGGCTTTGTCAACTTATTATAGTCAACACACGATTCTAGCAGCAGTGGCCGTTGGATGTCTATCCAACGGATGTTGTGCTTCTTCTTCAATCTCGGATATTCTTAGCTTTGGCCGCCCAAAAAATGATTCCTCCCCCTGACATCTGGGGCGCACCATTTCAGAGGCTGACCTGTGGGCCTACTAAGTTGGAGCGTACCAAGGGCTTTGTCAACTTAGTCAATATAAACGATTCTAGCTTCAGTGACCGTACGATGTCCATCCAACGGCCATAGTGCTTCTTCAACCTCTGGTCTTCTTGGTCCAGCCACCCAAAGCAGCGCCGGTCGTGCCGCCTACTCCTGCCTCCCGTGGCCGGCTATGCTGCCGCGGAGGCCTCACCGCCCCCCATACTACTCCCAGCGCTGGCCAGGCCATCCCTCCACTCACCCACACCCCCTGTTATTCTGCGGCGACGGCAGCCTCACACCGCAGCCGAACCAGTGAACCCTCGTACTCCTCTCCGCACGAGCTTCCACTGTTGCGTCATCCCCGGCTCCGCATCGTCCCCTTCCTAGGCCTCTCCGTCGTCCACCGCCCTGGTGCTCTCGGCGTGGCGTGGTCAACATGGTCAAGGACCGACTTCCATCGGAAGAGTACTGTACGTGGAGAGGCTGACAGATGGGTCCACGGCGGCCGCAAGGAAGTGCCTCCTTATTACGCGCAAAATAATTATTCCTCCACCTGACAGCAGGGACCCATCGGACGGGCCACCTTATTTCGCAAAAAAAATGTTTCCCCCCTGACTGCTGGGACCCACCGGACGGGCCACCATATTTCGCGAAAAAAACGTTCCCCCCTGTAACGCCCGGATAATCAAGCTACAGTAATCCCCTACTAATGATGCCACATCATCACTCTTACTGTTGCTAGTTCTCATTTGCATTCGAACGAATTCAAATCCAAATCCAAGTTAATGTCAAAATACAAAACTTATCAAACATGAAAACAAAAATGTTCATCATGTGCCAAATAATCCACAACTAATATTGGTGGTGAACCAACATTTTTGCAAAAGGTTTAAGTGGCCTAAGCTACTTAAAACGGTGACCTAAGCAATAAATTAAATGTCTTTTTAGTTTATAAAATTGGTAATCTTTTCTAAGGTCTCACAATATTTTTGTGGCAGTGCAATATACTTCTTTGAAATTATTTTGGCCAATGGCATAATTTTTTGCAAAGTCTTTATTGGCTAAAAAGAAAAAGAAAAGCTGCAAAAAAAGGAAAAGAAGAGGGGGTGGGAGAGCCCTGGCCTCCCCTTGGGCCTCGGCGACCCACAGCCCCCTGCCCCCCTTGGCCCCCAACCAGCCCAGCCGGCCCAACCTCCCCGGTCGCTCTCCCGTACCCCTGTTCAACCGACCGAGGGCGCACGCCGCGCGTCACCGCCAAACCGCCTCGCCGTCGACGAGGAGGATAAGGTTGCCTCCCCCCTCGACGCCTCGGCCTCCTCCCCACCTACCTCCACTCCCCTCTCTCGCCTCCCAGATCCACCCACTCTTTCCCCCACCCTGTCTCGCTCGCCCGCCTCTCCCGAGCGTGCTCGCCGCCGTTCTCCGTCGTCACCGCGGCCACAGCCACCGCCTCGCTCCGCCGTCTTGTCGTGAAGCTCCGCCGGGGTCGACTCCGTCATCTGGTGCCCCCAGGTGGAGCTGGGAAGCACCGCTGACGTCGCACGAGCTCGTCCCCTTCCGCCCTTGTCGCCGGCGAGATCCCTCGATTCCGGCTTCCCCTGCGCTCCTAAACTACCAAGGGCCATCGGCGTGCCGCTCGGTGAGCTCCACCCCCCTTCCTCTCCCCGTCCTTGATCTCTTTACGCGTCGTAGCAAGCCCTGGGCAACGCGCCGCCATTGCCGCACCCTGGCTCTGCTGTCGAGCTCGCGGCCTTCGCTGTAGGGCCCGTCCCAGTCCACCGAGCTCACCGACGCGGTTGTGGCTTCGAGTAGTCGTCGTAGGAGTTGTGGGTCGTCCTTTTACCGTGGCTTTTGTCTCGCGCGAACTCGCCATGCTTCGGGCCCCGCCACTCTTGTCGCCGGCGCCGTTTCCGGCAGCTCCAGCTCCGGCCGGCCTCACCACGCGACGCGGCGGGCTCTCCCCGTTCGAACGCGCCCGCCCGCGCCCGTGTTGGCCCCTGTAGGCGAGTCCCGGCCGTCTCCGGCATCGTGCCGCTGCGGGAGAGGTCGCCGGAGCCTTCTCCGGCGCCCTGCCGACGTGGCCGGTCAGGGCCACCCCCCTGGGTCACTGCCAGCGGGCCCCGCGGGCCCCTGTTGACTAAGTTGACTCAGTCAACTTTGCTAACTGGGCATCCCTTGTCAATGACAGGCGGGCCCCACTCGCTAATTTACCTTAGTGTATTTTAAAATGGTTAATTAACCTATGCAGCCACTGACACCCGGGGCCCACCCCCTTAATTAGCTCTGTTTATATTAAAATGGACTCAATTAGCTCTCTGTCTATGACATGTGGGTCCCACTGGACCCACAGGTCAGTTTGACCTGGTCAGCGAGTCTGTTGACTGCTGACGTCATCAGCACGTCATGCTGACGTCATATTTCTATTCTTGTTAATTTAGATAATTCCATAATATTGTTTAAACTTTGAAAATTCATAGAAATTAAACCGTAACTCGGATGAAAATGTTTTCTACATGAAAGTTGCTCAGAAAAATCCAATGAATCCGAGTACGCGGTCCGTTAAGCTGTCACATGCCCCTAGCATGTTGAACATGGAACTTTCCCCCTCTTTTCCTTTGTCCGGAATCCGCCTAACACCGGGAATTCATCCTCAGATGTTTTCCCCCTTCGTCTGCAACGTGTAGTACCACGTTAGAGCACGCCTAGCGCTACGTATCGTCATGTCATGCTTAGTGATACCTCTGTTTTCTATGTATTTACTGTTTCTTATCCCTCTTCTCCCCGGTAGACCCCGAGACCGATGCTGCCCCTGTGATCGACTACGTCGACGACGACCCCTTCCTTGCCAGAGCAACCAGGCAAGCCCCGCCTTTGATCATCCCGATATCGCCCATTCTATACTCTCATGCTTGCATTAGATTTTGCTACTGTAATTGTTTGCTCCTATTCTGATGCATAGCCTGCTTTTGTATCTGCTGTTGTACCTTACCTGCTTATCCTAAACTGCTTGGTATAGGTTGGTTAGTGATCCATCAGTGACCCCCACCTTGTCCTTGTTGCCCCTGCTTCATCATAGAAGACCCGATCAACGGGATCGAAGACCAGGCCCCGGCACCGCACATCACTTTCCCCTTAGTTGCTCGACACTACTAGGTTACTATCGAGTGCCGAGGGTGAGACCTCTACAGCACTTCTGATGTTAACCCTGTAGTGTAGCTATTAGGTTGTGGTCATCGAGGGTGATTTCCTCTTTAACCACTTCCGATACGACTCTGTTGTGCAACTCCTCAAGTATGAACCTCGGGGGTGATTCCTCTTACGTCACCTTGATGATCACATCGAGTGGAATTCACCGGGGGTGATTCCTTGGGTTTTCCCCTTGATGTTTGGACACACGGATACTTGGACTTTACAACTGTTACTTGAAGGGCGGGTCGACCCTGAGGGGTACCCGCGAGTGATGTGGAGACGGGTTGACCTGGAGGGTACCCGAGAGCTAAATATGAGGCGTGGCTGGGCATTCTTAGCCCTTGCCGCAAGTCCTCGAGACGGGGCAACGGGGTCACATCTTTCATGAGTCTCTGCTTGTTACCGTGCATTCCTAATCCACTACGATTTGGATATTTGATCCGAGGGGCCTCTGGCCTGATAGCACTAACCATCACGTGGGCATAGTATGGGCGTTCTGTGTCGTATGCATCAGCCGAAGCTTATTAGACGTCAGCGACTGAGCGGCGCGCGCCGGGTTGGACTGTTAAGCTCCTACCTTTTTCAAGGAGGTAGCTAGGTCTGCTCACCAGCTGCCCACGCAACGTGCAGGAGTTCCCAGGGAGATGGCCCATGACCCCTGGGGACATAGGTTTAGTCCGGCGTGCTGACCTCTCTATTAAGCCTAGGTCGGTTTGCGGCGTATTGTTTGGCCGAGGCCGGGAATGACCCAGGAAAGTGTGACCGGCCAGAGTTAATCAAGCGTGGTGGGTAAGTTGGTGCACCCCTGCAGGGAAGAAAACATCTATCGATAGCCTGTCCTGCGGTAACGGACACTTGGAGTTGTATCCCGATCGATACAACTAGAACTGGATACCTGAGATGAGAGATGGACTGTGATGAGACATGGATATGATAAATGGTTTGTGATGATAACTGGATAGTATGGCTCTGGGATTGCTTTCTCGCAGGGTGTCGAGAAAGGATCTCTGGCCGAGGTTGATAACTCTTCTACCACTTTACTTTATGCTACTCTACTCCCTCATGCTGCTGCAAGATGGTGATTTCCAGAAGATGCTAGTCTTCGATAGGACTAGGCCTTCTCTCTATTCTGGCATTTCTGCAGCCCAGTCCACATATACAGCCTTCCTTTGATAATATTGCATATGTAGTGTAGATCCTTGCTTGCGAGTACTTTGGATGAGTACTCACGGTTGCTTTGCTCCCCCTTTTCCCACTTTCTTCTTCTTTCCGGTTGATGCGACCAGATGTCGGAGCCCAGGAGCTAGATGCCACCGCCGATGCATACTACTACGTGGAGACCGCTGACGACCAGGAGTAGTTAGGAGGCTCCCAGGCAGGAGGCCTTGCCTTTTCGATCGTTGCTGCTTTTGTGCTAGCCTTCTTAAGGCAAACTTGTCTAACTCATGTCTGTACTTAGATATTGTTGCTCCCGCTGACTTGTGTATTTGACCTTATGTATTCGAGCCCTCGAGCCCCTGGCTTGTAATATAAAGCTTGTATTATTTTATTTGTGTCTAGAGTTGTGTTGTGATATCTTCCCGTGATTTCTTGATCTTGATCGCACACATTTGCGTGTATGATTAGTGTACGATTGAATCGAGGGCGTCACACCCCCACTGTCAGCTCGGACCCACCGGAAGTTCCTCTTTATTATGCACAAAAAATGAATACTCCCCCTGCTAGCTGGGACCCACCTTGGTGGGAGGCTGACTTGTGGGCCTACTAAGTTGACGGGGACGGAGGGCTTTGTCAACTTAGTCAATATGAACGATTATAGCTCCAGTGACCGTACGATGTCCATCCAACGGCCGTAGTGCTTCTTTAACCTTTGGTCTTGTTGCTCCAGCCGCCCAAAGCAGCGCCGGTCGTGCCACTTGCTCCTGCCTCCCGTGGCCAGCTGTGCTACCGCGGAGGCCTCACCGCCCCTACTATTCCCATCGCTGGTCAGGCCCTACGGCGACGGCAGCCTCACACCGTAGCCGAACGAGTGAACCCTCATACTCCTCTCTGCGTGGGCATCCACTACCGCATCTTCACCGGCTCCGCGTCGTCCCCTTCCTAGGCCTCGTCGTCGTCCATCGCCCTAGTGCTCTCGGCGCGGCATGGTCAACGTGGTCAAGGAACGACTTCCATCGGACGTGGACTGTACGTGGAGAGGCTGACAGTTGGGTCCACGGCCGTAGCAAGGAAGTGCCTCCTTATTATGCGGAAAATAATGATTCCTCCACCTGACAGCAGGGACCCACCGGACGGGCCACCGTATTTTGCAAAAACATTTCCCTCCTGACTGCTGGGACCCACCAGCTACACCTTCGCACGCAAGGAAGTGTGTCTGGGCAAAAAAAATGATTCGCCCCCCTGACTGCTGGGACCCACCAGCTACATCTTCGCACGCAAGGAAGTGTGTCCGGGCAAAAAAAAACAAAACGATTCGCCCCTGACTGCTGGGACCCACCAGCTACATCTTCGCAGCCAAGGAAGTGCCTGACAGTCGGGACCCACCTGGTTGAAGCGTACATAGCATTGTCATTCTGGCCGCGAATGTGTACGTACATATATACTGGTGGATGTAGAGGCGCACACGTGTCGTAGTAGAGGCGCGCACGTAGCATGTACACGTATGTACAGCGGCCAGGGTGCAAGAAAGGAAATACAGCCACGTATGTGTACATACGGGCGGGGTCTCGAACGCCTACTCGCACATACGTACATGGCTGGGTCGGAACGGAGAAACAGCGTCGTCGTCGTGTTCATGGGGAGCCAACCGGCTGGGTCAGAACGGAATGCATGGTCGTGTGCATCGGGAGGGCTTGGACGGAACAGGTGATGGAAACGAGGCCTGGCGTACCACACAACGGAGGAAACGGACCTCCTACGTTCGGAACGGGGTCCTGTTGATTGGGAGGGGTGTGGCATACCACAAAACAGAGGAAAGGACCTCCTACGGTCGAAACGGGGCTCCTGTTGATCGGGAGGGGTGTTGCGTACTGCAAAACGGACGAAACAGACCTCCTACGGTCGAAACGGGGGTCCTGTTGATCGGGAGGGGTGTGGCGTACCGCAAAACGGACGAAACGGACCTCCTATGATCGAAACAGGGGTCTTGTTCATCGGGAGGGGTGTGGCGTACCGCAAAACGGGACTCCACGGGATACTGTTCATCTCCACCGTCGACCTCCTCCAGCCTCCACGGGCTACCATCGACCTCCTCCAGCCTCCACGGGCTCCTGTTCATCCAGCCTCCACCGCGCGCTACTCCACCGGCTACTGTTCAACCATCCCTCCACCGTCTACTATTCATCCAGCCCTCCACACCACGGGGTCCTGTTCAACCACCCCTTCACGGGCACCCCTGTACCATTGACTATTCATCCAGCCCTCCACACCACGGGGTCCTGTTCATCCAGAGGCAACGCCACCGCTCACTGTTCATCCAACCCCCCGGCAACGCTCACTGTTCATCCAATCGATCAGCTTCAGTTAGCAGCAGTAGCGAAGGAATCGCTCGATCGGATTCAGTTAAGAGGCATCGATCGATCGCTCGGGTTCAGTAACGCGTAGCCTGCAGTGCAATCGCTCGGGTTCAGTTAGAGCCCAACGCCTTGGTTGGGTTCAGTTAGAGCCAATGCCTCACACACACGCACATACGTGTACGAGAGAAACGCGCATCGCTCGGCCCCCGACCTCCCACCGCAACCGGCAACTCCCCGAAATTTTCCTCCCCCTCGCTTTTACCAAGTTTTTTTCCACCATGGATGGCCCAAAGAATGTCATGCAGCTGCGTCTCCGGCCCGCCCAGGACGAAAAGCCCATTTTCTGTCATGTTTTTTGTCATAGAAGTAGGAGCCCACCACATCTATGATGATACCGGGTTTTGTCACAATTATCGTCATAGAAGTGTCATAAGTATGATAGAAAAAAAAATTCGTTCGGCCCAAAATGTCACGGATGTGTCTTTTTTTTGTAGTGAACGTGCTCAGAAAAATGTCAACTTATTTTTGATAAATACTAGGGGGAATCTAAGAAGGGGAAAATTGCTAGTTCTAGATTTGGAGTCATAGAATAGGAGAAATGGATTTTTAGAGGGGAATATAAATGCTCAAATTTGAATTTAAATTTAAATGCAGAAAAGTTTCATGAATATTTATGAAAGTTACACCATTAAATGGGTAGGATTTTTACAAGATTATAGGAACTGGAATTATTGCATTTGGATTAATAGTTAATCATGTGGAAATTTTGCAAGCTTAACAGAAAAGAAAAAGGGAAAGGGGCACTGTGCCTGCTGGGCCAGAACAGCTGCAGCGCAGCAGGCCAGGACAAAGAGGCGGCCCAGCGCACTAGTGCACATGCGCGCACCAGGTTTAAACCTGACGGGGGGGCCAGGCATCAGCGAGAGAGAGAGGGGCGATGGAGAGGAGAGGCTGACAGGCGGGGCCTGCCTGTCATCCCTAACCTCGAGTCCAAACGGCCGGTGAGCTCACAGGCGACGATGTAGGGCACGACGAGATCGAGCGAGGGCACGGCTGGGCTCAGCGTAGTGTCGCCGTTTGGGTGGTGGTGGTCGCGGTCGCCGGGGTGGCCTGGTTCGCCGGCAACGAAGAGGCACGGCGGAGGAGCTTCGGGTGGCGGGGGTTCCAGCCGTTTCCGACAGCTACAGAGAGGGAAAATAGGGGAGAAACGATCAGTGGTGTTCGGGGGTTCCAGATCGAGGCAGAAGAGGAGCGGGGGAGGCCTGTACCTCGCAAACTCCGGCGAGCCGAAGAAGCGGAGCTGGAGCTCGATCTCGAGCTCGGGTGCTCCTGGAGGAGAGATGAGGGCACAGGGAGCCGATTTGGAGTGGGTAGGAGCGAGTGGTGGTGAGGGAGACCCGGGGAGGCCTTTAAGTAGGGGAGCCACAGCTCACCATAGACCCGTGCGCCCGCGAGGTTGTTGTCGTTACTATGAGTCACGGGGGCACGCGTGGGCATGTCTGGGGTGCTCGTGGGTTCGGTCCAGAGCGAGGGAAAGAAGACAGAGGGAGCAGGAGGGGCCAGAGGCGTCATGCGTGTGAGCACGCTCACTGGTGTGCTCGGTCAGTCGTCGCGCGTGCGAGTTGGGGCGAGAGGAGGGAGAAATAGGAGGGGGACAGAGGCGTCTCGTGTTGCGGATGTCAAGGAGCATCGGCTGGCGTGAGGGGGAGAGCCGAGGTGGCCGGAGGTGCTTGGCAGGGGGCGGCTATAGTGCAGGAGCGCACTGTAGCGCGCTCCAAAGCGCCCAAATGGCCGGCATGGCCATTTTCTATGCAAAGTGGGCGCAGCCAAAAGTGTCTGGTAGCTCTAGGGGGAAGTAAAGAAGTGGGCTATGGCCTTGGATGCCCTGGGGAGCCACTAGAGTGAGGAGGGAGGTTGAGGGAGAGAGAGAAGCTATTGTCCAGGGATGTAAATGGGGGTGTTTCACCCCTCAATCATTGAGCAATGGGTAGGGGAAAGTTACTAGAGGTAGAAGAGGGTCAGGAGTAGCTGTGGTAAAAAGTTGAGGCCATGGAGATTAGTGGAAGAGGTCAAAGTAATGCTTTTGGAAAATTTGTAGAAGGTGATTGATGTTGGTTTGGTCTATCAAATGGATTCCATTTGGTATGAGACTTACCAGGATCAAATGGCATATGAAAATGATCCAGATCACCAATTTTGAGCTCATTTGAGAAAAGTTCACAATGTAACTTTTGTAAACCCTAGAAATCAACAAAAATGGACTTGCTTAGATCTAGCTAAGCTAAACTCTTCTACTTGGTGCACCACTTAGTGTAGTGTCATCATTTGGGTATTTTATCATGTCCACAAAGTTTGGGATCAAATGGAGAAAGTTGGCAATGTAGAGTTGTTCAAACTTGGATCTGGACAGAGATGGTTTTGGGGCACTTTTGTGAACCAAAAGAGCTTGGATTGAGCTGAAACTCTGCAAGGTCATGCTAATATGCATATGTGACTTGCTAGAATTTTCCTGGATTTATTTGAAATTATTTATTGTAGAAATATTTCAAATATTTGAAATGGACAGAAATGGTTTTGGAGGGTTTTGCCCGATAATTTGAACATGACCATGTGTTGAAACTCTTATATATGGAAAACATATGCCCACTGAGTTTCCCTGATTTTTCCCAAATATTTTTAAACCTTTAAAATAATTTTAACCTATTAAAGACCATTTCTGGCCTTAAGAAAAAGCCTTTAAATAAAATAGTAAAATAACTTTTAAAATTATATTTTTGTAGTTCATGGGAGTCTTATACCTAATAGGTTTCAAATATAGTTTTTGAAATATTTTTCACACCATTAATTAAGTACTTGTAGTTCAAGTCTCAATTCAGGGGGTTTTGGAAAAGCTATTTTAGAAAAATACTATTTGGCCAAATTATTTTTGTAAGAAAATATTATACTGTTCTATACACAGGGTATGATCATTGGGCTGAAGTTTGGAGCAAGGAGATGAAGTATAGAAGGTGGAGTTGTGTTGACTTTAAAGAGCACTTGAAAACACAGAGAGAAAGACCAACTCAAATAAAAAGCCAAATAATGCAAAAGTTTTTGTCAAACCACACTTTATCATGATTTATTAGCTTAAGTGTCGTGGCATGAAAATCAGGATGTGACAGGTTTAGGAGAAATTTCCAAATTCTGACCTGACGATATATAATATCCTGGCACTATCGGTGTGACCGAGTGGAAAAACTCGGTGGCACTAAGATGCAGAATCGCAGGCGGTTACTGGAATTCGGTGAGACCGAAAAGTTCTAATCGGTTGCACCGAGATTCAAAACTTGATCAACCCAGTGGACTCGGTGTGACCGAATTGGAGGAGTCGGTCAGACCGAAATACACAGAGAGGTTTTGGAAGTTTTAAGTCTATGACAAAACGGGACTCCAAGTGCTCCTCACATAGAGGGTTTGAATTTGGCTTCGGTCAAACTTTGTGATGTAGCATGAATAGAATTTGAGAAGAGAAAAGCATAGATAGCTAGAGGGAGTTCTTAGGCATTCTTGTCCATCCATTTGGCAAAAAAAATCAAAGCAACAAATGGATGTCCTTGAATGAGAAAAATATGCAACAGACATGCTCACACAATAAAATGGCAAATGAAATATGTGGCAAAGCATGCACAATCACTCTAGCATCTATCAAACAATTGGCGATGACTAGGTCATCTATATATGAGTATATTGACTTAGGAGTGAAATGAGAACATTTGATCATAGGTCATACTCATCGTTTAAGCATAAGTGGGGTTACCACTTTTACATAAAGCATTGTTCTGTTAACACCATTAGAGTTGCTTTAGCTCAATTATTAGAGTAAAGATCCCCCTGGATGTGATATCCCCACTAAGAGGGATGAACTAACCTTGGGTTTTGTCCATGATGACTTCATGTAGATATCGAAGATGTGGATGCTCATTGTTGATGTAGATCATTTGAAGCAATCCATTGGGGTGAGTTGCACTTTCAATACCTACATGGGTTAGTCCCTGTAGGACCTTGAAGTATGTCTAGAGGGGGGTGATTAGACTACTTGACCAATAAAAACTTAACCTTTTCCCAAATTTAGAGTTTGGCGGATTTTAGCTATTTTAGGACAAGTCAAGCAATCAACACACAATTCAAGCAAGCATGCAAACAGTATATAGGCAGCGGAAATTAAAGCATGCAACTTTCAAGAAAGTAAAGGGAAGGGTTTGGAGGATTCAAACACAATTGGAGACACGGATGTTTTTGGCGTGGTTCCGATAGGTGGTGCTATCGTACATCCACGTTGATGGAGACTTCAACCCACGAAGGGTAACGGCTGCGCGAGTCCACGGAGGGCTCCACCCACGAAGGGTCCACGAAGAAGCAACCTTGTCTATCCCACCATGGCCGTCGCCGACGAATGACTTGCCTCACTGGCGGTAGATCTTCACGAAGTAGGCGATCTCCTTGCCCTTACAAACTCCTTGGTTCAACTCCACAATCTTGTCGGAGGCTCCCAAGTGACACCTAGCCAATCTAGGAGACACCACTCTCCAAGAAGTAACAAATGGTGCGTTGATGATGAACTCCTTGCTCTTGTGCTTCAAATTATAGTCTCCCCAACACTCAACTCTCTCTCATAGGTTTTGGATCTGGTGGAAAGAAGATTTGAGTGGAAAGCAACTTGGGGAAGGCTAGAGATCAAGATTCATATGGTAGGAATGGAATATCTTGGCCTCAACACATGAGTAGGTGGTTCTCTCTCAGAAATGGTAAGTTGGAAGTGTAGGTTCGTTCTAATGGCTCTCTCCACGAATGAAGAGGAGGTGGAGGGGTATATATAGCCTCCACACAAAATCTAACCGTTACACACAATTTACCAAACTCGGTGGGACCGAATCGTTAAACTCGGTCGGACCGATTTAGTACACCTAGTGACCGTTAGTGATTTTCGGTGGGACTGACATGCATCTCGGTGAGACCAATTCGGTTAGGGTTAGGGCATAACGTAATCTCGGTAAGACCAATTACACAAACTCGGTGAGACCGATTTGGTAATAAGCTTTCCAGAGAGTTGGTCAGGTAAACTCGGTGGGACCGATTTGCTCTTTTCGGTGAGACCGATATGTTACAAAAAGGAAATAGAGAGTTTACATTGCAATCTCGGTGGGACCGATCGCTCACTTCGGTTAGACCGAAAAATTATGAAGGGAAACAGAGAGATTACAACCCCATCTCGGTGAGACCGAGATCCCTATCGGTAATACCGATTTGCTTAGGGTTTGTGGCAGTGGCTATGACTTTTGGAATCGGTGGCGCCGGATAGGAAGAATCGGTGTGACCAATTTTGGCTATGTGTTTAGGTCATTTGTGGATGTGGGAAAGTAGTTGAGGGTTTTGGAGCGTATCACTAAGCACATGAAGCAAGAGGCTCATTAAGCAACACCTCATCCCTCCTTGATAGTATTGGCTTTTCCTATAGACTCAATGTGATCTTGGATCACTAAAATGTAAAATGAAGAGTCTTGAGCTTTTGAGCTTGAGCCAATCCTATGTCCTTAGTATTTTGAGAGATCCACTTTCATCATCCATGCCATGCCATTCATTGAGCTTTCCTGAAATAATAGTCTTGGAATAGCATTAGCTCAATGAGCTATATGTTGCTATAAATTACCAAAACCACCTAGGGATAGTTGCACTTTCAGTCCCACAAGGAACAAACAAGTATATCCATAGACATAGAATGAAGCATACACATGATGATGTCCATGATAACATTAGGTTACCTTGTCCCTTGTTTTACTAACAAGAGGGCTTGTGACTCCTTGAACTAGTGCAAGATTGGAAGTTGTTTGCACTTGTCCTTGACAAAATGAATATGAGTAAGTATGTTGGTGGAGTCACCCTCAAGAACTCTCTAGTTCTTCCTCTTCGGGATCCACATCATCTTCATGTGAATCCTTGGGGTAGAAGATGTACTTGATGAAGTAGAACTTGATGTAGTCTTGGGAACCCACTTGACCAAGGCCTTCGGAGCATCTTCAAATACATCAATCTCCTCTTCAAGCTTGTCCTTGCCTTTTAGCTTGTGGTATTGTGGTGGAAGATCATCTTGAGCTTGTGTCCCCTTGAAGGAAGTAGGGTCATACTTCTGTTAAGATTTGTTGAGGAACAAACTTCGTCTTGGGTATTGATCTTCTTCCCACTCAACTCCATTGGCATTGAACTTTCGTTCAAAACCAACACCTTGATTCTTCCGGTGCCTTCCTTGCTTGCGTACAATTTCCTCAAATTGCTTACTTCCGGCAAGGCTTTTGTAAACACCCTTCTCTATAATTCCCTTCAATAAGCTATTTTCTAGCTCAAGTGTTACTTGGCTAAGAGAGTCATTAGTGGAATCAAGAGAACTACTAGAAGCAACAATATTGGATTTAGCATGATTATTGTTACTACTAGAAGAAGAATCTTTCTTGTTCTTGTTGCTAGATTTTACTTGTGGCATGTAAGTTGACAAGAGTAAATGCTTGGCAATGTAAGAAGAACTTTTTTTCCGAAGATCATCATTGATGGCCTTTAAGAACCCATGTTCTTACTCAAGATTGAGCTTTTCGAAGTGTAGCTTCTCATGAGTTTTTAAAAGTTCTCGATGATCTTATAAAGTAGTTTCATGAGCTAACTTAAGAGTGTTTAGTTCTTTAGTTAGACGCTTAATCTCCTTCTTATCATTGTCATTCGTTTTATCTTGATTAGCATGATTAATTAACATTTCATCATAGTATTCATCAATAGAGTTGTCAACAAGTAAATCATCATCACTATTGAAATCAACATTCTCGGGGTGTGATGCCTTGGGGCCTTTAGCCATGAAACATCGTCTAATTCCTTCATTTGGGAGTCAAATATGTCATAGGAGTTGGTTGACACAAGTGCTAGACCGGCAACACCTTCATCTTGAGTATATTCGGAGTCGGAGTGATAACTTCTCTCAGAGTGGTGGTCCGAGTCGGAACCGGATACCCATTCACCAACATGAGCTTGATGTCTTTGTTTTGTGTATCTCCTTGATGACTTGTCCTTCCTTTCCGAATCCTTGCTTCTTCGAGAGGTTCTTCGTTCATAGCGATCATCTCTACTCCTTCTCTCTCTTGGAGGTGATTCTTATCTTTTGCTTCTCCTTTTAGGCGAGTCTTCTCTTCTTTTGTAGGGAGCCGTACACTCATTGGAGTAGTTTCCGGGTCATCCACAATTGTAGCAATTTCGCTCACAACTAGAAGATCTCTTGTCATTGTAGGACCTTGACTTGGAACTTGTTTCCTTGCTTCTACTCTTGTAGGAGCTGTAACTGGTGCAGATGATGTGGCTCTGGTGTCTACCACAGGCACTGCAGCTGACCTCTGAGCTCTAGGCACACTGGCAAATACATTAGTGGTAGTCTTGCCCTTCCCCTCCTGCATAGTGCTAGATCGACTCTCAGGCTTGATCTTCTGGTGGTGGTGTCCTGATGACTCCAAGGACGAAGGCTTCAGTTGAAGTAGAGGGTGCTGGAGTGGATGCTGGAGCTGGTTGCACTGGAACTGTAGGGGCAGTAGCTGGTGATGAAGTTGTTGCTCTAGTGTCTGTCACTGGCACTGCAACTGTCCTCTGGGCTCTGGGCACTCTGGCAAACACATTAGTGGTAGTCTTGCCCTGTCTCTCCTGCATATCATCCTGCAGCTGTTCTACAACTGACTGAATCTCAGTTACTTTAACATCAAGGTCATGGAATTTGAGTTCCATGATTCTCTCAAGGCTCTCCTGATTCTGAGTGAGGGTGGCCAGTCCTTTCTCAATCCTCAGTGTAGATGCTATCAAGTAACCAAGCTGCTCCTGTTTGGTTTTCAAGAAATATTCAGATGCCTCCTCTTGAGTTGGCATCTTGGCAGCCTTCTCCTTCTTTGCCTTCTCCTTCTTCTCCTGAGCTTGAACTGATTGTGGATCATTTTCATTCATGACAACCTCATTGTCCTCAAAGTCTAGATAAAGTGGAAAATGTTCCTTATCCAACTGATATTTCCCTGTGCCCATCTTTGAGTTGATCAATTCCTGAATCTGAGGTGCATATCCACAGCTCCTCTTCTGATCTGCTGCAGTCCTCTTGATTGTTTCAATTATTAGGCTCATGACTTTGAACTTCTGTGGCGCATCAAACACATGCAGCATGTTGATGGCATGTCCTCTGATCATGTTGTGGTCACCAGACTTGGGCAACAAAGTGTGCCTCAGAATCCAATTGATGGTTGGCAACCCTGACAGTAGAAAGTGAACTGATCCAAACTTGTGAGTCTCTACTGCCTTGTCTGGGATCTCCTTGTACATGTGAGCCATGGAGTTGTGACCCAACTTCTTCTTTGCATAAATGTCCAGGTCATCCTCATTTTCCTTGGGGGCATTTATCAGACTTGCCCATTCTTCAACAGTGGATTGGTACCTTGTACCTTCAGACATCCAAACAATTCTACCATCTGGGTAAAAATGTGTTGTGGAGTAGAACTGCATGATAAGCTCATCATTCCAGTTGGTGAACTTCTGTCCAACAAAATCAGCAACTCCACAAGCAACAAAGCTTTCTTGCACTCCAGGATAGTGCTGCTCATTGTCCCTGATGTAGGTCCAGTCGACCCACCTCATGTCACAGAGTATAGGCTTCTTGTCCAACAGAATTGTTTCATAAAAGTCCTGTTGTTCCTTTGTATGGAACCTGTAGTCAACAGCAGTTCTTCTTCTTGAAGCATATGGATCTTCCATCCTCCACAGTCTCAGCCCTGAATCCTTCCTGATTCTCATGTCCTCAGCCACAGGATGGGCATCATTGTGGTCTGGTATCTTGGGCTTGAGCTTTCTTAGGACTTGTCCTTCTTCATCCTCATCTTCAGCAACATTGGGCACTGGGGCCTTGTTCTTATCAGCAGCTGGAATACTCCTAGTATTCCTATTTGGAACTTGCTTGGCCTTGGAGGCAGCTTTGGGTGCTTCCTTGGGCTTGGATTTTGCAGCCCCTGATCTAATTGCATCACCCATAAGCTTAGGTGCCTTAGGTGCTGGTGCAGCATCCTCTTCCTCTTCATTAGAATCTCTTCTCATAGAGGGCTTTCCAAGGACCTTGGCAGTTGTGGTTCTTGCTCTCTTCTTTTTCTTGTCCTGATCACCATCATCCTTTGATTCAATTGTGAACTTCATAGTTTCACCAGTGGGGACTTTCTGAGGTTTGGAAGAAGTGACTTTCTTCTCAGGTGCTTCTTTGGGTTGAGCCTGAGCTGGCACTTGAGTGGACTTTCTGGCCTTTGGCATTGGTGTCCTCTCGGCAGGAACTTTCTTCTTCAGACCTGGCTTAGTGCTATGTGCAGAGCCATATTCCTTCTTGAGCACCACTTTCTTGGAAGTGGCCTCATCTTCCTCAGCTTTGTAATCTTCATCCTCTGAATCTGAAGTTCTTTTCCTCCTTCGCCTAGTTGCAGCCTTAGGCATATTGCTAGGAGTACTTCTGCTCCCTTCATCTGTAGTTGAGGGACTAGTGCCCTCACTCAAGTCCATCTGCTCTACTGATCTGTTCTGGCTGTCACTCTGATCTGACATACTGCAAAAGCTGACTGCTGACCCTGTGAAGAGTTATAGATGAGATAGAACAGATGAGCATCACAAAATGCAGAGATTTTTGCAAAAGAATGATTCAAAAGTTCAGCTTTAGTTTTCCACAGAAAGCATTTCGGATCAACCGATTTTCAAACTCGGTGATACTGAAGCAGTTCTGGAACCTAAACTGATGATCTCGGTTGGACCGAGTCACAGTTCGTTGGCACTGAGACTGCTAGGGTTTCACAGAATCCTCAAATCGGTCGCACTAATTAGTAATTCTCGGTCAGACCGAGAGTCACTAGTGCAATGGCATATGCCAAATCAGTGAGACCGAGTTTTTCAACTCGGTGGGTCCGAAATGGTTTCGGTGGAAACCTAACCCTAAAAATTTGAATCTCATCTAATCTATGGACTACTTTGGCTGGATAGAAAAGTTTCAATCGTGGCAAGATTCAATAAAAAATACAACGTGCTTGGAATCAGACGTGGATAGCACAAAGATCAAGTCCATACCCGAACTTGGCGGTGGACTTGCTACGGCGGCAACGGCGGGGACGAAATCTGTTGACGGCGGTGGAGACCAGCGACAGGAGGCTGCTGGCGATGAGGAGATGATCTGGAGATCTCCGATGGCAGAGCGAGCTATTGAGCGGGCGAAGGGTTTCGGAGAAATTTCCAAAATTTTGCCCGTGGCTATATATAGCCCGACCCTGTCGGTGTGACCGAGTGGAACAACTCGGTGGCACCGAGATGCATAACTATGTTCAGTTACAGCAAATCGGTGAGACCGAAGAGTTCAAATCGGTTGCACCGAGATTAAAAACTCAGATCAACTTAATGATCTCGGTAGGACCGAAATGGAGGAATCGGTCTGACCGAGAATCACAAAGAGGTTTTGGAAGTTTAAGTCTATGACAAATCGGGGACTCCGAGTGCTCCTCACACAGAGTGGTTCGAATATGACTTGATCAAATTTTGTGATGTAGCATGAATAGAGTTTGAGATGAGAAAAGCATAGATAGCGAAAGAAGGTTCTTAGGCATTCTTGTCCATCCACTTGGCTAAAAGAAAAGAACCCAAACAATCAAAACAACAAGTGGATGTCCTTGAATGAGTAAAATATGCACCAACATGCTCACACAATAAGATGGCAAATGAAATATGTGGCAAAGCATGCACAACCAATTCTAGCATCTATCAAACAATTGGCGATGACTAAGTCATCTATATATGAGTATATTGACTTAGGAGTCAAATGAGAACATTTGATCATAGGTCATACTCATCGTTTAAGCTCAAGTGGGGTTACCACTTTTACATAATGCATTGATGTGTTTTCACCATTAGAGTTGCTTTGACTCAATTCTTAGAGTTAAGCTCCCCCTAGATGTGAGATCCCCCCTTTGAGGGATGAACTAACCTTGGGTTTTGTCGATGATGACTTCATGTAGGTGTTGAAGATGTGGAAGCTCAATGTTGGTGTAGATCATTTGGAGCAATCCTTTGGAGTGAGTTGCACTTTGAACTTACCTACATGGGTTAGTCCCATAAGGAACAAACAAGAATATCCATAGACATAGAGTGATGCACACACAAGATGATGTCCATGAAATCATTATGTTACCTTGTACCTTGCCTTACCAATATGAGGGTTTGTGACTCCTTGAACTAGTGCAAGATGTGGAAGTTGATTGCACTTGTTCTTGCCAAAATGATATGAGTGAAGAATGTTGGCGGAGTCACCCTCAAGAACTCTCTAGTTCTTCTTCTTTGGGATCCACATCATCTTGATGGTAATCCTTGGAGTTGTAGTTGTACTTGATGAAGTAGAACTTGACGTAGTCTTGGGGACCCACTTGAACGAGGCTTTAGGTGCTTCTTCAAATGCATCAATATCTTCTTGAAGCTTGTCCTTGCCTTTGTTCTTGTGGTCTTGTGGTGGAAGATCATCTTGAGCTTGTGTTCCCTTGAAGGAAGTAGGATCATACTTCTCTTGTTGAGGAACAAACTTCGTCTTGGGGTATTGATCTTCTTCCCACTCAACTCCATTGGCATTGAACTTTCGTTCAAAACCAACACCTTGATTCTTCCGGTGCCTTCCTTGCTTGCGTATAATTTCCTCGAATTGCTTACTCCCGGCAAGGCTCTTGTAAACACCTTTCTCTATAATTCCCTTCAATAAGCTATTTTCTTGCTCAAGTGTAACTTGGCTAAGAGAATCATTAGTGGAATCAACAAAACTACTAGAAGCAACAATATTGGATTTGACATTATTATTGTTACTACTAGAGGAAGTATCTTTCTTGTACTTGTTACTAGACTTGACTTGAGGCATGTAAGTAGATAAGAGTAAACGCTTGGAAATGTAAGAAGAAATTTTCCTGCGGAGATCATCATTGATTGCTTTTAAGAACTCATGCTCTTGCTCAAGATTGAGCTTTTCAAAGCGTAATTTCTCATAAGCCCTTAAAAGTTCTCAATGATCTTCGTAGATAATTTCATGAGCTAACTTAAGAGAGTTTAGTTCTTTAGTTAGAAGCTCAATCTTCTCCTTATCATTGTCATTTGTTTTATCTTGATTAGCATGATTAATTGATGTTTCATCATAGTATTCATCACTAGAGTTGTCAACAAGTAAATCATCATCCACAAGCAAGTCATCTTCATCACTATTGAAATCAACATACTCAGGATGTGTTACCTTTGGACCTTTGGCCATGAAGCATCTTCCAACACCTTCATTTGGTTAGTCAAATATGTCGTAGGAGTTGGTTGACACAAGTGCTAGACCGTCAACACCTTCATCTTGAGTATATTTGGAGTCGGAGTGATAGCTTCTCTAGGAATGATTGTCGGAGTCGGAGCCGGATACCCATTCACCAACATGAGCTTGATGTCTTCGTTTTATGTAGCTCCTTGATGACTTGTCCTTCCTTTCCGAATCCTTGCTTCTCCGTGAGGGTATTCGTTCATAACGATCATCTCTACTCCTCCTCTCTCTTGGTGGTGATTCTTCTCTTTTGCTCCTTCTTCTTGGAGTGTCTTCTCTTCTTTTGTAGGGTGTCGTACACTCGTTGGAGTAGTGTCCGGGTCTCCCACAATTGTAGCAATTGCGCTCTCGACTAGAAGATCTTTTGTCATTGTAAGACCTTGACTTGGAGCTTCTTTCTTTGCTTCTACTCTTGTAGAATTTGTTGAAGTTCTTCACCATTAAGCTCAATTCTTCATTGAAGGTTGGTTTATCACTTGATGATGTGGGGGCTTCACTTGAGTCTTTGTAAGCACCACTTGACTTGTTGTGAAGTTCCTCCTTATCCTTGAGTGACATCTCATGAGCAACAATTCTTCCAATGACTTTCGTTGGCTTGAGATCTTTGTAGTTTGGCATCATTTGAATCAATGTGCACACGGTATCATACTCTCCATCCAATTCTCTTAGAATCTTATTGATGGTGAATTTGTCGGTCATCTCTTCACTCCCTAAGCTGGTAATCTCATTTGTGATAAGAGCAAGTCTAGATTACATTTCAGCGACACCTTCACCATCCTTCATTTTGAACTTGTCAAGCTGACTCTGGAGCACATCCAACTTGGATTCCTTGACGGACTCAGTACCTTCATGCATATCAATCAAAGTATCCCAAATTTCCTTTGCATTCTCAAGATGGCTGATTTTGTTGAATTCTTCGGGGCACAATCCGTTGAAAATGATATCACAAGCTTGAGTGTTGTATTGCAGCATCTTCAATTCTTCCGCATTAGCTTCACGGTTCGGTTCTCTCCCATCAAAGAATTCACCTTGCAAGCCAATACAAATAATTGCCCAAACGGCGGGGCTATGTCCAAGAATATGCATTTTCATCTTATGCTTCCAACTAGCAAAATTAGTACCATCGAAGTAAGGACCTCTATGGTGATAATTTCCCTCGCTAGACGCCATACTCTCCTAGGTTGTGAAACCAAGGCTATGACCACCAAAAGCTATGGAAATCAAAGCAAATGGAGACCAAAGCTCTCATACCACTTGTAGGACCTTGAAGTATGTCTAGAGGGGGGTGATTAGACTACTTGACCAATAAAAACTTAACCTTTTCCCAATTTTAGAGTTTGGCAGATTTTAGCTATTTTAGGACAAGTCAAGCAATCAACACACAATTCAAGCAAGCATGCAAAGAGTATATAGGCAGCGGAAATTAAAGCATGCAACTTTCAAGAAAGTAAAGGGAAGGGTTTGGAGGATTCAAACACAATTGGAGACATGGATGTTTTTGGCGTGGTTCCGATAGGTGGTGCTATCGTACATCCACGTTGATGGAGACTTCAACCCACGAAGGGTAACGGCTGCGCGAGTCCACGGAGGGCTCCACCCACGAAGGGTCCACGAAGAAGCAACCTTGTCTATCCCACCATGGCCGTCGCCGACGAATGACTTGCCTCACTGGCGGTAGATCTTCACGAAGTAGGCGATCTCCTTGCCCTTACAAACTCCTTGGTTCAACTCCACAATCTTGTCGGAGGCTCCCAAGTGACACCTAGCCAATATAGGAGACACCACTCTCCAAGAAGTAACAAATGGTGCGTTGATGATGAACTCGTTGCTCTTGTGCTTCAAATTATAGTCTCCCCAACACTCAACTCTCTCTCATAGGTTTTGGATCTGGTGGAAAGAAGATTTGAGTGGAAAGCAACTTGGGGAAGGCTAGAGATCAAGATTCATATGGTAGGAATGGAATATCTTGGCCTCAACACATGAGTAGGTGGTTCTCTCTCAGAAATGGTAAGTTGGAAGTGTAGGTTCGTTCTAATGGCTCTCTCCACGAATGAAGAGGAGGTGGAGGGGTATATATAGCCTCCACACAAAATCTAACCGTTACACACAATTTACCAAACTCGGTGGGACCGAATCGTTAAACTCGGTCGGACCGATTTAGTACACCTAGTGACCGTTAGTGATTTTCGGTGGGACTGACATGCATCTCGGTGAGACCAATTCGGTTAGGGTTAGGGCATAACGTAATCTCGGTAAGACCAATTACACAAACTCGGTGAGACCGATTTGGTAATAAGCTTTCCAGAGAGTTGGTCAGGTAAACTCGGTGGGACCGATTTGCTCTTTTCGGTGAGACCGATATGTTACAAAAAGGAAATAGAGAGTTTACATTGCAATCTCGGTGGGACCGATCGCTCACTTCGGTTAGACCGAAAAATTATGAAGGGAAACAGAGACATTACAACCCCATCTCGGTGAGACCGAGATCCCTATCGGTAATACCGATTTGCTTAGGGTTTGTGGCAGTGGCTATGACTTTTGGAATCGGTGGCGCCGGATAGGAAGAATCGGTGTGACCAATTTTGGCTATGTGTTTAGGTCATTTGTGGATGTGGGAAAGTAGTTGAGGGTTTTGGAGCGTATCACTAAGCACATGAAGCAAGAGGCTCATTAAGCAACACCTCATCCCTCCTTGATAGTATTGGCTTTTCCTATAGACTCAATGTGATCTTGGATCACTAAAATGTAAAATGAAGAGTCTTGAGCTTTTGAGCTTGAGCCAATCCTATGTCCTTAGTATTTTGAGAGATCCACTTTCATCATCCATGCCATGCCATTCATTGAGCTTTCCTGAAATAATAGTCTTGGAATAGCATTAGCTCAATGAGCTATATGTTGCTATAAATTACCAAAACCACCTAGGGATAGTTGCACTTTCAGTCCCACAAGGAACAAACAAGTATATCCATAGACATAGAATGAAGCATACACATGATGATGTCCATGATAACATTAGGTTACCTTGTCCCTTGTTTTACTAACAAGAGGGCTTGTGACTCCTTGAACTAGTGCAAGATTGGAAGTTGTTTGCACTTGTCCTTGACAAAATGAATATGAGTAAGTATGTTGGTGGAGTCACCCTCAAGAACTCTCTAGTTCTTCCTCTTCGGGATCCACTTCATCTTCATGTGAATCCTTGGGGTAGAAGATGTACTTGATGAAGTAGAACTTGATGTAGTCTTGGGAACCCACTTGACCAAGGCCTTCGGAGCATCTTCAAATACATCAATCTCCTCTTCAAGCTTGTCCTTGCCTTTTAGCTTGTGGTATTGTGGTGGAAGATCATCTTGAGCTTGTGTCCCATTGAAGGAAGTAGGGTCATACTTCTGTTAAGATTTGTTGAGGAACAAACTTCGTCTTGGGTATTGATCTTCTTCCCACTCAACTCCATTGGCATTGAACTTTCGTTCAAAACCAACACCTTGATTCTTCCGGTGCCTTCCTTGCTTGCGTACAATTTCCTCAAATTGCTTACTTCCGGCAAGGCTTTTGTAAACACCCTTCTCTATAATTCCCTTCAATAAGCTATTTTCTAGCTCAAGTGTTACTTGGCTAAGAGAGTCATTAGTGGAATCAAGAGAACTACTAGAAGCAACAATATTGGATTTAGCATGATTATTGTTACTACTAGAAGAAGAATCTTTCTTGTTCTTGTTGCTAGATTTTACTTGTGGCATGTAAGTTGACAAGAGTAAATGCTTGGCAATGTAAGAAGAACTTTTTTTCCGAAGATCATCATTGATGGCCTTTAAGAACCCATGTTCTTACTCAAGATTGAGCTTTTCGAAGTGTAGCTTCTCATGAGTTTTTAAAAGTTCTCGATGATCTTATAAAGTAGTTTCATGAGCTAACTTAAGAGTGTTTAGTTCTTTAGTTAGACGCTTAATCTCCTTCTTATCATTGTCATTCGTTTTATCTTGATTAGCATGATTAATTAACGTTTCATCATAGTATTCATCAATAGAGTTGTCAACAAGTAAATCATCATCACTATTGAAATCAACATTCTCGGGGTGTGATGCCTTGGGGCCTTTAGCCATGAAACATCGTCTAATTCCTTCATTTGGGAGTCAAATATGTCATAGGAGTTGGTTGACACAAGTGCTAGACCGGCAACACCTTCATCTTGAGTATATTCGGAGTCGGAGTGATAACTTCTCTCAGAGTGGTGGTCCGAGTCGGAACCGGATACCCATTCACCAACATGAGCTTGATGTCTTTGTTTTGTGTATCTCCTTGATGACTTGTCCTTCCTTTCCGAATCCTTGCTTCTTCGAGAGGTTCTTCGTTCATAACGATCATCTCTACTCCTTCTCTCTCTTGGAGGTGATTCTTATCTTTTGCTTCTCCTTTTAGGCGAGTCTTCTCTTCTTTTGTAGGGAGCCGTACACTCATTGGAGTAGTTTCCGGGTCATCCACAATTGTAGCAATTTCGCTCACGACTAGAAGATCTCTTGTCATTGTAGGACCTTGACTTGGAACTTGTTTCCTTGCTTCTACTCTTGTAGAACTTGTTGAAGTTCTTCACCATTAAGCTCAATTCTTCATTGAAGGCTTGTTTCACATTTGATGATGTAGGAGCATCACATGAGGCTTTGTAAGCACCACTAGACTTGTTGTGAAGCTATTCTTTGTCCTTGAGTAACATCTCATGAGCAACAAATCTTCCAATGACTTCGGTTGGATTGAGATCTTTGTAATTTGGCATCATTTGGATCAATGTGCACACATTATCATATTTTCCATCCAAGGCTCTCAAGATCTTCTTGATGATGAATTTGTCGGTCATCTCTTCACTTCCTAAGCCGGCGATCTCATTTGTGATGAGAGCAAGCCCTAGAGTACATTTCAGCGACACCTTCACCATCCTTCATTTTGAACTTGTCAAGTTGACTTTGAAGCACATCCAACTTGGATTCCTTGACGGAGTTGGTACCTTCGTGCATATCAATCAAAGTATCCCAAATTTCCTTTGCATCCACGAGACGGCTGATTTTGTTGAATTCTTCGGGGCACAATCCGTTGAAGAGGATATCGCAAGCTTGAGCATTGTATTGCAACATCTTCAATTCTTCTGCGGTAGCTTCACGGTTTGGTTCTCTCTCATCAAATAATTCACCTTGCAAACCAATACATACAATATCCCAAACGGTGGGGTTATGTCCAAGAATATGCATTTTCATCTTATGTTTCCAACTAGCAAACCATCAAAGTAAGGACCTCTACGGTGGTAATTTCCCTCGCTAGACGCCATACTCTCCTAGGTTGTGAAACCAAGGCTATGATCACCAAAGCTATGGAAATCAAGGCACATGGAGACCAAAGGTCTGATACCACTTGTAGGATCGAAAGTATGTTTAGAGGGGGTGATTAGACTACTTGTCCAAATAAAAACTTAACCTTTTCCCAATTTTAGTTCTTGGCAGATTTTAGCAACTTAGCACAAGTCAAGCAATCTCAATACAATTCAAGAAGCATGCAAAGAGTATATGGGCAGCGGAAAGTAAAGCATGCAACTTGCAAGAAAGTAAATGGGAGGAATTTGGAGGGAGCAAACGCAATGTTGACATGGAGATTTTTGGCGTGGTTCCAATAGGTGGTGCTATTGTACATCCACGTTGATGGAGACTTCAACCCACAAAGGGTAATGGCTGTGCGAGTCCATGGAGGTCTCCACCCACGAAGGGTCCACGAAGAAGCAACCTTGTCTATCCCACCATGGACATCGTCCACGAAGGACTTGCCTCACTAGGGTAGATCTTCATGAAGTAGGTGATCTCCTTGCCCTTACAAACTCCTTGGTTCAACTCCACAATCTTGATGGAGGCTCCCAAGTGACACTTAACCAATCTAGGAGACACCACTCTCCAAAAGGTAATAGATGGTGTGTTGATGATGAACTCCTTGCTCTTGTGCTTCAAATGATAGTCTCCCCAACACTCAACTCTCTCACACATATTTGGCTATGGTGGAAAGATGATTTGAGTGGAAAGCAACTTGGGGAAGGCTAGAGATAAAGATTCTTGTGGTAGGATTGGAATATCTTGGTCTCAACACATGAGTAGGTGGTTCTCTCTCAGAAAATGAGTAGTGGAAGTGTAGGTATGTTCTGATGGCTCTCCCCACGAATGAGGAATGGGTGGAGGGGTATATATATCCTCCACACAAAATCTAACCGTTACACACAGATTCCCAAACTCGGTGGGACCAAATCAGCAAACTCGGTCAGACTGATTCAGGTCAAAATATGTACGTTAGAGTTTTCGGTGGGACCGATATAGTCATCTCGGTGGAACCCATATGCTAGGGTTAGGGCATAACGTAATCTCGGTGTGACCGATCGCATAAACTCGGTGGGACCGATTTCAGCAATAGGCACACAGAGGGTTGGTCATGCAAACTTCATGGGACCGATTCACTCACTTCGGTGGAACTGAAGTGTTACGAAAGGGAAACAGGGAGTTTGCAATGCAGACTCGGTTCGACCGATTTGCTCATTTCAGTGAGCCGAAATGTTACAAAAAGGAAACAGGGAGTTTGCAATCCCATCTCGGTGAGACCGAGATCCCTACCGGTGAGACCGAAGTAACTAGGGTTTGTGGCAGTGGCTATGTCAAATAAACTCGATGGGGCCGGATAGATCAAACCGGTGGGGCCGAATTTGACTTTTAGGTTTAGAACATATGTGGATGTGAGAAAGTGGTTGAGGGTTTTGGAGTATGTCACTAAGCATTTTGAGCAAGTAATCCATTAAGCAACACCTCATCCCCTTTTAATAGTATTGGCTTTCCTATGGACTCAATGTGAAATTGGATCACTAAAATGAAAATGTAGAGTCTTGAGCTTGTTGCCAATATATGTCCTTTGCATTTTGAGGGGTCCACATTTCTAGTCCATGCCATGCCAATCATTGAACTTTCTGAAATGATCATCTTGAAAGAGCATTAGTTCAATGAACTATATGTTGTTAAGAATTACCAAAACCACCCAGGGATTAGTTGCACATTCAGCCCCACACGTCAGCAACAGCGATGAACAGTAACTGGGGTCGCTACAAAAAAATACACTTCCGTGATGATATGTGTTTGTCACAATAGGTCGCGTTTTTTGTCATGCATGTACATCCATGACAAATTTATGACAGAATCAAGATAGTCATACCTGTGCTGTCGTAGAAGTGTTCGATGACATTACCAAAATTATCATCACGGAAGTGTCCACTTCCATGACGATAAATCGCGCGTCACAGAACAGCTTTCGTCAAGGGTGACCGACATGTGGCATCCACCGTAACGGAACGCCGTTAAGCTATTGGGTCGGATTTTGGATCCGATAACCCGTTAACAGCACCGACCAATGGGGATTTTCCACGTGTAAAATCATCATTGGCTGGAGGAAACACGTGTCGGCTCACCGTTGGGACAGATGTCAACCACTCATTGGACAGAAGGCGCCTATGATACGTCGACACATGGCACGGCCCAACAGAGGCCCATTCCTGTGAAAAGGCCGGCCCGTTTGACTTGGTCAAAAGGTGGCGGGCCGGCCCATGGAAAGCCTGTTAACGGTATGTTCGCATATAGCCCATTTATAGCGCGCTAAACCCTAGGCCCGTTACGCCCTATCCGAATTAGGCCCAGTAGCATCATCTCGGCCATCCAATACGATTCCAGCCCGTTTTCACTTCTGGCCCATGTATGGCCCATGACGTCTTTCAGCCCATATGAGGCCCTATGTAACTCTTGGCCTATTAACGGCCCGTGGTGAAACTGGCCCGCAATTAACAGTGTATCACTTTACACCCACTAACGGCCCGTGGTGAAACTGGCCCGTAATGAATAGTATATCACTTTATACCCATTAAGGGCCCATTATTCAGTTCGGCCGTTTCCAGCAAATGTTATCTTTTGGCCATCTCAGAGCCCATTTATTATTGGGCTCATTTCCAGCATTCGTTTACTTACAGCCTGTTACTGTCATTTTCTGCTTGTGGGCCAAATTCAGCCCGTGGTTACATCGGCCCATTTGTGGTCCATTAATACGTTGGGCCGTTTTCATAGCGTCATCAAATACGGCCTATTAACGATGGCCCGTTATGGTCATACGGCCCGTATAAGGCCCATTGATGATACGGCCCATAGAAGGCCCATTGTTTCTATGGCCCGTAGAAGGCCCATTGTTTCTACGGCCCGTAGAAGGCCTACTGTTTCTACGGCCCGTAGAAGGCCTAGTGTCACTACAGTAAATATTAGCCCATGGTTATTGTGGCCTAGTTTTAAAAAGAACTACACTAACTACAAGCAAACAAATAAACAAGACAGCAAGGAAATAAATAAGCAAGCAACTTATGCTAGGCTATCACGGCTGTTACACATATTACATCCACTGGGCATCAAAGTTCGGCACCAGTGCAAATATAGGGAACAAAGCAGCATATCATATACACTGGTTGTCAAAGTTGGCGACCAGCGCAAATAAATGCTGCAGCAAAACAAATCCAGAACTGAAACCACTTTAGAAGATCTCAAGAAACAATATCCTGGGTACCCATAATGCTGGCAAGATGCTTAGCAAGCTTATTAACTTTCTCTTGTTTGGCGCTTAAATCCTCCAGTGCTTGCTGTTGCACCAGAAAATATGCATCTGAATTCTGTAGGGACTTCCTCAGTCCTTTAGCTTCCTGTCGCAGCACATCTGATCGATGTCTTTCAACTTGAAGTTGAGACTCAAGAAGACGAACTGATTCAGGCAGCGAGTTCGAAGAGCTTGTGCCAGCAGTAGTGGCCAGTAACTCGAACACTACATCAACACAGGACTTTTGGGTTCCCTCACTGTCGTCAAGATAGTTTTTATCAGCTTTCTTGGAGACCAGCAGGGATGTCTCACTATCTTGAACCTTATCTGCATTACTTCCTTTACCATTGGATAATGCGGTACTGTTCTCCAATATTTTGCCCGCATTCTAAAAGAGAAACAAGCAGACACATCACATGTTTACCATGTTGTATATGAAACTCATTTTGGTAAATGAGTTCAGTAGTAAAGTGGACAGGATAACAGCATGAAACAAACATGTATCTATGTGCCATGGTCACTTTATGGTCTATATCATTCTAGTTTTTGTTGCCAAATCAAGATAGAGACACAGTTCAAATAATATTTGTTCAAGACAAAGCAGAACAGACAGAATATAAGTGTGGGTAACAATAGAGCAATAACAACACTTGTAGTGTGCATGACATGAGAACATAACTGTTTATTCAATTGAAACTAAAATCAACATAGAGCATGTTACAACAGCAAACCAGTTAAAGAAACAGGTTTAAAACATACCTGTTGCGCCATTGGAGTTTCAATTCCATCCTTCAAATTTGAAAATAGTTGGTATGAGTAAATACAATAATGCAAGAGCAAAGGAGTATGAACCATAGCTACAGAACCTGACGTGAGAACAAATCTTCTTCTCCTTTAAGCGTTGAGTTGGGATTCAGAGTGGTGGTCCTCGTGCTTTGGGCACTGCAGTTCCCTTACTAACCGCTCGTGTTTGGGTGATCTGTGGTGGAGACGGTGATGTGTCAACTAGAACTGGGTTACTATCTGCCGGGGTTGGGGTTAAAAGGGGTGTAGCTGGTTCTCTGTCCAACTTGGTAGGGGTACAATCTGCAAGAGTCTGGGTTATGTGTGGTGGATCTGGTCCTTGGGCAAGTACAACCATGGTTCTATCTGCATCAACTGGTAGCACTATCTTTTCTGAAGACCGTGTTGTTACTCCCTTAGATGCTGCCATCACGCTCTCCAATTCAAATGGCTGATAAACAAGAAAAGTAATTGAAAGTATAGACATTGTATGATAGACAGGTGCAATGGATAGTGGGGAATAAAAGAGGGCATGAAATAATTCATATTTATGTTGTCTAACCAAACAGGATAGCATGACACAATTTCACATATATGATGGCTAACTAAACAGGATAGCATGAACAATTTCACATTATGATGGCTAACTAAAAAAGATGGAAAGACATAGTTCAAAATATGAGACTATGTAAATAGGATGACATAACATAACTATATAATGTGTTTATTAAATAGGTTGCCATGCCATAATTCACATACATTCATGGATAGAATGCCATAATTCTAAATATGATGACTGTAAACACTAAACATGATGAGATGATAACTATATGATGTCTTTATTAAATGGGTTGCCATGCCATAATTCAGATAGATGATGTGTATGTACTATGTAAACATGATGGCATGATATAATTCAAATATATGATTTATATAGTAGGCAAGTAAGCAGATGACAATCTATATATGATGCAAAAACTAAGCAATGCAAGACAACATGCATGACATGGGTAATATAACCCTGCCAAGTTTGAGCATAGACCTCAGGGGGAAATAGGACTGGTCATCAGTCTCTAAATCCTCCTCTAAGGAGCTCTCTGTAGCCAGCAAGATGTCTGCTTCAGCAGGTAGCATTGTCTGCTCTGAATACCTTGTTTTCACTCCAGATACTTCCATCACTGCTTCAAATGGCTGATGCACAGGAAGAGTAGTTGAATATACAAACGTTGTCGACAAATGGAACACGTAATAATACAAAAAAATGATAGCATGATATAATTCACATACATGATGATTGGCTAAAGAGCATGGCATTGCATAATTCACATATATAATGCCTTTGCAACTAGATAGCATTGTATAATTCACATATATAATGTCTTGCAACAAGATAGCAATGCATAATTCACATATATGGTAATTAGACACTGAACAGGTGGCATTCACACAAAGCATGTCTAAACTAATCAAATGGCATAGCAATGCGAGACACCATACACACGATATGAGCAACATAACCCTGCCAAGTTAGAGCATACACCTCGGGGGGAATAGGACTGGTCATCTGTCTCTGAATCCTCCTCTGAGGAGCACTACAAGAATTATGTTAATACATGACAGTTCTAGTCCGTCACTGATCAACAAAAAACTGTCATCGGTGCCCTTCCATGACGGATTTGTAATCCGTCATGTATATCGCGTCATAATTTGACATGGCAGCTTCCATGACAGTTCTTGGCCGTCATGGATCTGCGCCAGGCCTGCCCAAGCCCAATCTTCTGTGACGGAACAAGCCGTCATGGACGTACACCATGTTGGATTTTCTTAGACCAATTAGAATGACATGGCAGCATACATGGACACTACCGGACAATTGTTTTTGTGTTTTTATTCTTGAACCCACATCAAGTTGGAGATATAGTTAGATATTTTTGTTATCTATACATTTCACGCCTAATATTCAAACAAAGCCACAAATAAATTTTATTTTCACACACAAACCAAACTTATTACAATCACGGCAATGTTCAGATACCAAAAATACATATTTACATAGATAGCTCATCAAGTATTTACAAACATTATTACTACATCACTTTGCATTTTCTTGGAACAGATCTGAAAAAGGAGCCTCTAAACAAAATTCCTAAGAAGTTCGTATTTTCTTGGAACCAATCTAAAAAAAGAGCCTCTGATTTCTCTATGTATTTCACTGTGTATTCGTTTTGAAAAAAGGAGCCTCTGATTTCTTGGTACCTGCACTAACAAAGGCATTAAAAACAAGTTAACCAGCATGTCGACAAATCTGGATAAGTGAAAATAATTATCAGCTCGTCAAGTATGGATACAAACTATGGTTGTACTATTTTAAGATGACTAAGCTTCAGGAACTATAGATATCTAACCCTACACCAGTTTCTAATAAGTAAAACAAAGTAGAGTGCGGAAAAAAAAGTTTTCTTTTTACAACGTGCCTAGATGTAGGCCTTTATTGTAGATTCAGGAAATAAAAAAATATTGGGATAGTAGATCTAGTAATAACTTCATGGCTAAAAAAATTACAAGCATAAATTGCTACACTTTCTTTTATTTAAGCTGGCAATAAAAGATCAAAACTACATGAGGAAAAAAGAATGCAAGAATTGAAGTTTTGAAAACTAAACACTAAATAGCACTTGTTCACAAATGCTTCCGAATACTTTGAAGTGAAACCAAATGGACAAGCAATAGAGAAACTTTACATATTTTGGATCTGTAATAGATATCAAGAAACTTACACAAGACCAGTGCTTGAAATATCAAATGCCATATGAATACAAGAGCTATTCGAAGCTGGTTCATGGAGTTCCTTTCGGACAACAACATTAGCCCTTGAAAATAAACAAGACATGTTCTACTGTAAATATTTAATAGAAGGAAGGTGCATGTAGAGCTTTTGATATATGAACAGCTGCAAGGTCGTTGGGCATCAAAAATACTATTGCCATTGGCAAGTGTCTGTTCTAAGTTCAAAACTCTAGTAAAGCACAAAATATGTTTTATGTATCATGATTTATGCTCGAAATGCAAATCTGGTATATCGACAAATACAACTCTTTATTCAGGTATTGACCAATCAATATCACAACAGAACATATGGTGGCTACTTTCATGAAGGAAGAAAAATATAGAACTATGGAATCTAGGAAAGTCTGAGCAAAACAAGTACGAACTGCATCATCCTTGACACTAAAATAAATGACAGTCTGGTCTACTAAAGTATGCAATACATGTTGGAACATCACACCCCACTATCTGCCACAAATGTAACTTGGACAGAATGGTCAGCTAAGTAGATCCCATAGAGATAAATCAAGACTCATGAGATTTGAAATGTTCAGCGAAAGGATAAGATATGATTGTACTCTTCTCCTCAGCGAAAAGGCAGATAGCATCATCACCTACCCCGCTGGCAATTACATCCTTCCTGCATGCACATAGTAGCAAGGAACCAACATGAGCATCTCATGGGCGTTTACTTACTAAAATAAACTAGTAGTTGCTTAACTCACTAGCACATCTCACGAATTATACACAGCTAGTGCTCGCACGGTGAGAAAGGAAGAAGGAAATAGCCAGCAGTGCTACTTTGTCGTTGGCAGTAACATGCGAATATCAGGAAAGGAAGTGGCCACGTTTTCTGAATCAAGTTCAGTCCAAGAAAAATTGAGAGCAATCACTTGGAAAGAAAAGAAAACAAGAGTGAGAGGGTCGACCTTGTTCTGTGGGGAATCATGGTGGGCGGGGCGGATGACCTCACTGTCAACCTCGTCCAGCTCCTCGGGCTCGAGCGTGGGGTCCCGGTCGTCCGTCCATGGAACTAGAGAGGCGGAGAGCTCCTATTGATCTGAATCGAATCAAAAAAAATTGATTGGTGACGGGAGAAAGAAGGAAGGAACGAAGGAGAGGATACGAGGGGGAAGTAGGGAGGGACCTTATGCGGGGCGTCGTCGTCGCCGGCGTGGTCGAGCTCGGGCCTCTCACAGGTCACGGTCGTCGTCCGCTCCTCATCCGGCGCTTGATGCTCCGAAACTGCGGATGGCGAGGCAGCTGCGCAGCCTGGGAGACGGAGGAGGGAGGCCCCTGGTCAGATCCATGGCCGGCGCACCGCATCGGCTAGGATTGGCCACTGCTTCCATCGGGCCGCTGCAACCACCGTCGCCATGGATCTCGGGCCGCCGTCATCGGTTCGAGGCAGGGAGGTGGTGGCGGAGGACGGGGATGAGGAGAGGCGTGGCGGCAGAGGACGGGGACGAGGAGAGGCAAGGTGTGCGACGGAGGACGGGAACGAGGAGAGCCCAGATGTGCCTGATGTGGCGGCGGCGGATGGAGAAAGAGATTGGGGACGGTGATGGGTGTTAGGTTAGGTTTTATACGGGTAAAAGTTTAGGGCTTTAGTCGGGCTTTTCGCGGGCTTGCCGGGCTGTACTAGACCGTTCATGACGTTTTTCAGAACTGTCAAGAGAAATCCGTCATGCATTAACAGGTTTCTTGTAGTGGAGCTATTCGTAACCAGCGAGATATGCGCTTCGTCAGATAGCATAGTCTGCTCAGAAGACCTTGTTTTCACTCCAGAATTTGCCATCACCGTGTCAAATGGCTGATGCACACGAAGAGCAGTTGAATTTACTAACATTGTTGACGAATGTAATATGTAACGAAAAAAAAAGATGGCCTGATATAATTTACATATAAGATGACTGGCTAAGAAGGATGGCATTGCAAAATTCACATATATGATGCCTGGCTAAACAAGGTGGCGTTGCATAATTCACATAAACGATGAATAAACTAAACAGATGGCATTCGCACAAAGGATGTCTAAACTAAGCAGATGACATATTTGATGTATAAAGTAAGCAATGCAAGACACCATATGCATGATATAACCAACATCAGCATGCCAAGTTAGAGCGAAGACCTCAGGGGGTAAATAGGAGTTATCTTCTCCTTTTGAATCCCCCTCAGAAAAGATATCTTCCTCTCGATTACAATCCGAAATGCGTGGAGGGGGGCTGCCTTTGCGCCTACCATGGAGCGACGTCTGCATGAAATTATATTGCCACGCAAGGCTCGTCTCTTTTGCTCTACATGTTCAGTTCCATTGTTTACAATAACTATCATGCATAGGAATAAAACATAGTGAGATTATGTAAGGAGTGCATGCAGAAATCCAGAGTGATGGTAGCAACCTGTGGATAGACCCAAAACCAATAATAGCAGGCAGATAATGGCTTCAGTTAATAAATACAGATAATGGCTTCTTTACTGTTTGTTTCCCACCCAACATGAAACTCATAGGAGACACCGGAGATTAACCAGATAGTAGATAGATACTATTGATAGCGGCCCCGATATGTACCCCACAACCATTTAAAAACTCAAGTTTGACCATTAGTTTGGAGCTGACTCAGAGTCTAATCGATGAACAGGACGATAAAGTAGCATGTAATGTTAAGCGATGCATAACGTAAGCAGACATGAAAGAGTGCAACCTCTCTTGCTGACCCGTGTAGTCCTCGAGGTCATCTGCTCGGTTGATGATGGTAATGCAGTTTTCATCGCTGCCAGCGGGGGGGAAGAAGATCTGAGGCGGTGAAAGACAGTCTAGAGGCCGGATCCCTGCTCTGCTGGACCCTTCTGTTGTTGGAGCAGCTGAGCTGGGGTGGACGACGGTGCAGCAGGACCAGGACAAACCACGCAAGGTTTTCTTTGACAACTATCTGTAAGAGAAGTAATTCTGTAAGGGCTCGTTTGAATTGGAGGATTCCAACAATGCAGGGATAGGAAATAGACAGGAATAGGATAGGAATGCACGTGCAAAACAGAGAATTTAAAAACACAGGATTTCTGCAAATCTGGGTGTTTGATTCACAACAATTGGAAGATCACAGGATGCAAAGAAGCATGGTGAGATTAAGTCAAACCACAAGGAAATGTACGGTTATAATGCTATTATGCTACTATCTCTTAGTCTTGTGCTTCGTGAATAGGAATTTGAAAGGAGGACAAGTGAAAATTAAAATTCCTCTATTTTTTCTTTCAAGGAGACACTAAAGGAACAAATCTGTGTGCTCAGTGGACAATATATATAACATGTAGAGTAAGAAAGAGATGCAACAAGTGTACAACCTCTTTGGCGAAGCCACATCGATCTCAGCGTGATTGGGTTGGCCGGTGAGGATGCTCCGGTTGACTTTGTTGTCGGAGGAGGGGAAGAAGATCTTAGGCGTCTGGAGATGGAGCCCGAGGTACTGCTCCGCTGTGATGGAGGGTTTCGTCGTTGGAGCAGCTCCGGTGAGTTGTACGACGCCGAGGCTGAAGCAGGACAAGAGAGACAACGAACAACGTTAACCTGAGTGGAATTCTAATAGCATCTCCAATAAATGACGTAAAATACATAACCACAAAGTGCTAGATGTAAAATACATCAGCTGCTCATCTCTGAACTTAACTGTCGAAACTGAACTTAATTGTCGAAACTGAACCTAACTGTCCAAACTGAATTTTGCTGTCGAAACTGAATTTTGCTGTCGAAACTGAACGCACTAGCAAGGTGAGGCTACACGTCGGTCGACTGACTTTTTCATCTCTGGTCAGTCAATTTTGCAGCCGTTGGATACGAAATCAAGGGCCTGCGATTCATCTTCAACCTCCACCCCCCCTGAGCCGCCAGCCACCACCGGCCAAACAGCAGCCCCCCGCCGCCCGCGGCCGGCGGTGCTCC
>LT934120.1:25437256-25448146 GCA_900231445.1 Triticum turgidum subsp. durum
AACGTTCCGGTAAGCTAGTTGCCCTATATCTTTGACTTGCACACACACATGCAATTTTGATGGCTCTCTTCATCGATCTCGCACCCACCCATACTTGATCCTCTCTTCAAATCTATCGATAGCTATGACCCCTCCCTCTCTTCTCGTGGATTGCCCGACCCTCTATGTATGATATGGATAGGCCTCCATTTCACACACATTGCATGCAAAATTTTGTTTGAGATGTCATCGACACATATTCCCACAAATAATTCACGAAATCAACCCCCCACCCCACCCCCACACCCCACCACAAAACAAAAAGCACTCACGAACGCGGTTTGTATCTCTCACACACACACACGTAGGTGGGGGACGTGCACGAAGAGAAGAGGTGCATGCACGGCGCATGTACTCCCGTCTCTTTCCCAACCACACCCACGCGGGTACATGGTGGAGCTCATTTTTGTACAAAAAGGCAGCCCACGTGGTAATTTGGCACGTGTACTGGTTGTCCACTTGGTGGAGGGAGGATCGTCTACCACGGGTGAACAAACAAATTGCGACTTTACGAGTTATGTTAAATTAGAAAAAGAGGCAAACCATGTGGGGCCTACCTTAGAGGCAAGGCTCTATACACTAGAGTACTTTTGATGTGTCCCGTCAACTCACAGAACGAGGAGAAGCTTGCTTAGTACGCCGTCTCCCCCGCCCACGGGCGCGGTGGCTCGCAGGATGAGGTGAAGCTTGCTCCTCCCTCGCCCATGCGCGCGGTGGCTCGCAGGACGAGGAGAAAAATTTACTACTCCCTCCATTTACTCCTCGTCCCTACTACCTTGGTTATAGAGATTATATCATATTGTTTGGAATATATATGTCCTTAGTAGATTTCAATATGAACTACTAGTACATACTCCAAACACTGATGTATATAGACGTATTTTAGAGTGTACATTCACTCATTTTGCTCCGTATGTAGTAGCACTCTCCCTCGCCCCTCGACCCTCGCCCACGTGGTGGACGTGCAGCAATTCATTCGGTCTCATGTAGCCAGAACGATATATACTGCACTACCATTATTGCTCGACTTCCCGAAGAGGCGAAGAGCCAATCGCAAGGTTAATATTTTGGAGATGCCAAGCGCAAGGTTATAGGAGAACGAGTAGTAGGTGCCGCGTCATTTATAAATAATTTTTTTCCTCAGTGGCACGTACGCAATATGATAGGTTCATATGGAGAGAAAAGGAAACCGCTCCACTATATACATAGTCAGGACGGGCCAGCCTACATGGTTGCTTGCTGGGGTTGCTCTCTTCACACTCTCTCACACAAAACGACTGTGGCCACATCTCTAACATCCCGGCGGATCACGTCCGCTTGGGGAAGGGGTGGATGCTTAGTGTAGATGCGGTGTCCGTCGCCGACGGCGAAAACCCACTGTCGGCACGTCCCAATCAGGGGCTCCCCGCAGTTCTCTCTCACAAAGCTGGTGAGGTTGCCTTCGTCCCTTGCTCACTACCGCGACGTGGGCAGTTGCCGCCTCCCGCCGCCCTCCTCAAGGTCGAGCTACGTCCCTCAGGTACAACTCCCTTTACAGCCGGCTTGCACCACTGCTCCAGCTGCCCACATCACTCCCTGTGGATATTTCTCTACTTCTTTTCCCTGCACATACCTGATACCTCTACTGGCTTCTACGTACTATATTTTTGATGAGTTTATGTCTCATCAACTAGTCCTAATAATCTTATTCTAATCACGCTTCTTCAATTTCTTTGCCACAGGGATGCTCATCTCGATTTTGGTGAAACTGCACAAAATGATCCGATGGTCAAAAGGTTGCAAACTTCATTTATTAGGAAGCTCGAACGTTGCCAGCAAATTGAAGCCTGGTGAGGGTTCACGGTTCAAGGGCTAGGGACTGCATGGATCTTTTTTTTCTTTAGCTGCCTCTGTTCCAAAATAAGTGTCAACTTTAGTAGTAGTACAACTTTGTACTAAAGTTTGAACAAAGTTGAGACACTTATTTTGGAACTGAGGGACTATATATTTGCTATGATCTGTCAATCATTGAGATGCAATAGCATGC
Organism: Triticum turgidum subsp. durum; assembly: GCA_900231445.1. Taxonomy (NCBI): domain Eukaryota; kingdom Viridiplantae; phylum Streptophyta; class Magnoliopsida; order Poales; family Poaceae; genus Triticum; species Triticum turgidum. The sequence goes on from LT934120.1 coordinate 25,439,322, forward strand.
ATGTTAGTCTCCTTTGTATTTGATGAAATGTTGCAACAGGCAACCTTGGACGCAAGATACATGTAACAGGAGCTGGAAGCTTCATAGCATTGTACAAATTTATCTCGCTGATAAATTACAGTACGTACTAGTACTATACTAGTACTTCCTCCGTTCCTAAATATAAGTCTTTGTAGAGATTTCACCATTAACCACATGTGGATGTATATAGATGCATTTTAAGTGTAGATTCATTCATTTTGTTCTGTATGTAGTTCACCTAGTGGAATCTCTACAAAGACTTATCTACTAGTAATAGCTAGCCCCCACTACTAGGAATTCTCTATCCTCTCCTTGAGCCACATCATCAAAATTGACGTAGCCGTTAGATGAAGTAAATCAGTCATAATAGCCGTCTGATCTAGACATTGAGAGGCTCAGCACTAAGCCACATGCAAGCATGCAGAAATACCGTGGCACATGCATGTGAGTGGGTTTTAAATCACATCAACATGTCTGCATGCAAGCATGCACCGGTAGCATGCATGTAAGTGAGCTTTTAAGTCCCATTAACATGTCAAAAAGAAAAATATAATCCCATTATGCAGTAGGAGTTGGCTGATCTTTTTTCCTTATGTGGGATGATCTAAATGATGATGGGAGTTTATTTAGTTTGGCTACCACATTTGTCATGCGGTTATAGATTTTTTTTAGTTCTATGAAATCGATAATTTGGCGCAGAGAGATATACCGCTGTTCCGCGGCAACGAGTGGGGACTCATCTAGTAATATTTAGGAACGGAGGGAGTACTATGTAAAGAGTTAGGTGTCGCACGGTGATAGTGTGAGGTGGGCCATGTAATCACTGAGACTGCGTGTTTTCACCGCCCTTGCACTCCTCCGCTGTAAGAATGGAGAAAATTGTAATCTACTACTACCTCCTTTCGCCGAAAGCGTGGGACATCCAGCAGTCCTACCACCTCAGTAATAAAGACCAATGAGCCGTCAAATCACATAGACCCAGCAGTAAGTTGGACGGACGAAGCAACCATCACTCTTGCGCCAGTGAGAGGTCGCGTCCGCTCTGCCCGGGCATGAATGCGGCACCAATTCTTTGGAGCGGTGCTGACCGTTTTGGGCGGGCCAGGCTGGTCAGGAGCGGGCGTGGCAGCTATCCGCATGTCCCTACCGGACACGCCCAGAAACGAGAGGATGGACCGACTCTCGCGACTAAAATCGTACACTACACACCATATCTCTGTAGGAGTAGGTCGATCTGTCGCACTCTCTAACACACACATGCTGTTAAACACACACACGCACACGCACACGCACGCACCTTGGTCCCGTTGCACCTTCTAACGTGACTTATTACACCTAGACGGAGGGAGTAGTAAGTATACGAGATACGGTGGCACACTGACTTAAGTCGAATACAAGTGCCCAAAATTTGTGTGCATGTTATAATAAGGATTCACTTAAAATAGTACATGAGCGAACAGAGGGATCAATTGGACAGTGTTCCCGAGCAGTAGCGAGATGTGTGAGGTAGTAAGATACACCGCTAGCGCTTTTAATTTTTCTTATTAATTTGTTTGTTTCACCCTCTGACTGGTGGGACCCAACGTACTACGTGGAGAGAGGTAAGGTGACTAAGGCTGCATTATTTCTGCACCACTGTGGATAGTCTTACCACCAAAGCCACATGACACGATTATGATTGAAATCCTAATGGCTCCCACACACACACAAAAAACACGGCATGCCTGTCACACGAATGCAGGAATGTATAAAAGGTTATTTTCCTCTCGTTGAACATAACGGGAGGGTTGTGTAGCTGGTTAGCCTGTTCGCTCATCAAACTTGAGGTCTCAGGTTCAATAACTACACTTGAGCATAATTTTTGCCAGGAGGATTCTTTGACTGGTCAAAATGTTTTCTAGGGTTTGCACGCTTCACACTCTCTCTCCAGTATATATATACACGCTGGAGCCTCAGCGCTTGTAGTTGCTCTCTTCACACTCTCTCGCCCTCTCCCGCTGGATCCTCAGTGCTTGTAGTTGCTCTCTTCACACTCTCTCGCCCTCTCCAGATCTAAACAAGACTTCGTTGGCCTCTCTCTCCCCTCACTGCTGCTCAAAGAGCCGGCAGGATCCATCCGCCGGGAAGGGAAGGAGGCTTAATGTTGTCGCCGTCGGCGAGGGAGGGAATCCATGACCGGCGTTGTTGTTCACTTTCCACCCAGCGGCGGCGTGGGAGGGACTCCGACCCTTCTTCTTTGCCGCCGTCCCGTCGCCCACCGAACCACGCCCCAAGAACCTTAACGTATATTTTACTTACTCCACATGCATTGCTCTAGCTGCATGTATACCATGAATCTAGGACGTGGTTCAAAGAGGAAAGGAGTGGTGGAAAGTAGTGGGAAAAGTTGTATATAGCATGAATCTAGGACGTGGTTCAAAGAGGAAATGAAGGGGGAAAGTTGTATAGCATGAATATAGGACGTGGTTCAAAGAGGAAAGGAATGGGGGAAAGTAGTGGGGAAAGTTGTATTGCATAAATCTAGGACGTGGTTCAAAGAGGAAAGGAAGGGGCGAAAGTACTAGGTCAAAAAGGAAAGGAAGGGACTAGATTTGAGCAGGACTAGATTTGCTGCGCTCACATAGGGAAAGGTGTCTAAAGATAACAAAACTGGAACCAACACAAATATGCTCCTTGGTTGTTTGTTCTTTGTTGCAACAAACTGTGCATGACCACAGTACATCGGTAGATGCACATGGTGCTGGTGCGTCCACTGTCCCGTGCAACTCATTAGCTGTTGTTAATCTATGGCCCTGTTTGGTTAAAAACTCCCTAGTCCCTACCTGCTTGGTTCCAGGGACTAAACATGGACTAGAGGTTATTAAATGAAATGATAAAATACCATGTTACCCCTAGTAATGAACTAATAGAAACAAGGTGCGATGCATGGCAGGGGCAACTGTTGGAAAAAGTCCCAAAAAGACTCCCTCGGGGTCTTCTTTCTTTAGTCCCAAATGCCCACTTTTAGTCCCGAAAAGTCCCTCCTGTTTGGTTTAGATGTGACTGACACGGAGTTTTTTTAGTCCCTACACCAAAATGTCCCTGTAAACAAACACCCTCTAATAATACCGCTGGAAAATTGATGCAATGCCACAGTTAAAAGCAAATTACATGTTTAAAGAAATTTATTGTTAATATAATCTCTTTGTTAATATTAATCAATGCCACCGTTTGAGAAATGCTAATGTTTTGCTTTCTTTCCCACTTAGATAAGGTAGATGCTTCTTTTTGTTGGCTTCTGTGTCATCCGCCGTTATTGACCACTAATTGTTTCCTTTGCACCTCTGTGTAAACAGGGTTATCTACTTCACCTTGTTGCCATTGTGACCTTTTGTTGCACTTCACAAAACACTTTTGTTTTAAGAGTGTTTTGTGCAGTTCAACCAAAATGTCACACTGACAACGTTGCTTGATTGCTTGATCTTAGTGGAAGTGCACAAGAGGAGATCTTACTTCCTATCCATTAAGGCGAATTTGGTTCAGATCTTCTTCTTGTGAGTTGTTTGAATTCAACATCATGAGAGGTTAGTACTAGCCTTCTTTCACATGATTCTGCAGTGTGCTTTCATATGTTGTGCTACTTGTACCATAATGTTGCTTGATTTTAGTGAACTGCACAAATGGAGACAAGACTTCCAATCTGTATGTGCACCGTAATATCCCATTGAGGTAAGATAAGGATATTTCACAACTGCTGGCCTGTATTTTGCCACTTTCATCAGAAAATTAAGTTTAGTACTATACTTGTCCTCCCTAATTGACATGCCAAATCTTACATTGAAGGCGAAGCTTGTCTGTTATTGAACCAAGCAATGACGGGGAAGAACAAGCGGAAGAAAAATAAAAATCAACTCCCGGTGCTGTAATGAAGCACTGGAACTGTTGATGACACAAGTAATGATATAGTTTTTGCATCTTAATTTATTGCTATGGCTGGAACGAGCAATTGTTTTGCCACTGATTTGATGCCATACGTAATTATCTCTACTTGTGCAAACAGGGATCTTCTTTGAAGATACCATATATTTTAGTGGAACTGCACAAGAAGATGTTGGAAACATTAAACTAATCGAGGAGTATATAATAAGCATGGCCACCCCCGTAGATAGCAACAGATGGTTCCCGAGAAGTGCTTCATCTGTATGCTCTACACAACCATCCTCCTGACAAAGGTTGGTACTCGCCCACTGATTTCATCCATATGATTGAGCTTTTTCATCTCTATTGGTGTTGTGCTACTGTTTAGATACTGTCATGAAAAAGTGGTATTGTCCTTAGGAAGTGCTTCATCTGTGCTGTTTTAAATATTTCCTTTCCTTTTTTGAGCAAACATGGATGCTAGCATTTAGTAGTCCTCTTGTCTTTCCACAACAGGATCATCTTCCTCTGAAGAAGAATATGGAGTACGTGAAGTGACTAGTTCCGATTATGCCAGGATGAAGAAGCACTGTCTATCTTCTCATCAGAAGGAGCAGTTGAAGGATGGTTACATTACTCCCCACAAGACCAAACTAACTTCAGCTCAGAAGGACTGACAAATCGCCGCCGTTAGCCACCTAACGGACTAACGCTGGCGGACGTCAAGTATTTTGCCGTCCGTCCCCTTTGTCGTCTGCTGCTGTAGGCAAAGGACTCTTTGCCGTCTGCAATGAAAAGCAGACGGCAAAGGACCTGTTTGCCGACCCTGTCTTTGCCGTCACTCTTTGTCGTCCGCCGCTGACGGGAAAGCTCTTTCCCGTCCGCGGTCCGTGCCTTTGCCGTCCGCCGTGGTGGACGGCAAAATACTGGATTCCTGTAGTGTACGTACGCAAGTGCCTCCTTATTATCTATATATATATATATATATATGTATATATAATTTTTTTGCTTCCTCCTGGTTTCCTCACATCACGGTCCCACACCATTGTCAACCTATGTAGTCAATAAACGAGAGAATTGCACAAGAAGCGGCCGACAGCTGGGACCAAGCAGCTCGAGCAGTATTTGTGTTTTTGAGGTGTGAGCACTTCAGAGTTTTTCGATGTTTACCCCAGATATTAATTTTTCTCCTCTGAACAACAACGAAAACATCGCTGCAGGTATTAACTGGCCGGGCTGTGGCCCGTCTAGCCCAGGCCAGATATCCAGCCTAGATATTAATTTTTTTCAAGCTGAAAATGGCTAGCCCAGCTATACTTTTTTTTAGGAATACTCAGGCAAGGTCAAGTTGTTATTCTCCGCCCCGCTGGGCTGCAAATCTTTCATAGGAGGGATGCATTAGGCTTAACAAGAAAATGGGCTTTAAGAAATAATAAATGGGATGTAATTATAAAAATTGGATAATAACTATAAAAAATGCACCAAACAGTGATTACTTTATGAAATATTATTTTTGGAATATTGAAAATTTTAATTTCATTAATTGTTGCGAGCGGAATGTTTCGTTGGATTTTTACGCAATATAAATTTATATTGAAATTGTTTTTAATCTGACTAAAATTTCAGGATAAAAATATTCGGATCCATTCAAAATGTGGGAAATTTTATTGAATTCTGTTTTGAACGGTTGGTTGAAATGGGCTGTACTTTTAACAAACTGTAAATGGGCTGTAGTAAATTCCATTAGAATTCAAAAATGGGCTACACATTCTTACAAATCTCAAATGGGCTATAAGTTCTCTGCCACACACTTCTGGCCTTACTAAGTTGACGTGTCCCCTAAAAAACAGAGTTGACGGGTATGCAAGGCTTTGTCAACTTATAGTCAACACACGGTTCTAGCAGCAGTGGCCGTTGGATGTCCATCTAACGGATGTCGTGCTTCTTCTTCAATTTCGGATATTCTAGCTTCACCCGCCCAAAAAATGATTCATCCCCCTGACATCTGGGGTGCACCGTTTCGGAAGCTGACCTGTGGGCCTACTAAGTTGACGTACTAAGGGCTTTGTCAACTTAGTCAATATAAACGATTCTAGCTACAGTGACCGTACGATTTCCATCCAAAGGCCGTCGTGCTTCTTCAACCTCTGGTCTTCTTGCTCCAGCCGCCCAAACCAGCGCCGGTCGTGCCGCCTACTCCTGCCTCCCGTGGTCGGCTGTGCTGCCGCGTAGGCCTCACCGCCCCCTACTACTCCCACCGCTGGCCAGGCCATCCCTCCACTCACCCACTGACCCACATCCCCTGTTATTCTGCGGCAACGGCGGCGCAGCCGAACTAGTGAACCCTCGTACTCCTCTCCGCATGTGCATCCACTGTCACGTCTTCCCTGGCTCCGTGTTGTCAGTAGCAGCGATCAATTTTTTCTTTATTCTTTAGTTGTGAAGTAAATATTGCCTCTGACATGTGAGTCGCTGAGATGCATAATCATCGATTGTTTTGAATGTTCTCTACGAATTGCCAGGCCTGTGTGTTTGATTGCAATGTACAGAAACGCTAAAAAGCTGCTCAAACTCTTTGTACTCCTTCTGTTCCTTTTTACTTCGCACATTGTGAAAGTGCATACTTTTTTGTATAAGATTGGTCAAAGTAGAGATACTTTGACTGCAGACAAAACTTGTATGCAGACTAGAAAGGACCGGAGGGAGTACATGTGAAACTGTTGCAAACGTGGTGATCACCCTGGGAATAATGCTAGTACGTATTGTTTTGCATGTTCATCCAATGCCAGTGATACAGGAATTCGAACTAATCGAAATAAATTCATTCATACACGGTCGGATTTCATACAAACATGCCGGATTTCATTACATTACATACATTCTTCAACTAAAAAGGGGTGTTTGTGGCCGCATGCATCTCCTAGATGCAGAGGCTGGGGGTCATCCTCCTTTTCGAAGAAAAAAACTAAAAAGGGGTGCGCTGGAGGTATAATTAATTAACCGAAGCTACCCACTTGTGTCCCGCTGAGCCGAATAGAAGCTTCAGCGACTTAACTGCAGGTGCAGTTGCGTAACTGACATGTGGCCTGTTGGGCCCACGTGTCAGTCAGCCAACTGCACCAGCAGTTAAGTAGAAGCAGTGTTCTTCTCCAGCGCAGCTCTCCAACTCCACGTAGCCGCCAAGAAGCTAACCGGATGTCAATGGTCAACCCGCTAGCTTGGCTTCAACCGGAGGGTAGCAGCGGTGGCCTTACTTGGACCCGAGCGGCGGCGACCTACCGTGTTCTACTCTTCCTCGTTTTCTATGTGGCGCGGCCTCGTTGGTAGCGGGGTGGGGCCTCGGCGGAGCTGGCGATGCCTCCGTCTCATTGCGGGCGAGCGGCGCCTCAACGGAGCAGTGGAAAACCTCCCCCATGTTGCCGGCACGGTGGGACCTCGGCTGAGCCGGCGATGTCCTCTGCCTCGTTGTTGGCGGGGCGGGGCCTCGGCAGAGCCGGCGGTGTCCTCTGCCTCGTTGTTGGCACCGCAGGGCCTCGATGGAGCCGGCGGTGTCCTCTGCCTCGTTGTTGCCTCCGCGGGGCGTCGGCGGAGTAGGGCGTCGTCGACGCCAGTGGAGTGGGGACTTGTCGGAGCCGCATTGTCCTCTGCCTCGTCCTTGGTCTCGCCAAACAGCGCCTCGCCCACTTCATCGCCTCTTTGTTAGCCTCTTTGTAGGCGGCCGCAGCCTCCACCACCCGCATGCGGTACCGCCAGCGCCCGAGGCGGCCCTTGCGGGCGGAGCGGTACGAGTCGAGCAGCGCCTCCTGCTCCGCCCACTCCGCGGCGATCTGCTCCTTTGCGTGCAGGTGCTCCTGGAGGAGATGGTGGTTGTAGGCGATGTCGGCCTGCACCTCCCGGAACTGCTCCTCACGCATCTGCCTCACCCTGTCCATATATTGGGCACGGGCCTCGCCGATGTTCATGCTGCAATGCACCGGCGAGGATGGCACGGACGAGGGGGTTGGCGCCGGATCATCGACTACCATGTTCTCCATTGGGACGCCGTCATCCTTCGGCTGCCTACAGGCCAGCCGGTCGGCAGCAATGGCTGCTATCTCCTTGTGGTCCGTCGTCCGCCCGTCCCGAAGAGTGCTGGAGCGTGAGGAAGCCATGGTGGGCAGTAGTGGTGTGGACAGGAGAAAGGCAGCGGATGCAGATGACTGCGCCTATGGCCGGCGCAGCAGTTTATATAGCAATGGTGGGCGGGCGGAGGGACAGACGTGTGACGCCGGAGTAGCCGCCTCGGCAACCGCGTATCATTAATGTGTGCGGCAGATGGACGAACCGATGGCACTAGTGTCATTTGAAGGTGGAGCAATCGCCTGCACCGGGAAGCGGGGCGGCCGGCGCTGACTGTTTCGGGTGGAAAGCGCGTGCGGGCGAGGAGATCACTTTACTTGGATAAGATGACAATGGGGACCCACCAGGTCCATAGCCTCACGTACGCAAGTGCCTCCTTATATATATTCCTCCGGGTTTCCTGACATCACGGTCCCACACCATTGTCTATCTATCACTACTAGAATCAGCTACTTTGCCATCTGCCAGCTCTTTGTCGTCTGCTAGCAGACGGCAAAGAAGCTCTTTGCCATCAGCTACACGAAAGCAGACGGCAAAGAACTGGCTGATGGCAAAGAAAGCCTTTGCCATCAGCCAGTTCTTTGCCGTCCGCTAGCAGACGGCAAAGAATCTTTGCCATCCGCTAGCAGACGGCAAAGAGGGAGGGGGCCCCACTGAGGAGTTGGTTAAAAAATACTTAACGGCCCCCCTCTTTGCCGTCAAAGAGCACATTAGCGGACGACAAAGGTGGCGGACGACAAAGATTAAACATATCTAACGGCGCGCCCCCCACCCCACCCCTCTCTCTC
>LT934120.1:25457535-25498931 GCA_900231445.1 Triticum turgidum subsp. durum
CGGCTTCAGTTAGCAGCAGTAGTGAAGGAATCGCTCCATCGGGTTCAGTTAATAGCCATCGATCGATCGCTCGGGTTCAGTAACGCGTAGCGTGCAATGCAATCGCTCGGGTTTAGTTAGAGCCCAACGCCTTGCTCGGCTTCAGTTAGAGCCAACGCCTCGCACACACGCGCGTACGTACGAGAGAAACGCGCATCCTCCGCCCCCGACCTCCCACCATAACCGGCAACTCCCCGAAATTTTCCTCCCCCTCGCTTCTACCACGGTTTTTTCCATCATGGACGGCCCAAAGAATGTCATGCAGCTGCGTCTCCGGCCCGCCCAGGACGAAAAGCCCATTTTCTGTCATGATTTTTTGTCATAGAAGTAGGAGCCCACCACATCTATGATGATATCGGGTTTTGTCACAATTGTCGTCATAGAAGTGTCATATGTATGACGAAAAAAAAATCGTTCGGCCCAAAATGTCACGGATGTGTCTTTTTTTTGTAGTGGGTTGACCGTGATCAACGAAGTCAAAATAGTCAGGGGCCCACTTGCAGCGTCTATGGGCGGGCCCCATGCGGTGATAGGTCCATGCCGGCGCCGGTAGGCACTCAAGTGAGCTCGCGCACGGCGGCGCTACTCTGATGACCTCGGGTTTACTCCACAGTGCGTCAAATCATGCATTTTTGGTGGCGTTCGAAAGCTTGCAGTGTCGCGCGTCTCGTGGTGGTACTGGACGGAGCTGGGATCACCGAAAACTCCGCCGGTGTCGAGGTTGGCGGCAACGCATTTCGAGCGCGCGGACTCGGGTCGTTTTCGAACGAGTTAACCGGCCAGGCAGACTACGGCGAGTGCTAGAAGAACAAAGGGCCACGCAGAGGAGCTTGGGCGGCTCTATACCGAGGAGCTCGCCGGCAATGGCAGACGGCAGCATGTGGCGTCGGTGATGGCTAGCTACGGGGCAGCAGCGTGCTAAAGGAGTGGAAGGGGAGGGAGAGAAGCTCACGTTGTGGCACACGGAGGCCCAGGACAGACTTTGGAGCAGCAGAGGCGGCGAGGCTCGTCGGAGCAGCCACGGCGACCGTAGATGGGGATAACGGTGTTAGGGTGCCGCAGGGCTCCACAACTCCTCCTGGAGGCACCAGGAGGGGTGGTCGTCCGCGGCGGAGCTTGCTGACAGAGCCAGCAGGCACGGGGCTGCCGGTGGCCATGCATAAGATGGAGGGTGACAGCGACTCTCTCGGGCAGAGGGGAAAGAAGAGCGCGCGGTGCGAGCAAGGAGGAAGGGGAGAGGAATGAGGGCGAGGCGTCCAGGGGGGAGGGATAGGTCTCGACCTTATCCCTCTAGCTACCTGCCTCGTCACGATGGCGAGCACAGACCGGAGGATATGCGCTCGGCCATAGGGACGGCGACACGGCGACGGGAGGTGAGAGAAAAGAGAGATGGGCTGGGCCAGCTCGGGTTGCAACAGGTAAGGCCAGGTAGGCCCTCTTCCTTTTTCTGCTTTTCCTTTTTATTTGTTAAACAAAGAGAGGAAGGAATATTTGGGGCATCCAGATGATTTTAGAAAAATGTGGAATTAATTCCAACAAATATATTGCATTTTTAGGCACAGCCACAAAAAGTTTGGGGCCAAAAGGAGAAGGTTAGGCATTTTCAGAAAATGAAAATGGCCAAAATGGTTGCTGGTGGACCATTAAATAATTTCTAGGGGAAATTCGGGAATTCTAGGAATGTGGGATTTGTTTTTTAGTTGTTCTGGGATTATTTGCAATACTATGAACATTTTAGTTTTGCAGTGTGAAGAAATAAATATTTGGCTTTATTTCAAGCATGAATTTGAAGTTGGATTTGGCACAAGTGGCATTTTTACTTAACTGGATATGATGACATGGCACAGTAATTAGCTTGATGACAGGGTTAACATCTAGGGATGTTACAGTATCCAAAGGGGTCCTCAAAGTATAATCTGATGAAAGTAAGCGGAAAAAGCTTCACACAGTGCGAGGAAGCCATCACCCAAAATTAAAAAGACACCTCCAAGAGGTATTTGGTCTACTTAATCTCCATTTCTCAGATCTTGCCAATTAAGTTTTGTGATTGATGTTATATTTGGTGAATGATATCATCTTGGGGATGATTCTTGTGCTGGAGCTTTTATGGTTGTGATTGTTCATGTCTTCACACTACATGTAGAGACTGCAGTTTGTTTCTCTAATATTTCAGTACTACTCCCTCCGTTCGGAATTACTTGTCTCGGAAATGGACGTATCTAGAACTAAAATACATCTAGATACATCCATTTCTGCGACAAGTAATTCTGAACAGAGGGAGTACATGTAGTGGTGCATTATAGTAGAAACAAGTATATAACAGGACACACTTACTATGAAGCTCTTCTTTTCTGGTATCATTCTACACATCTTTTCACTGACAGTATGAGTAATTTCTTGTCAGCAACACTGTCTCTGACTGAAGTTGCATTGTAATTAGTCCCCTACTTGAGCCCTGAAATCATCAGTAGCAAACCAGTTTCAGTAGTACTCGATGCTTGTAATTTCAGATATAGCTATGAACCAAACCGATTCATGTACTAGTTGGATGTTAGAAAAAGATTCGAGAGATAGCTCACCATGATCTTCTGGATGCCTATACTTGTTGCATTGATATTTCTCATCTTGAATATTAGCTAGCTCATGATAGTTTATCACTATTTGTTTTCAAATTGAATGATAGTAATGTTGGAAATATGCCCTAGAGGCAATAATAAAAGTATTATTATATTTCCTTGTTCATGATAATTGTCGTTTATTCATGCTATAATTGTATTATCCGGAAATCGTAATACACGTGTGAATACATAGACCACAATATGTCCCTAGTGAGCCTCTAGTTGACTAGCTCGTTGATCAACAGATAGTCATGGTTTCCTGGCTATGGACATTGGATGTCGTTGATAACGGGATTACATCATTAGGAGAATGATGTGATGGACAAGACCCAATCCTAAGCATAGCACAAGATCATGTAGTTCGTTTGCTAGAGCTTTTCCAATGTCAAGTATCTCTTCCTTAGACCATGAGATCATGTAACTCCCGGATACCATAGGAGTGCTTTGGGTGTATCAAACGTCACAACGTAACTGGGTGACTATAAAGGTGCACTACAGGTATCTCCGAAAGTGTCTATTGGGTTGACACAGATCGAGACTGGGATTTGTCACTCCGTATGACGGAGAGGTATCTCTGGGCCCACTCGGTAATGCATCATCATATTGAGCTCAAAGTGACCAAGTGGTTGGTCACGGGATCATGCATTACGGTACGAGTAAAGTGACTTGCCGGTAACGATACTGAACAAGGTATTGGGATACCGACGATCGAGTCTCGGGCAAGTAACGTACCGATTGACAAAGGGAATTGTATACGGGGTTTGATCGAATCCTCGACATCATGGTTCAACCGATGAAATCATCATGGAACATGTGGGAGCCAACATGGGTATCCAGATCCCGCTGTTGGTTATTGACCGGAGAGTCGTCTCGGTCATGTCTGCATGTCTCCCGAACCCATAGGGTCTACACACTTAAGGTTCGGTGACGCTAGGGTTATTAGGAAGACTTGTATGTGATTCCCGAATGTTGTTCGGAGTCCCGGATGAGATCCCGGACGTCACGAGGAGTTCCGGAATGGTCCGGAGGTGAAGTTTTATATATGGGAAGTTGTCATGCGGACACCGGAAAGTTTCGGGGGCATATTGGTATTGTACCGGGGCCACCGGAGAGGTTCCAGGGGTCCACCGGGAGGGGCCACCCCTCTCGGAGGGCCACATGGGCCGCAAGGGGCAGGGAACCAGCCCCTGGAGGGCTGGGCGCGGCCCCCACCTTGGGCCCATGCGCCTAGGGTTGGGGGGAAACCCTAAGGGGGGCGCCCCCCTTGCTTGGGGGGCAAGTCCCCCCTCCCTGGCCGCCGCCCCCCCTCTAGATCCCATCTAGAGGGGTCAGCCCCCCTTGCCCCTTCCCCTATAAATAGAGGGGTGAGGGGAGGGCTGCTGGATACATCCCAAGGCGCAGCCCCTCCCCTCCCCAACACCTCTCCTCCTCCGTTACGTGCTTGGCGAAGCCCTGTCGGAGTACTGCTGCACCAACATCACCACGCCGTCGTGCTGCCGTTGGAGCAATCTTCCTCAACCTCTCCTTCCTCCTTGCTGGATCAAGACGGAGGAGACATCGTCCGTTCCGTACATGTGTTGAACGCGGAGGTGCTGTCCATTCAGCACTTGGTCATTGGTGATCTGAATCACGGCGAGTACGACTCCATCATCACCCTTCCCTTGAAAGCTTCCGCACCCGATCTACAAGTGGTATGTAGATGCAAACTCACTCCCTTGACTCGTTGCTTAGATAAACTCATAGATGGATCTTGGTGAAACCGTAGGAAAATTTTTAATTTTATGCAACGTTCCCCAACAGTGGCATCATGAGCTAGGTCTATGCGTAGTTCTCTATTGCACGAGTAGAACACAATTTTGTTGTGGGCGTGGATCTTGTCAACTTGCTTGCCACTACTAGTCTTTTCTTGCTTCAGCGGTATTGTGGGATGAAGCGGCCCGGACCAACCTTACACGTACGCTTACGTGAGACCGGTTCCACCGACAGACATGCACTAGTTGCATAAGGTGGCTGGCGGGTGTCTGTCTCTCCCACTTTAGTTGGAGCGGATTCGATGAAAAGGGTCCTTATGAAGGGTAAATAGAAGTTGACAAAATCACGTTGTGGTTATTCGTAGGTAAGAAAACGTTCTTGCTAGAACCCAATTGCAGCCACATAAAAGATGCAACAACAATTAGAGGACGTCTAACTTGTTTTTGCAGCAATTGTCATGTGATGTGATATGGCCAGAAGTTGTGATGAATGATGAATGATATATTGTGATGTATGAGATCATGTTCTTGTAATAGGATTCACGACTTGCATGTCGATGAGTATGACAACCGGCAGGAGCCATAGGAGTTGTCTTTATTTTTTGTATGACCTGCGTGTCATTGAAGAACGCCATGTAAATTACTTTACTTTATTGCTAAACGCGTTAGCCATAGAAGTAGAAGTAGTCGTTGGCGTGACAACTTCATGAAGACACGATGATGGAGATCATGATGATGGAGATCATGGTGTCATGCCGGTGACAAGATGATCATGGAGCCACGAAGATGGAGATCAATGGAGCTATATGATATTGGCCATATCATGTCACTACTATATAATTGCATGTGATGTTTATTATGTTTATGCATCTTGTTTACTTAGAACGACGGTAGTAAATAAGATGATCCCTTACAACAATTTCAAGAAGTGTTCTCCCCTAACTGTGCACCGTTGCTAAAGTTCGTCGTTTTGAAGCACCACGTGATGATCGGGTGTGATAGATCCTTACGTTCACGGGTGTAAGACAGTTTTACACATGCAAAAACACTTAGGGTTAACTTGACGAGCCTAGCATGTACAGACATGGCCTCGGAACACAGAGACCGAAAGGTTGAACACGAGTCGTATGGAAGATACGATCAACATGAAGATGTTCACCGACGATGACTAGTCCGTCTCACGTGATGATCGGACACGGCCTAGTCGACTCAGATCGTGTAACACTTAGATGACTAGAGGGATGTCTAATCTGAGTGGGAGTTCATTGTAATAATTTGATTAGATGAACATAATTATCATGAACTTAGTCTAAAACCTTTGCAAATATGTCTTGTAGATTAAATGGCCAATGCTCATGTCAACATGAACTTCAACGCGTTCCTAGAAAAAACGAAGCTGAAAGATGATGGCAGCAACTATACGGACTGGGTCCGGAACCTGAGGATCATCCTCATAGCTGCCAGGAAACAATATGTCCTAGAAGGACCGCTAGGTGACGCTCCCGTCCCAGAGAACCAAGACGTTATGAACGCTTGGCAGTCTCGTGCTGATGATTACTCCCTCGTTCAGTGCGGCATGCTTTACAGCTTAGAACCGGGGCTCCAAAAGCATTTTGAGCATCACGGAGCATATGAGATGTTCGAAGAGCTGAAACTAGTTTTCCAAGCTCATGCCCGGGTCGAGAGATATGATGTCTCCGACAAGTTCTATAGTTGTAAGATGGAGGAAAATAGTTCTATCAGTGAGCACATACTCAAAATGTCTAGGTTGCACAACCGCCTGACTCAGCTGAACATTAACCTCCCTGATGAGGCGGTCATTGACAGAATCCTTCAGTCGCTCCCACCAAGCTACAAGAGCTTTGTGATGAACTACAATATGCAGGGGATGGTGAAGACCATTCCTGAAGTATTTTCAATGCTGAAGACATCAGAGGTTGAGATCAAGAAAGAACATCAAGTGTTGATGGTTAATAAGACCACTAAGTTCAAGAAGGGCAAGGGCAAGAAGAACTTCAAGAAGGACGGCAAGGATGTTGCCGCGCCCGGTAAGCCAGTTACCGGGAAGAAGTCAAAGAATGGACCCAAGCCTGAGACTGAGTGCTTTTATTGCAAGGGGAAGGGTCACTGGAAGCGGAACTGCCCCCAATACTTAGCGGATAAGAAGGCCGGCAACACCAAAGGTATATTTGAAATACATGTAATTGATGTGTATCTTACCAGTACTCGTAGTAACTCCTGGGTATTTGATACCGGTGCCGTTGCTCATATTTGTAACTCACAGTAGGAGCTGCGGAATAAACGGAGACTGGCGAAGGACGAGGTGACGATGCGCATCGGGAATGGTTCCAGAGTCGATGTGATCGCCGTTGGCACGCTACCTCTACATTTACCTACGGGATTAGTTTTAAACCTTAATAATTGTTATTTGGTGCCAAGTTTGAGCATGAACATTGTATCTGGATCTCGTTTGATACGAGATGGCTACTCATTTAAATCCGAGCATAATGGTTGTTCTATTTATATGAGAGATATGTTTTATGGTCATGCCCCGATGGTCAATGGTTTATTCTTAATGAATCTCGAGCGTGGTATTACACATATTCATAGTGTGAATTCCAAAAGATGTAAAGTTGATAACGATAGTCCCACATACTTGTGGCACTGTCGCCTTGGTCACATTGGTGTCAAGCGCATGAAGAAGCTCCATGCTGATGGACTTTTAGAGTCTCTCAATTATGAATCATTTGACACATGCGAACCATGCCTCATGGGCAAAATGACCAAGACTCTGTTCTCCGGAACAATGGAGCGAGCAACCAACTTGTTGGAAATCATACATACCGATGTGTGCGGTCCAATGAGCGTTGAGGCTCGCGAAGGATATCGTTATGTTCTCACTCTCACTGATGACTTGAGTAGACATGGGTATGTCTACTTGATGAAACACAAGTCTGAGACCTTTGAAAACTTCAAGGAATTTCAGAATGAGGTAGAGAATCAACGTGACCAAAAGATAAAGTTCCTACGATCAGATCGTGGAGGAGAATATTTAAGTCACGAATTTGGTACACACTTAAGGAAATGTGGAATCGTTTCACAACTCACGCCGCTTGGAACACCTCAGCGTAACGGTGTGTCCGAACGTCGTAATCGCACTCTATTGGATATGGTGCGGTCTATGATGTCTCTTACCGATTTACCGCTATCATTTTGGGGATACGCTCTAGAGACAGCTACATTCACTTTAAATAGGGCACCTTCTAAATCCGTTGAGACGACACCGTATGAATTATGGTTTGGGAAGAAACCTAAGCTGTCGTTTCTAAAAGTTTGGGGATGCGATGCTTATGTCAAGAAACTTCAACCTGAAAAGCTCGAACCCAAGTCGGAAAAATGCGTCTTCATAGGATACCCTAAGGAAACCGTTGGGTATACCTTCTACTTAAGATCCGAGGGCAATATCTTTGTTGCCAAGAACGGATGCTTTCTGGAAAAAGAGTTTCTCTCGAAAGAAGTAAGTGGGAGGAAAGTAGAACTCGATGAAGTACTACCTCTCGAACGGGAAAGTGGTGCAGCGCAGGAAAATGTTCCTGTGATGCCTACACCAACTGAAGAGGAAAATAATGATGATGATCAAGGTACTTTGGATCAAGTTGCTACTGAACTTCGTAGGTCCACAAGGACACGTTCCGCACCAGAGTGGTACGGCAACCCTGTCCTGGAAATCATGTTGTTAGACAACAGTGAACCTTCGAACTATGAAGAAGCGATGGCGGGCCCGGATTCCAACAAATGGCTTGAAGCCATGAAATCCGAGATAGAATCCATGTATGAAAACAAAGTATGGACTTTGACAGACTTGCCCGATGATCGGCGAGCGATAGAAAACAAATGGATTTTTAAGAAGAAGACGGACGCGGATGGAAATGTTACCATCTATAAAGCTCGACTTGTCGCTAAGGGTTATCGACAAGTTCAAGGGATTGACTACGACGAGACATTCTCTCCCGTAGCGAAGCTGAAGTCCGTCCGAATCATGTTAGCAATTGCCGCATACTATGATTATGAGATATGGCAGATGGACGTCAAAACGGCATTCCTTAACGGACATCTTAAGGAAGAGTTGTATATGATGTAGCCGGAAGGTTTTGTTGATCCTAAGAACGCTAACAAAGTATGCAAGCTCCAGCGATCCATTTATGGACTGGTGCAAGCATCTCGGAGTTGGAACATTCGCTTTGATGAGATGATCAAAGCGTTTGGGTTTATGCAGACTTATGGAGAAGCCTGCGTTTACAAGAAAGTGAGTGGGAGCTCTGTAGCATTTCTCATATTATATGTAGATGACATACTCTTGATGGGAAATGATATAGAACTTTTGGACAGCATTAAGGCCTACTTGAATAAATGTTTTTCAATGAAGGACCTTGGAGAAGCTGCTTATATATTAGGCATCAAGATCTATAGAGATGGATCGAGACGCCTCATAGGTCTTTCACAAAGCACATACCTTGATAAGATTTTGAAGAAGTTCAAAATGGATCAGTCCAAGAAGGGGTTCTTGCCTATGTTGTAAGGTGTGAGATTGAGCTCGGCTCAGTCCCCGACCACGGCAAAAGATAAAGAAGAGATGAGTGTCATCCCCTATGCTTCAGCCATAGGATCTATTATGTATGCCATGCTGTGTACCAGACCTGATGTAAACCTTGTCGTAAGTTTGGTAGCAAGGTACCAAAGTAATCCCGGCAAGGAACACTGGACAGCGGTCAAGAATATCATGAAGTACCTGAAAAGGACAAAGGACATGTTTCTCGTTTATGGAGGTGACGAAGAGCTCGTCGTAAAGGGTTACGTCAACGCTAGCTTCGACACAGATCTGGATGACTCTAAGTCACAAACCGGATACGTGTATATGTTGAATGGTGGAGCAGTAAGCTGGTGCAGCTGCAAGCAGAGCGTTGTGGCGGGATCTACATGTGAAGCGGAATACATGGCAGCCTCGGAGGCAGCGCATGAAGCAATTTGGGTGAAGGAGTTCATCACCGACCTAGGAGTCATACCCAATGCGTCGGGGCCGATCAAACTCTTCTGTGACAACACTGGAGCTATTGCCCTTGCCAAGGAGCCCAGGTTTCACAAGAAGACCAGGCACATCAAGCGTCGTCTCAACTCCATCCGTGAAAATGTTCAAGATGGAGACATAGATATTTGCAAAGTACATACGGATCTGAATGTCGCAGATCCGTTGACCAAACCTCTCTCGCGAGCAAAACATGATCAACACCAGAACTCTATGGGTGTTCGATTCATCACAATGTAACTAGATTATTGACTCTAGTGCAAGTGGGAGACTGTTGGAAATATGCCCTAGAGGCAATAATAAAAGTATTATTATATTTCCTTGTTCATGATAATTGTCTTTTATTCATGCTATAACTGTATTATCAGGAAATCGTAATACACGTGTGAATACATAGACCACAATATGTCCCTAGTGAGCCTCTAGTTGACTAGCTCGTTGATCAACAGATAGTCATGGTTTCCTGGCTATGGACATTGGATGTCGTTGATAACGGGATCACATCATTAGGAGAATGATGTGATGGACAAGACCCAATCCTAAGCATAGCACAAGATCGTGTAGTTCGTTTGCTAGAGCTTTTCCAATGTCAAGTATCTCTTCCTTAGACCATGAGATCATGTAACTCCCGGATACCGTAGGAGTGCTTTGGGTGTATCAAACGTCACAACGTAACTGGGTGACTATAAAGGTGCACTACAGGTATCTCCGAAAGTGTCTATTGGGTTGACACGGATCGAGACTGGGATTTGTCACTCCGTATGACGGAGAGGTATCTCTGGTCCCACTCGGTAATGCATCATCATATTGAGCTCAAAGTGACCAAGTGGTTGGTCACGGGATCATGCATTACGGTACGAGTAAAGTGACTTGCCGGTAACGAGACTGAACAAGGTATTGGGATACCGACGATCGAGTCTCGGGCAAGTAACGTACCGATTGACAAAGGGAATTGTATACGGGGTTTGATCGAATCCTCGACATCGTGGTTCAACCGATGAAATCATCATGGAACATGTGGGAGCCAACATGGGTATCCAGATCCTGCTGTTGGTTATTGACCGGAGAGTCGTCTCGGTCATGTCTGCATGTCTCCCGAACCCGTAGGGTCTACACACTTAAGGTTCGGTGACGCTAGGGTTATTAGGAAGACTTGTATGTGATTACCGAATGTTGTTCGGAGTCCCGGATGAGATCCCGAACGTCACGAGGAGTTCCGGAATGGTTCGGAGGTGAAGTTTTATATATGGGAAGTTGTCATGCGGACACCGGAAAGTTTCGGGGGCATATCGGTATTGTACCGGGGCCACCGGAGAGGTTCCGGGGGTCCACCGGGAGGGGCCACCCCTCTCGGAGGGCCACATGGGCCGCAAGGGGCAGGGAACCAGCCCCTGGAGGGCTGGGCGCGCCCCCCACCTTGGGCCCATGCGCCTAGGGTTGGGGGGGAAACCCTAAGGGGGGCGCCCCCCTTGCTTGGGGGGCAAGTCCCCCCTCCCTGGCCGCCGCCCCCCCTCTAGATCCCATCTAGAGGGGTCGGCCCCCCTTGCCCCTTCCCCTATAAATAGAGGGGTGAGGGGAGGGCTGCTGGATACATCCCAAGGCGCAGCCCCTCCCCTCCCCAACACCTCTCCTCCTCCGTTACGTGCTTGGCGAAGCCCTGTCGGAGTACTGCTGCACCAACATCACCACGCCGTCGTGCTGCCGTTGGAGCAATCTTCCTCAACCTCTCCTTCCTCCTTGCTGGATCAAGACGGAGGAGACGTCGTCCGTTCCGTACGTGTGTTGAACGCGGAGGTGTTGTCCGTTCAACACTTGGTCATCGGTGATCTGAATCACGGCGAGTACGACTCCATCATCACCCTTCCCTTGAACGCTTCCGCACCCGATCTACAAGTGGTATGTAGATGCAAACTCACTCCCTTGACTCGTTGCTTAGATGAACTCATAGATGGATCTTGGTGAAACCGTAGGAAAAATTTTAATTTTCTGCAACGTTCCCCAACAAGTAACTCCACTTATCATGTTGAGCATTAAGCTTGAACAATGTAAATTTGTGTTGGTGTAGTTAAAAAGCCAAGAGCTTAATGAAACCCAGCTTTGGAAAAGGGATTGGTGGAGATACTTCAGGATCACAACACTCCGTACCATAGGGGACAAAATGGTTGGTCAACTGAAGCTTGGAATAGGATGGCAGATTTATTTCATGAAAGATATGGCCACACAAATTTTACAAAGCTACAGATTCAGGAAAAACAGAAAGACTTGAAAGCTCAATACAGACTTCTTAAGGATTCCCGCAAACAGAGCGGTGTCGGGTGGAACTATCATACACACATGATAGATGCCGACGCACATCTTTGGCGAAACATGATGACTAAAGTTCTAGTGTAGTGCAGTTTGTCCTTGCAAAACTTGATGCCTTGCATTACATGCTTTTTGTAATCAATCTTGTTTTCGAGTAATCTAAGTTCGATAAATCATTTCTTTTACATACAATCGTGGCCAGAAATGCTAAGTTCCAGAATAAGCCCTTTCCCCTCTACGATAAGCTTGGTGATCTCTATGATGGTGAGTTCCTGAGTTGAATGGATTTTCATTTCCTCTCTTTTCGTTGACCTTTATAATGAATTTTCATTGCTATGTTGCCTTATGATAACTTGGGTGTTTGTGTAGGACACATAGCAGAAGGTAACTTTAATTTCACATCAATTGAGGTTACACAAGTCGGTGATGGTGATCCTGAAGTTGAAAGAGAGTAGCATGCCTTCTCTTTTGACCTGAATCAATACGATGATGATGTGCACATGTATGATAATCCAAGAGATGCTGCTCAAAGTGATGAGCCCAGAGATGCTACATAAAGTGATGGCCGAAGAGATGCTATTAAAAGTGATGAGCCAAGAGATGCTACACAAAGAGGTGGTGCTGCTGCTTCAAATAACAAGCATGTGAAGGAATCAAAGAAGGGTAAGAAGTGTGACGATCCAACGGTGGAAGTAATGGCACAGTATGTGGATATCAAGAGGAAGCAAGCGAAGGAGGAATCTGCTCTGTCGGCTGGGTCAAAAAATGCACATGAGTTCTCCATCAGCAAGTGCATTGTTGTTTTGCACAAGATGGAAAGCATCCTCCACGATGAAAGAGCTGCTTCCTACAAAGTCTTCATAAGTGTTGAGAATCATGAGATTTTTCTCAATTCTGCCGCCGAAGATGAAGAGAGTGTTGTTGTGTTTCTTCGGAGCGAACTGGCAGAGTTTCCTCAACATATCTAAGGTAACAATCTTCTGCATCCCCTTCTTCTTTGTGCTACCCGTCAAGATTTAGAGCATGCTGCTGCTATGGGGGAATCAAGAGCAGTTTGTATCTTCTGCATCATATTTTGCTTTATGTGCCAACTACTAGTCAGTTCATATAGATTTATCAGAGAAGTGATCCTATTAGGCATCTCTAGATTTTTAGTTGTTGTTTTCTACCTCGTCCATATTCATCTGTTCAAAACTTGTTAGTATGTTAGCTCATGTTGGAGTGCTGGAGTTCTTAATTTTTCTCTCGGAGGGTACCAAAATTGTACTGGTACTAATAGGAGTAAATTAATTAACTGATATAGTCGTTAAGTTGGTGAATCATCCATTGTTATCAACTGTACAAGGAAATTAAACCGTTGGGATTAGGGATCTCACCATATCTCTGTTTGTGTGCATGAGTGCGTAAGGTCACCATGAGTTTGCATTAAGTGCAGAACAAAGTACATTGTTGAATGATCCCACTTAATTGCCTGCTGTCAATGGTGGTGCCAGTCGTGCTGCTCCTTGCCGCATTGCTGCCTATCATGCTACCGTTTGCTACGATGTTGCTTGCCACTGTGCTACCTTGTTGCGTTGCTGCTTGCCATGTTGCTGCTTGCCGCGCTACCTTGTCGCGCCGCTGCTTGCTGTCGTGCTCTTGGAGGTTGCAGGTGTATGTCAGCAAATAATCATGTGCTGATTGTCAACGATTGTGCATTATCATTGGTATGGATGCATGCATGTATGTATGTACTGCTCACTATCTGCTGAAAATATGTGGTAGCAAGTTGTGGACGATTCAGGATTCTGAGAATGAATGGCTCTGTTATTGTGCACATGGATCTTTATCTAGTATGTATTCCAGTTGCTCTTCAGAAAATAAGAAAAAGACAGTTGCCAGTATATATATTTCTAGCTAGGTTGCATATGATTATATCTTTTAGATCAATAGGGGTGAGCTCCCTAGTTCCGTTTCATAGAAACAATACCAAATTTTAAAACAAGTGCGTAGAATTGGATGAATGAAGTCTGAATTGTGCCTTGTTAAAAAAAGATTGCTATTTTTTGCGTGGTAGAAGATTGCCAACGCTTTATTGACCTCTTGGTTGTGAGGACTGAACATGTTGCTTTTGTAAACTGACATCTATGAGGACTGACAACCTTTTCATGATCTTGTGCCATCCTCAAAACGTGTAGGGTGTATATGCTCTTAGTACAGTTAAACCTCTATGAGCTACACAATTATTTTGTCAGTGTTGTTTCTGCAACTAGGAAATGCTTGTCCTACACTGTCGGGGTGTCATTTACAACCATGTCATCCCTTGGCCTTTTTCCATTCAGCTGTAAAAACTATTGGACAAGATAGTTACTACTCACTCCTATACATGTTTTTCTTACCAACACACTGTTTAGTTCTATTGCAATTTTCACACTAATCATGGGTGATTGTTGGAGTTGAGATTTCCAGGCTTGTCTCACATATATTATCCTGCAGGCGCCCAGAGAATGGAATCCAAGGAGCCATGTGAGCCTGTTGTGGTTGTGATAAACTCGTAGGCCATGGCGCCAGTGACCTGTTGTGGTTGTGATAAACTGTTGTTGCTGTGAAAGATCATGTTGTTATGATAAATTATGATTGTTGGGATTTGGTGATTCCAAGTCATACTGTTATGATAAATTATGTTCTTGCCGTGATGAGATATCATGTTGTTATAAGGGGAGTTAGTTACATTGTAAAGATCGAATTTTTAGATGTTCTACACCATGACATGTCAATATGACAAACCCTGCCTACCAAACAGAAATTTTAAGCAAAGAGGATTGTGGATGGAGGAGTTTTGAGAATTCAAAGGGTTTTGAGGGGATTGGGTGGAAGGAAGGGATTCACCCAATCCCCTGGAATCCCCTCCTCCCCAACCCTCTCCAATCCACTTCTATCAAATGAGGCCTAAGGTGCAACAGTCGTCCTTAGCGGTTTCAGGAACCTATTTTTAAAATAAAAGTGAAAATAAAAATAAAATAAAAAAGAGAATAACAAGCAAAAAGATGAAAAAGAAGAAGATTTAACTAACCGGAAAGTCGTAAGAAAATAAAGAAAAAAACATCCGTCACCGCGTTTATGTCGGTAGCTTTGGGGAGCAACTAGTTGGCGAACGCTCTTTCAGGAGCCTCACAATGATCAGCGCCACTTGGCGTGCTATCAGCCGCCCGCCATGTGTCGCGCTCTCGGCGCTCCCTCAGGATTTTATTATTTTTTCGCACACATTTTCGGCTTTTTAAATGGTTTTTTTTCACGTTTCGGTTTTCAACCTGTCTTCCTTAGCTTTTAGATAAAAAAATCAATTCTTTTTTGCGTGAAAAAACGCTTTTCTTTCTTTCACGAGACTCACGGTTTTGCTTTCGCGAGAGGTATGATTTTGCTTTCGTCAGAGTCACAGTCGTGCCTCTCGGAAACAAAAAATAAACGCATTTTCTGTTTTTCCTTCCGCGAGAGGCACGGTTTTGCTTCCGCGAGAGGCACGGTTATGCTTTCGCGAGAGGCACAGCCATGCCTATCGTAAATGAAAAAAACGCGTTTTCTGTTTTCTTTCCTTCCCCGAGAGGCACGCTTTTGCCTCCGCGAGAGGCACGGGTTGTGCTTTCGCGGGAGTCACGGCCGTGTCTCTCGGAAACGGAAAAAAACATGTTTTCTGTTTTTTTCCTTCCACGAGAGGCACGGTTTTGCTTTCGCGAGAGACACGGCTGTGCCTCCCGAAAACGAAAAAAACATGTGTTGCTGTTGTTTTTTCCTTTCGCGAGAGGCACGGTTGTGATTTCGTGAGAGGCATGGGTGTGCCTCTTTCGTAAACGGAAAAAACCTGTGCTCCCGGTTCGGTTTTTCCTCTGATTTTTTCGTGAATTTTTTTCGTCAAAATCTATCAACATGGGATCTAGTTTTGAAGATCTCTACGCGAAGAATCCAATGGTGAAAATGATTCGAGATTTGAATGCACGGTTTAAGAGATAAAATATTTTGAATAAACGGATCTACAAAAAAAAGAAAAAACTCTCATATTGCAAAGTGGCGCATGTGCAACGTGCCACTTGTCGCAATCTGGAAAGGTGGGAGTAATCTTTGTAATAAGTACTCCCTCCGTCCAAAAATACTTGTCATCAAAATGGACAAAAAGGGATGTATCTAGAACGAAAATACATCTAGATACATCCCCTTTTATTCATTTTGATGACAAGTATTTCCGGACGGAGGGAGTACTCCTTAATTAGTGATTTCGGTAGCTTTGAAAAACCTACTTCTGCCTTTCTCCGGTTAAAAAAAGAATAAATATGTTTCCAGCACAAAGCGAAAAACATATTTTGTGATGGAAACATATTTATTCTTTTTTTGCTGCTGTAAAAATATATTCTTTTTTTAACCGGAGAAAGCAGAAGTAGGCCGGCCCATGTGGTGCAACAAGCAGGCCTTGGCGGTTTCGTAGCGTGAGGGAACACAATTCGGAGAGCATCGACAAATAAATATTCACACTCGCTCGCCGAGCTCTGTTTCTTCCCCGGTTGGGAAAAACGAGTCTTTTCCTGCGACTCGCCGCCCCGCGCCGCGCCGCCGCCGAGGGGACGCCAAGCCTCCGGCTGAAGGAACTCTGAGCCCGCAGGACGCGATTCGACCCCGCCTTCCCATCGGTAAGGGCCTACTTTTTTTCATCTTCCTTTTTTCGTAGACGAGAAACCAGATCCCCTTCTGCAGCAGTAGTTTCACCCTAGACTAGATCCGAGCTGTTTGATCCCATCAGTTGAATGAGATAGATAACACTGATAGCAGTGGCTTTCTTGTTGTGATTTTCCCCATGTGTTGATTGCATCTCAGACCTCGATTTTTTTTCTAGGGTATCTCAGACCTCGATTGGGCGCTGAAGATGCGTAGAAGCAGGGAGGAGGATATCATGCCGAGGGAGGTCAGTGAGAGGAGGAGGAGGAGGAGGAGGGCACACATGGCCACCGCAAGAGATGATTGCGGGGCATCGCTTCCATACGAGATGATCATAGAGATTCTGCAGTGGCTTCCTGTCAAATCCGTCTTCCGCTTCAGAGCAGTTTGCCGCTCCTGGGCTGCGCTGCTCTCCTCCGATGAATTCCGCCGCCTCCACATGTCAGTAGCCAAGGACGCAAGGCGGCGTGCACCACCAGCCAAGCTGCTATACATCTCACCGACCGCCACATTCGACTCCACGGCGGTCTACTCGTGCCCCTTCTCGCCATCATCATCATCGGGGCGCCCCAGAGATCGTGGGGACCTACTGTTCACCATCGACGGTGCCCGTGGCAACTGTGTGGAAGTAGCGACGCCGGCACCATGCCGTGGCCTCACCCTCCTCTATGACGCTCTCGGTGGAGCTTTCTACATCTGCAACGCGGCAACACGAGCTGCTACGCGTCTGCCAGCTTCCACTGAGGAACGAGCAGCCAGGTCCACTGCTGGGCTGGGGTTTGATGCCCACACAGATGAGTACAAAGTGGTGAGGTTGATCAATAGGTTGTGTCATCAGAAGGACATGGTGAGGTGTGAGATTTACACACCTGGAGGCCGCTTTGGGGATCGCTGGAGGCCGCCTGCGGGAGGAGTACCCTTGAGCTTGCATCAGTTTGTATATGCCGCTGTTACAAATGCGGAATTGAACAAATTACCTCCTGTGTTTGCCAAGGGTTGCCTGCACTGGTTGATGAGACCTGCCTCTTTCACCACGACTCCAAGTGTTGCTGTCGTGTCCTTCTCGGTCACAGAGGAGACCTTCACATGTCTCCGGTCACCGCCCTTCTGGGTACCAGGAGCGCCGCCGATCAGGTATGGGTTGTCAGAAGAGCAACTAGTGGAGATGGATGACCAACTATGTTTGGTCCGAGATACTCGCAACACAATGCTTTATGCTAATGTTTTGGAGATCTGGAAACTGCCGGACTATAGCTCTGGTGACTGGTTACTGAGTCACCGGATCAATTTGTCGAGCCACCTGGCAAGAGATTTACGCGAATCACAAATTCTGAGAGTTATTGGATGTTTTGGCATCAATTCCAGCTCGCCAAGGAAGAAGATAGTCATCACTACTAGCAAGCACAAGATTTTCGACAAGTATCAGAAAATGGTTCACACGTATGACCCTAGGTCTGAAGCTCTAGAAACCATTCTTTCAATCACGGAGACACACTCAACTCCATATTATGGGCCCCCTAGTTCAAGGTTTAGTTTCATTCAAGAGACCCTTGCTCCTGTGCATAAAACAGATGAAGAGATAGCCTTATCATCTGACCTGGCTAAGGTGATTAGAGAGATCCTACTCCGCCTCCCAGCTAAAGCAGTGGTACACTCCAAATTTGTCTGCAAGCAGTGGTTCAGATTGATTGAGAGTGAAAACTTCATTCAGTCATACTTTCAGCATAAGAACATGGACAAAAGACCTAAGGTCATGCTTCTGGTCAAGGGCACTGGACAGTTGGCCTTCAGTTTTTCTCCCTTGAATAAATGCATCCAAGAAGCTCCTAGTAACAGTACACTACTTGACACAAAGGTGGTTTGCTCCAAGCCTTGCCATGGGCTGAACTTGGTAAGTACCGAGACGAGGGACTATCTCTGCAACCCATGTACAGGTTTCCACAGGGGCTACTCACTGGGGCCAAGTTTGCTGCAGAGTAAAGCAGAAGAACATGCTTTCACAGTCGGCAATAAGAATGTTGGCTTGACTTTCGACCCTTTGACTCATCAACATGTTATGGTGGCAATCTTCTATCGCCAGAAGGACTTCAAATCTCGTCAATATGACCTGACATGCACGTTACGCTGGTGTAACTCTCGGGATCGTCCCCAACGGAGCTCGGTACCACCTCTGCCTGTGAATGACATGCCACCAGCATATGTTGAAGGAATGCTGTACTGGATGAGTGAACCAAGGTTGGGACGGAGCTGTGAATGGACCATTGTCTCTTTCAACCTTGCTACAAGAATTTTTGATGTTGTCCCTTGCCCTTCATGGTTTGCAAGATGGAATAGCAGAAACCGTTGCCGT
This sequence comes from Triticum turgidum subsp. durum, assembly GCA_900231445.1. Taxonomy (NCBI): domain Eukaryota; kingdom Viridiplantae; phylum Streptophyta; class Magnoliopsida; order Poales; family Poaceae; genus Triticum; species Triticum turgidum. The sequence continues at coordinate 25,476,364 of LT934120.1, forward strand.
GCATTTGTTGTTGAGCTTGAGGGAGTATTATGTGCTGTTCTAGCAGATCCAGTGGCAGAAAAATTAGATGTATGGAAGCTAGAGCGTGGCCAATGGGGTAGAGCATTCACAATTCACCTGGAAGCGTATCCTGACTATTCCCTTAAGACAAGTGTTGTGGTGCCATTAGCTGTTGATCACGATTATGGGAGGATCCTGCTCAACACTGGAAGGAAAATAGGACTGTACGATCCAGTAGAGCAAGCAATTCAAAATTTGTATTCACTTGATCAGGTGCCGGTTGTCAGAAGTTGTAGTAGTCCACACCATAAGTTTCTTGATATGCCTTCAACTTCAGCAGCGAATAGTTTGACATGCTCCAAAGAAGACTCAGCGGCGGAGATGAATAGAATGGACTCTAAGATGATTCCTTGTGTTCCAATGTTATATGAGGAGAGCTTGGCATGTTACACCCGTGTGGCCAAGAAACAATTGTTGTGGTGATGCATTTTAAAGGCACCGACCTTCTTTATATGAAATGTCTATTTGTGATATCTTGCCTGCATGTTTGCGAACTGAAACACCAAGCTTTGATAATGTAATAGTATTAACCATTTTTTTATTGTCAGTATATCATTTCTCTTTCAAAATATAATGACGTGTTCCTAATGTTTATATTATCTGCACAAATACGAGGGTATTACCATAATAATGTTTAAATACAATGTCTGTTAAAAATACTTCTGATCTGCTATTTGGCTCTACGTGGAGGTGCCATATTCAGTTTACCACTGCTCCAACAAAATACTTGCTGGTCCTGGAAAACATGTAGACTACTTGCATTGTTCTTTTATCTCATTATTATGTACGAGCTGTAAGACCTGTGCTCTCCTTTTCTCTTATCTGTATAAGCATTGAAGAGATTTACAGATAGCGCCCAATTTTTCAGAAAACGGTTCGGCAGATCCAATGGCTCGCTTCGTTTCATATTCAAGTGATTACGCTCGACGGCCTGGATTTACCTTACACTATTTACCATTTGTAATTTACTCCAGTACTGGTTAAGTTCAGCAATTGTACATAGCATGACAAAAAAAGTAGCCCAGTTCCATCTAATGTTGCATAGTCATTCCCCAGTATTGTGAGAGCTGGCCTCCTAACAACAGCAACTTGCTGAACATAGGGCATAAGATTATTGTGAATCCTGCATGGATATTCGTCAAGGTATCCACCCGGATGAGCCCCAACAGGACTAGGACTAAAGTACTCCCTCCGTCCGGAAATACTTGTCGGAAAAATGGATGTATCTAGATGTATTTTAGTTATAGATACATCCAATTTTATCCACTCTCCGACGAGTATTTCGGGACGGAGGGAGTACCTAAGTAGAATGATCTCTGCTCAGGATCTGTACGGTAGATATCACGGCAAATATCCTCAACGACAAGCTGCAATACATTAGTTTAATTTCAGTCAGTTCAGAGATCTCATGAACATTGAAAGTTATCACGTAGAATAAAAATGTCATGCACATTAGTTTAGTTTCAGTCAGGGGAAACTTCTGTGCAGGCTGAGTTCTTGGGTGATCCATAAACTGCAGCTGATGATGAGAAACAGTGCATCATGTCAGTGCCAGAAATGACCAGTGAACTAAAATTTCGAAACTCCGCTGATATGTTTTCAATTCAAAGCAACAGTAACCAAGTACTCCCTCTATCCCAAAATAACTGTCTTGAGCTTAATACAAATTTGTATAAGAGCTAGTACAAAGTTGAGACACTTATTTTGGGACGGAGGGAGTAGATCTTAATGTAAACTCCTCATGATCATCAAAAAGCCCAGTTCCTCCCCCCAGAGCCCACAGCCATCGCTATTATCTAGCACATCAGTGACAACCTCTGGGGCGTGCCGGCTGCTGATCTCTCCACCGACAAGCTGCAAGAGCTCTCTTGGATGGAGAAGGGGCGCCCTCCAACTAGCTGTGTACTCAATGCCAGCACTTAAAAACTGGAATGTTCTTTGCTGGAACGTGAAGGGAATAAATTCCGAGCAAAAATTATTAGCTATCCGAAAAACTATTGAAAGCTCTTGTTGTGCTGCTATATGCTTACAAGAGACCAAAAGAACTCATCTCGATTGTGCATTAATTAATACCTTTTGCCCAAAGAGATTCGATCAATTTGCTTTTGTTCCTTCGGGAGGGGCTTCTGGTGGTCTGATTACGATATGGAACAGCTCGGTTTTCTCTAGTGTTGTGGTCTCTTCGAAATTCTTTGCACAAACTATAGCTTTTAAATCCACTCGATCTGCCAATACTTTGGAAACTGGTGAATGTGTATGGACCTTACAACAGCCACGATCGTACCACATATACAGAATGGCTTTTTAATCTCTTGATACCTGATAACGAAGACTGGTTGTTATTAGGGGATTTTAACTATATTCGTTCTCCAGTCGACCGAAACAAACTGGGAGGCTATGCCTCTGATATGTTAAAGTTCAATGAACTCATTCAGGAATAATGCCTAGTTGAATTGCCAATTAAAGGACGATCATACACATGGAGCAACATGCAAGACGACCAACTCTTGGAACAACTAGACGGTTCTTTACTTCTAATAACTGGACAAGTTCATTCCCGAACACTATTGTTTCTGCTCTAGCCAAGCCAATATTTGACTATACCCCTTGCTCTATCAGTATTGAATCAACTATCCCAGCAAGTAAGATATTCAGGTTTGAATCATACTGGACTCAAACACCCTGGGTTCTATGATACTGTTGCAACCTGCTGGTCCAAAGACAGCTACCTCCTAAACAGGACGGCTAGAATATGTCAGACACTTAAACGACTTTGTTATACTCTCAAAAACTGGAGTGAAGGTCTTTCCCGTCTAAAAATTCTGATTCAAAATTCCTAGAAGGCCATTGTTGAACTGGATGAAACTGAAAATCAAGGCCTCTTACTGTACCCAAAACAAACTTCAGGAAATTCTCAAGGCCCGCCTTTAGAAGCTTTTGGACTATCATCAGAATCAACCCTGGAAAAAATGATGCACCATCAGATGGATTCATTTTGGGGATGAAAACACGAAATTTATCCAACATCTGGCAACTCAAAGATATCGAAACAATTCCATTGCCATGCTAAAATTTCCTGGTGGTACTGAAATATTAGATCATGGTGGGAAAGAGAGCATTCTGTACAATGCCTTCAAGGAAAGACTTGGTGAGTCATCCCCTACCAACCAAAGATTTGACCTGCAATATATTATCTGTCCTGTTGGTAAGCTGGAGGAACTCTCTACTCCTTTTCTCTGAAGTGCAAATCGATGAAGTTATCAAGACAATGCCAGCGGACAGAGCCCCAGGGCCTGACGGTTTTAGTGGACGTTTTGTTAAATCATGTTGGCACATAATAAAGCAGGACATATATGAGATCTGCCATGATATTTTACTCTGGTAACCTAAATCTGGAGAGTATTAACACAGGCTATATCACACTGATACCCAAGATACAGTCCCCCGAGACTGTAAACGACTATCACCCCATCACCTTGCTCAACTGTTGTCTGAATATTATTACCAAGATCCTTGCTAACAGATTGCAAAAACTAATGCTAAAGATCATCCACCGTGGTAAATATGGGTTTCTCAAAGGGGGAGCTATCCAAGACCACCTAGATTGGGTGTTCGAATACATACACCAATGTCAGGCGTCAGGTGCTCAAGCTTTCATTCTAAAGTTGGACTTCTCGAAGGCATTTGACACAATTGAACACTCGGCGATGGTTGACACCATGAAGTACATGGGATTCGATGATAGATGGCTTGGATGAATTAAATGCATACTCCGTATTTGGTACGGACAAGTCCTCAGTGCTACTAAACGGTGTTCTGGGAAGACAATTCCACTGTCGTTGAGGGGTGTGGCAGGGTGACCCTCACCACTGATATTTGTCCTTCCGGCGGACTTGCTGCAAGCTGCTGTGAACAACGCCCTCCGCCATGATCTGATAAAACACCCCATACCCCCATCAGGCAGTGCGACTTCCCGGCGACCCAATATGCAGACAACACTATCATTAGACCTTTTGTTAACACATGCATATGGCTTGAGAAAAACAAGATAGCTAAGCACAAAAATGGAGGACATGACTGTTAACAAAAGGTCTAATCACGACTCAGAAATCCGAGGATGCTAGAAACCTAATTGTTGAGTTTTTTAGCAACTTGCTGAAAATTAAAGACAAAGTTCTTTCGGAAAACATACTGCAGGAATTTCTTAACTCCCAACCTTACAAATAATGAAGGCCAACTGTTCAGGAAGGCTCGAGTAGTGCCTAGCTCAAGCGACGTCGTAACACAATTCTCCAAAGAGAACTAATCCTGCTTCATCCAGTCACTTGAACGAACAAACAAGCCTCATGCCTACAGTATATAATTGCAGGTCAGCGGAAGCAAAATATACATCTGCATGAAAGTAAATTGTTGCATAGGAGAAATTATGATTTTACTTATGCTTCTATTGATTGATAAAATAGACTCCAACAGCGCAGCACCTATAAGCTTACTGAACCATCATGAATTCATTTTCCTACCTATTTCCAGATCGCATGACTGGAATCACCATCGTTTAGAAATCAGAAGAGCTAAGCACAGTACTATGAGAAAAGAAATTGTTTTCTCCATTGCCAAGAAAATAATCAAAATAAGCAGTCGAAGACATAACTAAATAATTGATTTAAAGTTCATTGGACAAGAAAAACTGCCAGAATGAAGATAAAATTTTGAAAATCCTAGCAGTACGGACTACATATCTAGTACACAACAGAAACCCATGTAAATTACGGATCCCTAAACACCATTAAGGCAAGCTATAGTTGTAGCAGGACAAAATGAAGCTGCAAAACAGGTAAAGTTGCAACGCCACATCTAAACTTAAAATAGTAGCACACCTTTCTCGCTTACAACAGAATTGCATTGCTAAACCAGAAATCGTCGTTCATGGACATCAGGTAGAGTCCTGCAAAACTGAAATCATTTCTCTAGTTAGATTTAGATCTACAGTTGCATATTTAGCATGCTCCGATTAGTTTCGGTCTCTTCACTGAACTCAGACCATATCATCTAGGATTTGTTCAGCCTCTTTAATTCACTCTATTCTAACTACCAGGCAATCCACATTCATTCCCTTTGTCATGGTTGTTTATCTGTTTGTGGGCGTCGACAAGCAAGATCCTGATATCAAGGATAAGGAGGTGATGGCAATATCGCTGGTGGCCATCGCGCGTGTTCAGCCATGCACGAGGCAGACCTTGCGTCTCCCTTTCTATAATAATAAAGAAAACACTGGTGGCCCTGCTCGACTCCGGGTCTGCGAATAAACTTCCTTGCTGAACTCGTCGTGGCTCAAGCAGCCTCTTGCAAATCCACTCTCGCACTGCACTCTATGCAACAGTAGCCAATGGTGACCGCATCAACAGCACCGGTGTGTGTAGTGCCCTCGCCATCAGTATTGCCAACGGCACCTTCCCGGTGGACTGTTACACCCTGCCTATTGACGGCTTTTATATCAACCTCGGCACTCAATGGCTCGGGACCGGGGACTGACCACATGAGACTTCACCAACAGCGCCATGACATGGCATGGCCAGCAGCCCTCTTGGCTCGTACAGCAACTTGGACGGCATTGGATATGCTGGACGAGCTCCTCGGCGACTTTAGCGAGTCCCATGACGTGGTTCCGGAGTGTGAGCGCAGCCACCGCATCTGCCTCCTACCTAGGACGAACATCGTAGCTGTACGGCCTTAATGGTATGCGCAACCGCAGAAGGATGAGTTGGCACAAAGGTGTGACTAGGCATCATCCGCAAGAGTGAGTCCTCCTTCTCATCACCGGTCCTCCTCATCAAGAAGAACCATCAAAGACAAGTTCCCGATCCCGGTGGTAGATGAACTCCTAGACGAGCTGCACGGCGCCTAATTCTTCAGTAAGCTGGACCTTCGGTCTAACTATCATCACTAGGTGCTCATGCACCCGCCTGGACATTGAGAAGACGGCATCACTAGGGCCTCTTTGAGTTCGTTGTGATGCCTTCCGGCCTCACCAATGCCCCAGCAACGTTTCAGGCCCTCATGAACGATCTGTTGCACCCATACTTGCGACGGTTTGTCCTTGTTTTTTTTTTCACGACATTGTCATATACAGCACATCTTGGTCAGAACACCTCTGACATGCTGCATCAACACCACCTCTTAGCCAAGCGCTCTAAGTGCTCTTCCGGTGAGACCACTGTCGCTTATCTCGGGCACGTTTTAAACAAAGGGCGTGGCTATGGATCAATAAAAGTGCAGGCTGTGGCTGATTGGCAGTGTGTGGCTGATTGGGATTAGCTGTCTGCTACCGTAAATTCATCTATGAGAGGGAGCTCATCATCCTTGTACACGTTGTGCGGCACCGACAACCATGCCTATGGGGGCGCACGTTTGTGGTACATAAAGACCATTGCAGACTGAATTTTTTGCTTGATCAGTGTTTGTCTACGATACCGCTGAATCATTGGGCCAGTAAGCTACTTGGGTTCCGAGTTAAATTCAATCAAGCCCGGGAACCAGAACATTGTTGCAGACGCTCTCTCACACCGCAGTGCAGAACCAGGAATAGTTATGGTGCTATCTATCCCTCGGTTCAACTTCTTTGATGAGATCGGCCAAGCTACAGCCGTTGACCCAGCTTGATCGTGTTACATGCACACATCGAAGCCGGCCAGCTCAAGGCGCCATGGGGTTTGTTGGACGACTTGGTCGCCTTTGACCACCGTCTGCATACTCGGGAACATCAGATCTGTTACCATGGGTATTGGCAATGGCTCATGAAGGAGGACAAGAGGGAATTCCGAAGACCCTACACCACCTGCGTTGTCCTTCCGGACCGTGTCGCGGTACAGGACTTCATTTGGTCTTCTGGTACTTGTCAGCGCGACAAGACTGAACATCTGCATCCTAAGGGTCTGCTGTGCTAACTCGAGGTCTCATCTACTCCCTCCGTCTCATAATATAAGACGTTTTTTGACACTAGTGTAGTGTCAAAAAACGTCTATTATGAGACGGGGGGAGTAGCATTTGTGCAGGCCACTCGATGGACTTCGTGGAGGGCCTCCCAAAGGTGGGCGGCAAGTCGGTCGTCTTGACAGTCGTCGACTGCTTCTCAAAGTATCGGCACTTCATCCCCCTTGCACTTCCATACATGGCGGCTTCCGTGGCACGCGCATTCTTGTGCGCATCCATGGCAACCCGGCTCCTCCAAGCTACGCCAAGCACTACTATAATGCCAAACACCATGACATCCAGTATGAGGCGAGTGCTTGAGTGTGGCTCCAACATGATCACCGAGCAGCAGCATCCCTCCCTGGTGCAGCCAAATGAAAACTATGACCCGGCCATTACGATCCCAACCACATTGTTTACAAGGTCAATGATGTCGCAACCTAACACGCAAGCAGCAGCAACCAGACAGATTATCTGGCTGATTGCCTGGAGCAGCGAGGAAAACAACCTCTATGAAGTTTCTGATTAACATCTTAATTGATCAATGCTTTAACCACAATAAAAGCAATCGATGCTACCATAATACTCATTCAGAAGAAAAACATGAATGTTGTTCATTTCATTGATATTTAAGAAATGCAGTACTGTAGTTGTTGGGGACACGGATCTCATAGCTGAATGTAAAGCTTGAATTATTTTGGGGCTGTTTGGATTGCTACCAGAACTGACCATGCCAAAAATTTGGCTAGCCCATGGAATTTGGTGGTTGTTTGGATCATTGCCGAATATTTGGCACGCCCAGCGACCAGGGCGTTCCCCCGTGTATTTTTTGCCAACGCGCGGGCAAGATGTGGGCGAGCAAAAGCTGCGCCAAAAAATTGGCGTGCTGTTCTTGGTGGGCCCTACATACAACGTAGTGGTACAATTGATATTTTTAAAGGGATTCTGTAGGTTAAGAGCCTGTTCGGAAGTGGTCTGGCTCCTCCAAATCCTCGACTCCGGCTCCTCCTCCCGAAATGCTGCTCCTTGTAAAAATCAGCCCTACAAAAAACTGTTCGACAGCTCTGCTCCGCTCCTGATTCACTCGTGGCGTTGGATGAAACAGAAACGAGCAACTCGCGGTGGCCACTCTGAACCGTTTTTCACTTGGTGGTGGCAGTTCCTTTGTAATTTTATCAACTCCATGATTTTAAAGATCCGAGATCTGGGAAACAGCCGCTCTGCATAACTGCACTGGAGCCGGCTCCACTCCACGTTTTCAGCTCCGTGGAGCTCTAGCGTTCAGTGCCGATCCACCAACTCCGGGAGTGGAGTTGAGGAGCAGCGAGAAACCGAACACACCCTAAGACTGGTTCTGTTAGAGGTAATCAATCGGTAACAAATCCCTGCGTGCTTCCGCGTGATTAGGGCATGTACAATGGTTGATAAGATAGTCTTATCTTAGGTTTTGCATGTAATTTAATGATGACAAAAAAAAGTGTCTACACTAGGTCATCTCTTAGCCTTATCTTCAATAACTCGTAATTCCTAAAAACATGATGAGACATATTATGCTAAGAGATCATCTTTTGTCTTCTCTTAAATAAGAGAAGACAAGCCTTTTCTTATGAGTTCTCTCTCCTCCACCTCATCATTTATCCAATGTGGCACTCCTAAGATATCACCATTGTACATGCCCTTAGTAGATGCATGCAGCATCCTTCGAAAAGAAAGGAGTGCATGCAACATGACGTGCAGCACGGGATTTGTGTTTCAACTTGTGATAATTGTGTGCCATTGTTTTGGCATTTTTTTCTATATAGATTTCATAATAGTTTTTAAATCTGTACATACTTCTCACTTCTAGATAATAGATGCATTTAAATATCTCCTAAATGTTTTTCAAGTAGTATCATGGTACCAGTTGGTTACAAACCAAGCAAAGGCCTCTTTTGCCAAAAATTTGGAGGATACAATGGCCCCAAAGCAAACAACATCAGCTTGCCAAAATTTGGGCATGCCTTTGCCTTGGTCATGCCAAAAGATTGGTGTGGCTAGCTGGGGCGTGAACCAAACACACCCTTTGTGTAGTACTACACCTGAATGCATTCATTGTAAACAAACAATAAATTTGCCAGGGATCAACGTCATCGTGATGCACGTGGGCTGACTCGGCTGGCCTCTCATGGGATTCAGGGTGGGGGTAGAGGTGGCTTGGCACGAGAGAGAGGGGGGCAGGGGCGGGGAGAAAAGGCCCGAGCTCGGCGAAGCGGAGGGGACAGGTCAGAGCAGATAGAGGATGGACGGCCAGCAGAGGGCACCGCGACATGGGGAGGACAGCGGGTTTTCTATCCGCGTGGAGGAGGATCAGCGGCAGAGGGGTTGACCACCAGCGCGGTGGCCGGCGAGAGGGGGACTGGGGCGAAGGAGATGGAGATGGAGCAGCGATGGGCGATAGGGTTTCGGTCCTGCGTTCATTCGGGCTGGAAACCGTGCCCCGTGGGCCAGAGAGGACCCATGTACGAATAATTCGGGATTCCAAAAAAGTAACAAATTCATTAAATAATTTGTCTAAAAAATCATGAAATAATTAATGTGAAAAAGTCATTAAATAATTAGATATTTTTCTATTTTATTTTTTATTTTAAAAATATTTCACGATTTCAAAAAGTTGGAAATTTTTACATGATTCCGAATTTTGAAAAAAAATCTTGCAGAAATCATAAAATGGTTGAATTAAAAAAGATGTTCCAGATTTTGAAAATGTTTGGAAAATCATAAAATGTTCGTGATTTACTTTCACTATTTTGAAAAACAAATGTTCAGGAAATCAAAACATGTTCATGAATTTGAACAAACCTTCGTGAATTCAAAAAAATAATGAATTTTTAAAAATCATTCAGGAATATCAAAAACTGTCCACGAATTTAGAAAATCGTTCCCATTTTTTGTAAAAAAAAACATCATCGGTTCAAAAAATATTCACGGATTCGAAAGATGTTCTTGCATTTCGAAAAAAAAGTGTTTTCGAAACAAAACAAAACAAAAAAGCGCATACATTTGGAAAATGCTCTTCCATTCGAAAACAATTCACAGGTTTTAAAAAATCCACAGTTACAGAAAATGTTTGTGATTTGTATAGATGTTCATGACTTAAAGAAATCATGAATTTGTATAAAATGTTGACGGATTCGAAAAATGTTCCCAAAATATTGATTACAAATTTGGAAGATTTTTGCAAAAATGGAAAAGGAAAGGAAAAGGAGTTCCTATGGAATCACATGTGATCGTGTCCAAGTAGTAGTACAGACGCATGAGCTGGGCCCATACAGAGGCATGTCGGACTTGTTCTGCAGCGGAACGTAGCGGCTGGTCGACCCTTTGGAAGATTCTTTCAAAGCTGCGGCGTCACTCATTGAAACATGTCGCCTAGTAGGACTTGTGTTGTTACACTGTGTGGTGCGGGAGGCGGACTCATGGCGCCATTCCCTGCTGAACTGCACGATGGCCAGAGGTGTCCGGTCTCTGTCCAAGGAGGAGACAGTGGGAAATATGATGCCAAACCAGGGAGCATACCAATGCCAAGCTGCGGATTTTCGCTAATGATAATGATAGAACCATTATTACATGTGGAGCTGATGCCGTGTTGCTTGCTTGTATTCATCTCATCGTGGTTATCCGAGCTTCAGGTGCATGCTCATCCAAGCCACCAAGTCCTGCAAGTCCGGTGGCACAGAAAGGCGGTGGCTGAGTAAATTTGATTGTTCTCGTACAGCCTCTGCGTGTACCCGTTCCACGCGTGACCGTGCGTGTGAGTTGCATGCGACATGCCATCGATGCAACAAGCAAGCAAGCAAGTCAAGTGACTTATTGGAACCCTTAGTAGGATGCATTCCCATGTGGAAGCGTCAAGTGTTGGTGTTAAATTATTTAGTACTACTAGTAGGGATTGTAACGATCCCCACAAACTGTACGTACTCCAGTCGTAGTACCATTAGCACGAAACCCGAGGAATCCTGGTGCAGCAGAAAAGCTGATGGACTTTACCGTACTACTGTACTTTGCCCATCCACATCCCAGCTCTGCGACAGGAGATGGACAGGCGACCGGACGGCAGTCTATAGCTCTACTTTAATGGCCTATATATGCCTAGCCTTGATTACTACTCAGGGGATGGAATTTTTGTCAAAAAGACCATCTGCCGAGTCAAATTATCAGAAAAGACCACCTCTAAAATAAATTGACAGAAAGGACTGGCTGCACCGTGGCGGCAGGTGCGGCAGCGAACACGTGTCAGCTGCCGCCAGAGGAGCAGGCGGCAGCTCGGGCTTAACAGTTTCTTTTGTCCGCGCGCGTGCTACAACGGAACGGACGGAAGTGATGGGCCCTGCCGCCATAGTGCCAGACGGCAGCTACTGCTGTTGCGTGTGCGCCGCGACAGGCCAGGTGGGCCATGCCGCCACAGCACGAGGCGGCAGCCGCTGACTCCGATTCAATACAACTGGCCAGATGGACGGGATGCTTTAATCTGAGCTGACACAAGTTACTTGAACGTCGCTGCATGCTGCTTGACTTCCATCCGCCCATATGCGTGCATGCATGGCGTTGAGACACTAAACAGAAGCCAATGCTTCAATGCGCCTCTCGCACTCGCCGTCCGGTCTGCCTGACAGCACGTAGAGGCTGCCGCCTCTGCTATGGCGGCGGGGCCCACTTGGCCTGTCGCGGTGCGCTGGCAGCAGCAGTGGCTGCCGCTCGCAGTGTGGCCGCAGGGCCCATCATTTCGATCCGTTTCGTTGCATCTGTTGCGCGGATGAAAAAACCTGTTACACCCCGGCTGCCGCCTGCGCCCGTGGCGGCAGGGACTGCCGCCAACGCGTGTGGCGGCAGGTGCCACGTGTCGGCTGGCGCACCTGCCGCCACGGTGTAGTTGGTCCTTTCTGTCAATTCGTTTTAGAGGTAGTCTTTTTTGGCAATTTATCTCAGCAGGGGGTCTTTTTGAACAAAAAAATCCAGGGGATGATGTGGAGAGGTACACGTGACAAGCGGCACTACACAGGTCGCCTTGTGCCAACAGCTCTCGGGATCCTGTCAAGTACTACTATGCGCGTGCCCCATCCTTTTGCAAAAAGAATGAATGTCGCTGCATTCCGTGTTTCATTACTTCTACTACTTACTACTGATCCTTTCGTCTCGGTGCAGTGTGCAGCAATTTTTTTTACTTGTATAGTTACAGTAGCCATCCGTAATGCAATTAGGGTATTGCGTTGTTGCGGAGGCCGAGTGTAATTGATATCTTCACGATATTAATATATTCCCTTTATCGAAAAAAATACACGTACTGTTGTTGAAAACAAATATTTCCTGGCTAGGTATGTTGATTTAATACTTTAGTGGGGAATAAAAATGAGAGTTTAGATATACTCCCTCTGTTCCTAAATGTAAGTCTTTGTAGAGATTTCATTATGAAACACATACGAATGTATATAGATGCATTTTAAGTTTAGATTCATTCATTTTGCTCCGTATGTAGTCCACCTAATGGAATCCATACAAAGACTTATATTTAGTAAGGGAGGGAGTAATTGGTTTTAGAGCGTTTTGTAGGTTGCCGATTTTGGAGTGCACTCTACATGAGAACCGCTAATTTTAGACAACTGCTAGAATTACTCCTTTTCCTCTCCAAAACGCTCTTAAACTCCACAATCTCTCATTTTGATTCCAAGCTAAAGTCTTGATCAACATACACAACAATCTCGAAGTACTCCAAAAAAAATTGGAGGCTTCAGAGCCTAATTGCAAAGTCACACACTCCAAAATTACAATTTCAAATTTTGTGTCACCTCGTGGGACCCACATGTAATTGTGATACAACATTCAATTCTCTCCTCACGCTACAAACCACACACCCATACACACAGGTCACTCGCATCAGCGTGTAGCGCCACCTCTTCCAGCCTTAGCATCGATGTTAGCCCAGAGCTCCTTCACCCGGATGAAATTTCTGTTTTGACCTTATACGCGAAGATTAGCACGAATTGACCTCGTTTGGAAAATACTTTTGAATCTGACCTTTTTTGGTCAGGCCAACATCCTTGGCGTTTAGATTGCACTGGAGACGCCACGATCAATGGCGTCTAGCTCTGGCCCACACTTACACAGCTAGTGCTGATGTGGTGCAGGCGAAACGCCATGAACCTTGGCGTTTGGGCAAACGCCACACTCCTTGGCGTTTGGTGTCAGACACAAATATGTCCTAGCCTAGCTTAGCTAAAGCTAATTGAGAGCTCATGTAAGAAAAAAAGCTAACTAACAGCTTGGCTAGCTAGATAGAGAACATTCAGCAGAGTCAATCAGATGCCGAGTAAAGGAACATATAAAGTACAGTCGATCGGATGATTTGCATTGCAGAGTGCGACACACTAGTAAGACATCACCAACACTGACTCTTGAAAAAAATATTGTATTTGTCAGCGGACTGGTTCGGACCAGTCCGCATGCAAGAATATGAAAGCCAATCATCCAATCATGTTCGCATACTTTAGAAACGTGATTTAACAAACCGAACATTTTTTTTTGCATGCTAAACCCAACGAATTTGCAAAGACAACAAAATTCACTTAAGTTCACGCATAATACCTCCGTCCTGATTTATTGGTCCTCGCCGTATTTTGCTAAATTTTGATCATAGATTTAACTAAGAAAATATTAATGCATGTCACAATAAATATATCCTTCTATTCGTATTTGAACATAGTTTCCAACATTATTATTATTTGTGACATTCACTAATATTTTGTTATTTAAATTTAAGATCAAAATTTGGCACAAAATACGAAGGGGACCAATAAACCAGGTCGAAGATAGTATGGTGGAGATCTTGGTCTGGACGGCAAGGGAGTGGAGAGGAACGAATAGGGTTAGAACGAAGAGGAAAGGCACCGGTGATGTGTTGTGTGGACGCCCACCCGTCCGGTCACATTGCTCTAGAACGGCTGCGTCCAATCACGTCCGCTCTCGGTAATGTGGAAAGAAACTGACGGAGCCATCAGTTGTGAACGGGGATGCTACGTGGCTCCTCTTTGTCGTGTGTGGCTCTCGGCATCTGTGTCGTTTGTCGTGCGGTGCTTGTTCGCCGTGAGCCCGTGACGGCAACGTCAACTAGTTGCCGTGAAACAAGGTTTGTCGAGTGTGGCTCTCGGTGTTGTTTACTTTGTTGAGTGTCCGTGTTTTGGCTCTCGGCGAAGAGCCTGACAACCGGCGTATACGGAAATTCCAGTAGTGGTTGGGGTCAGATCGTGTGGTCGGACCCGTAAGTGGCACGAGTTTGAACACCTGCAAACCTTCCATAAATTTGATGTCGATTTGTGAAAATTCAGACGACTTGATTTACAACACCATGTTGAATGACAAAAAAATCGGGTTGGAATTTTTACCGGCGATTAGCAACACCGAGTTAATGGCCCGAAACCGTGCAGTTCATGCTTGACTAGGAGTAATAATTCAACGAAGGCAATCGTAGTTCCTGTTCCGCTCACAATACGTGCAAGGTGTCATGGACTCTTGCATGGAGCACATCATTTGCATGGAAAGAAGAAATAATGCTAACATGCAAGCTCGCCCAAGGAATATGGCGTTTACCCAAAACGCAAGTTTGATACTAACATGCAAGCTTGCCCAAAAGATTTAACCAGCCAGCTCTCGGTAGTTTTAGCTAGGCCCGCCAGACAAGGACACATTTATGTGTGTATCACCAAACGCCAAGGACAATGGCGTTTTCTCAGACGCCAAGGTTCATGGCGTTTTGCCTTTGCCACATCAGTGCCAGTTGTGTAAGTGTGGGCCAGGGCTAAACGTCATTGATCGTGGCGTCTGCAGTGCAATCCAAACGCCAAGGACGTGGCGTGACCAAAAAAGGTCAGATTCGAAAATATTTTTCAAACGAGGTCAGTTCGTGTTAATCTTCACGTGTAAGGTCAAAACAGTGATTTCGCCCCCTTCACCCTTGGTGCTGCCATTTGCCTTCACCACACATGAATTCCAAAGACAAGATAATTAGCTAGCACAGGCTTCGTCGGACACCGGTCAACATGCGCGAGGAGGGCATCGGGGCGCCACACACGTGGGAAGGACATTATGCTAGGCATGGCACCAGGCGAGAGAGGTCATCGACCAAATCAGCAGCCGGAACTAGAGTGACACCACCCAGTCAGTAGCCAGGACGACAGATGACCGATAGAAATACAATATGGTCCAGTGGGCTGACATATGCATGCCAAAGGACATGGGAGGGCTAGGGCCCTGTTTGGATACTCTAACTTAGTTAGAGGTTAGAGTTAGTTTCTAACTTGTGACTAACCCTGAACTAACTCTAGCTTTTGTGGTGTTTGGATGAGAGGGTTAGATTGACAATAAATGCACTTTCTCAATCATTTGGTCTTCTTTTCAGCCGGATTCGTTGTGGTCGGCTCTTGTGTGGCCTCCTCCCGCTCAGAAATGACATAAACGATCTTTACAAATCAAGTATCAAAAACATGATAAATTTTATTTTGTCCATACAAAACATTATGGTCAGCTTGCAACCATGTATCTCAAATTAGGATATCTCATCCTTCCACTAAAAAAAATCATCGTAGCACGGCACAAAGTTAGTATATTACCAGTTACTAACGTAGACTCCAGACGGATTCAATCCAAAAATCATGTAAATAGCTTGTACTGAATAATTCACATTGCATGAGACACGACTATCTGGAGCAACACACATGCAAATAAACAGAGATTGCTCACAGTAAAAAAACTAAGATGTGTCCAAAATAGAATACCAAAACTGTATAGCAGTAACTTATTTCCATCAGAGAGATACTACCCAAGACTCTATTTTGTAATCGCCGCCACGTCGATGCCCAGGCCCTTGAGCGTCTCCGGGACCCCCGCCGCCCTCGTGGGGTTCCCCAACGCCGGGAGGAGCTGCGTGAGCGCGATGAGGCTACCTAGGCCCGCGCTGGCCATGAAGGCGAGGTAGAAGAACATGTGCACCGACCGGAAGGGGAGCAACACCTCGCTCCTTATCTTGCCATGGAGCTGCTGCTGCCGCCGCTACAAGAATCGATCGAGGCCATCAACGACGAGCCCAGAGCCGAGAGCCGCTCGGCCCCCAATTGCAGAGGAAGAAGAAAGACGACGGGGCGGCTACCTTACCTCGTTGCCCGGAGCGGCGGAAGGGGGAGGGGAGGGCTTGTTCGCCGCGGAGCATCGGGCGCCGCCGCGTGCTCTGCCGCTGGAGGATAAGGAGAAAGAGGCCGACGGCTTCCGAGAAATCAGCGGGAGAAAGAGACGGGAGGGGCAGAGGGATTGGGGGTGGAGGGGCAGAGGCAAGGAGCGGAGGGTAGCGGTGGCGGCGGCGGGATGCGAACGGGAGGGAGGCGGGATGCGATGCGGGATGGATGCGGTGCGGGATCCAGGTGCGGGATAGATACTTTTTTAATGGGACCCACCACATCTAACCCCAAATAGCACCTCCCCACCGGGTTGATTTTTTTGCTGGGTTAGATGCAAATAACTCTACTCTAACCCACATGTTTGGATGTTTTAGGGTTATTTCTGCCTCAACTAACCCATACTAGCTCTAACCCCCTGATCCAAACAGGGCCTAGGTATTTTTGCGTCCTGCCGCATTAATGTGGCCCTTATGCTACGGTTGGCGGATTTTTCACGGGGATGGAGGTTTATGGTTGTAGTTTCTTTAATCAAAGCATCTCCAGAGCTGAAAGTGCAATCATGCCCTTAAATCATTTTTCGATGCTGATGAAAATATACATATAGGGGGCTAATTACGCTTGCTAAGTGCTTACACATGATATTATTTCCCTTGGCATCATTGTGCAGGGATCATGGACTCATCACACGATATATGACTCAAGCGTTGCGGTATTGAGAAAATAAGCGTAGGCTTTTTCATTTAATCTTGAGTTATAGGGATCCCGCACTGTTAAGAAGTGATCAAAGGGTTCATCCAAATTTGATCAAGTCATCATCTTGTCACTGTCATCCTACACATTCACAACTCTACAAATATGACTTTGTTAAAATCCCACTACCACCAATACTACTACAAGAATAACTTGGCCAAAAAATCACATGCCAAAACTACCTCTCTTGTGTCTTCCTCCGGATTGTCCGAACTAGGTCCCGAATCGTCCACACGGGTCCTGGAGCATTCAGCTAGAGCACCAGAACATACACATAAGTTAACGCCAGAGCCAAATTGCCTGGATCGTCCGGGTCCCTATGCGGATCATCCGGACATCGCCCGAACACCACACATGAATGCCTATCCAGAGGGTGATTTCATCTGGGCAGGCTCGGACTTTCGGACTTCACCCTGGACATCTAGCCAGCCCATGTGCTCAGTCGCTTGCATTTCCGAAGCCGGATTTCCTCCTCCCGCCTCACCTCCATGAGCGCGCGGTTGTAGTACACCTTCGTCAACTGTAGGGTGAACCCGGAAACCAACCTGTGCGCCTCCTCCTCCACCTCCCCCATCGTGGCGTCCTCCTCCTCCGAGCTCT
The DNA here is from genome assembly GCA_900231445.1 of Triticum turgidum subsp. durum. NCBI lineage: Eukaryota > Viridiplantae > Streptophyta > Magnoliopsida > Poales > Poaceae > Triticum > Triticum turgidum. Next base: position 25,493,943 of record LT934120.1, read on the forward strand.
CCTGCTTCGAGTTAGGAGGTTGTCCCGCCGAAATGCAGGATGCGTGTGGGGCTTCCTGAAAGGACCGATATAGTTGACTAGAGGGGGGGGGTGAATAGGCAACTAACATTTTTTAGCTTTTCTTTACCAAATTAAACTTTGCATCAAAGTAGGTTGTCTAGATATGCAACTAGGTGAGCAACCTATATGATGCAACAACAACAAGTACACAAATAAGCAAGGGATACAACACAAATAAGCTTGCACAGGTAAAGGCACGAGATAACCAAGAGTGGAGCCGGTGAAAACGAGGATGTGTTACCGAAGTTCCTTCCTTGTGAGGGGAAGTACGTCTCCGTTAGAGCGGTGTGGAGGCACAATGCTCCCCAAGAAGCCACTAGGGCCACCGTATTCTCCTCACGCACTCACACAATGCGAGATGTCGTGATTCCACTATTAAAGCAGACCCATCAATTTATTGATCAATTTTTCTTGACAGAAAATTCCTTAGGCTGGTCGTAGCGGGAGTATCATAACTAGCATCATACATGCCAACTAGGCAATTTTGATGAGGTGGCATAGAATTAAATGAAAAAAGAGAGAGAGTTGAGTATCATATCATGATACGGTATCATAATAAATACTATGCTAGTATGTGTCATGCATAGCAATAAATAAAATATTGTATGATACTAATGTATGATACTCTACATTAGGGAGGTAGTATCATACACTAGTATCATATGCATGATACTACTATATGATACTCCCCATTACGACCAGCCTTTCCTACAGTGGAAGTAATATAGGTAGTAACATCACACATATCTAGATAAAATAGATGATGTGGCAAGCAATAAATGAAGAAAGAGAGGCATGTGGTAACATAACTAGTTACTAAGGCTAGTCATAGTGGAAGTAACTTAGCTAGTAACATAGCGCACTTCGAGAAAATTCTGCTTATGTGGCAAGTAATTAATGAGAGGTGGTAACATAATATGTTACTGTAACATAGCGCTTTCCAAGATAAGATGAGTCTATGAGCTAATAAATAAAGTCATCTATGCTGAACTTACTGTGCGGACGACAGTATCCGGGCCGAATAACTAGAGTTACTAAGCTCCCAGGAAATAGAGGCCTGTGAGCGATCTGGTAATTTTTTTCGGTGATGGGCCCCTCCCGTCAGTGTAAGGCCTCCGTGTATATCCTCTGCAACCGACGTTCCCGTCTGGTCAAACTTCTTTTCTCTAAGTCGGTTGCAAAGTGCTGATGGGCCCCACACGTAGTGTCAGGTCTCGTTTCTAGAGAGAGGGAGAGTGTTTCGGGGGAGTAGGCCAAATCACCGGTGCTTGGGTGGTTGTTGGAGAGAAGGCACCGGCTTTCGCGTGGCATGCCGTTGTTCGATCCATGCTCCGGCCGCCGCATCGTCCATGTCTTCGTGTGCTGCGCCTGCGCGCCACGAGCGTCCACACGCTGATCTGTGCGGCCCTGTTGCTATTGCGGTTCCGGTACATGTCGACGAACTGTCGCTTGCCGGCGCTGACGTCCTCACAGCGGTACTTGTGGAGCAGCCCCCAGGCTTCCCTGGACTTGAGCGCCTTGTCCTCCGGGAGCTTGACAAGGGTGAGCACGGGCGCGTCGACGAAGGGGTCGCATGTGACGAGGCACCAGGAGAGGTCAACCCATCAGAGCCTCCGGTAGCAGGAGGCGACGCTGTTGGAGCCCCCAGGCTTCGTGTGCTAGAGGCACATCCGGAAAGCAGCCTTGTCTAGCTTGGGCTGCAATTCAGAGTTTCAAACATCAAAAGCACTGAACCAAAAAAATGGGGTTTAACAAGTGCAGCAAACTAATCAGACGTTGTTTCATTCGATCGCCCCATCTTTTTTGGTTGTGCCATACTGTCATTGAGACACGCCATTGCCAGACATCAATCCATGGATGGACACAAGGGGATACATAGCCTAGGTGCGCCAAAAAGTTCCTGCAGCTACCGAGCTTCATTGCTCTTGATATTTGAATTTTTTGAAAAACACACTTTCGATGCTCAAAAAAATCTTAAAACAAATATGTGAATACGTACACATATTCCTAAGGACTTGTAGAAATCTAGAGAAGAAATACTTTGTATTTTGGGAAATACAAAAAAGAGAAATTTCTAACAGAAATGGCACCTTTTTTCTCCTATATACTGTCAGAAATTTGTTTTTTTCTATAGTCCAAAACAAAACGAGATTTGTACCGAAACTTGCAGCGGTTATTCGGAATGTGTATATGCATCCCGGGAAATAATTTCACATTTTTTTGAAACTTTAAAAATACGAATTTGAAAAAGTCAAATATAGAGAGCACTGGTGCTCGGGTGCTGCAACGCCACTCTCCTAGGTGCGCCTGCTTCTTGCCCTGTCCCGCCGGCCTGGTCAACATTCCATCTTCTCTTCCCTCTTGACGTCATTCAGTTTTCGCTCTTCAAATTTTGATTGGATGTTCTATCATACCGTATGTGTCTACTAGGTGTTTGATAAATTGTCTATGCTATTCTTAATCTCTGTCTCTTCATCTCCAGCGACGAGCCAATGACCGGCTACGGCGACATGCGTCATCTCTAGTGGCGAGACATTGTCTGGCGACGGTTACGCGGGGAGTTGCAGGCATGCCTACATTGGTATTCACATTTACAGTATCAGTTCTTGTTGATAATATGTTGTCTTACTAAGTAGTAGACTACAAGCGTGCTCTCTCGTCCCGTGGTCGTGTACCCGGCAAGCAATCTGAATGTCTCGTAGGACCAACTGCAACTGGAAGGGCAGGGCACATGAAAAGGGGAAACGATTGGAGCACTACGCGGTGGGGCAGGTTCGGTGCACGTCCTCCATGCATCGAGCACCCAAAACGTGAGAGCAGCCGGATGCACCCTGTTCCACGGTACTGTCCGTCGTGTGGAGCGCCTGGTTTGTCATGATTAAACTGGTGTGATCTGGGACATCGAGAGCTCAAAGTAGTACTAATGGCGTGGGGTTTTCTCTCTTCAACTTTTTTCCAACTTGACTTTTTGAAGCTGGCATCGATTGTCGCCGAGAGGATCGAGAACTTGGATCGGGCCCACTGGAACCTCACGAAAGACACATACGCTCCATATACACATTTGGGTGGACGGCCCATCACTAACACTAACAAGATCATGACCCAACCTGGTTCCTCAAACCGTCCATATACGTAAGCATTAGCCCGAAACACCTAGGCTGGTTAGTCTTCAGGGATCTTGAGATTTTCAATCTAGCTTTATTGGCTCGCCAAGCTTGGAGACTCTTACAAGAACCAATGAGCTTGAGTGCGAGAATTTTGAAGGCTGCATACTACCCTAACACTACGGTCCTAGACGCCGAGTTGGGGTCAAAACCATCTCAGATTTGGCGAGCTATACTTGAAGGACGGGAGTTGTTGAAACAGGGGCTCATTCGACGAATTGGCAATGGTCAAACTACGGAGATATGGAGCGACAACTGGATACCGAAGGAGATGACGCCACGGCCCATCACGTCACTGGTTGCTCATCCTCCTAGGTACGTTTCGGAATTGCTATCCCCGGCGACAACCTCCTGGAACGAGACTATAGTCCGGTCAGTGTTCTTGCCCATAGATGTTGATGCTATCTTGAAAATCCCAGTTTGTACCCGCAATGTTGAGGACTTTTGGGCATGGTACCCGGACAAGAAAGGCAAGTTCAGCGTTAGTTCGGCATATAAGTTTTTGCTTAAGACAAAAATTCAGAGGGAGGAGTGGCTGAACGGAAGCAGCGAATCATCTCACAACGAGAAAGACGAAAAAGCTTGGACATCCTTGTGGAGACTTAAAATCCCGTCGAAGGTGAGGATCTTTCTTTGGAGGCTAGATCATCACTCACTCCCCACAACTGATGTCTTGAAGAGGAGAAATATGTCAGACAAAGATGTGTGCCCGCTTTGTGGATGTGAGGACTCATGGAGACATGCGTTGGTAGCGTGCACAATGTCCCGGTGCGTGTGGGCGCTGTCGGACGAAAATTTGGTGTCTCTAATGGCGGAGAACGAGGAATCCAACGCAAGAATTTGGTTATTTGATCTTAGTGAAACTGGACCATGCTAGTTTCACAAGGATGGTCATCACGCTTTGGTCAATATGGTATGCTAGGAGGAAGGCTGTTTATGAATCCATATTTCAGTCCCCAACATACGGCGTCCTTTATCAATACTTACATTGACGAGTTGGGACACAATGATGCTTTTCGAGTGCATGAACGTACTGTTGCTGCACCACCACAACCGAAAAGGTGGCTTCCTCCACCAACTGGCATTGCGAAGATTAATGTTGATGGGGCTGTGGTACGATCACGGAGAGGAGGTGCAGTTGCTGCCCTATGCCGCGACCATGAGGGGCACTATTTGGGCTCTTCGGCGATGGTTTATCATGGGATCACGGACCCCTTAACCCTGGAGACATATGCATGCCGTGAGGCTCTTGCTTTGGCGGATGACTTGGGACAGCAGAGAGTTTGCGTGGCATCGGATTGCCAAGAGGCGGTTAATGATATCAATAGGGGAACAGGAGGCCCCAATGCTGCGTTGGTACATGAAATAATGAACCACTGTAATAGTTTTATTACTTGCTCTTTTGTTTTTGAGCGTAGGAACTTCAATTTTGAAGCTCACAATCTCGCCAAGTTTGCTTGTAACCTACATATATGTAGACATGTTTGGTTGGGTAACCCCCATGACCCCAATCTTGTACCTATGACAATTGCTTCTGAATAAATAAAGCAGGCAAGATTTCTCAAAAAAAAAACGTAAGCATTAGTCACAACCCCGTATTCAGCTCATATCTTGGACGGATATGAGGAGACATAAACAAGCCCGGGAGTGTAGCACAAACTCCACCAAATCCCCCTCCCCCGGCCTTGCTGGACCAGCCATCCTCTCTCTCTCTCTCTCTCTCTCTCTCTCTGCTCCCGGCTAACTCCAGCGGTTGCCATCTCTC
>LT934120.1:25518608-25560790 GCA_900231445.1 Triticum turgidum subsp. durum
TGCGTTGGATGCGAGTAAATAGCAATGAAAAAGAGAAGTGACGGACGAGGGCGAGGGCAACCCAGCGCGGCAGCGCCGCCGCCCATCGATCTACCTTCCCGGTGTTCTCCGCCGTCGCCGGCGAGGTCGCCGCCGACCGCCGCGCTCCAAAAGCCACCCCCGCATGTTTCCTTCCTTCTCCCACCTCGAACTCAAACTCGCCGGCTGCGGCCATTGATGCACCCTCCGAGCTCGGCCCGGCATCGCGCCGTCGTGCCCCGCCGCCGGCGGAACTGCACCACTTTCGCCTAGCGGTCCCCGCGCCTGCAGCCGTGTTGTGTAGCCGTCCCCCTCCCGCAGGAGCGAACACACGCGCAGGCCCTCTCGCGCTCTCCCGGAGTCCGAGCGGTGACCGCTCCCGCCGCCGAGCGTAGGCCCGACTCGCGCGAGGGTGGCCAGGTCGGCGAGAGCTAGAGGAGCCACCGGAATCGAGCCGCCGGCTTTGGCTGGCGACGGCTGCGCCCTGTCGCCCGCGTACGGCCATGAACGGCGCCAGCCTGCCTTGGACCTCGACCTCCGCCGCCTGACCCGCCATGGTCACATCTGAGGCCGTGCGCCGGATCTAGCAAGCTCTCCTTCGCGACGAGCAACCAACTTCTCGTCCCCGACGAGCAACCGAGCTCTCCCCCCATGGAGCTGCACGCATACAAGGTGCTCGACGAAATGAGGCAGAGAGGAAAGGATTCAAAAGAGGAGGTTGAGGCTGACATGTGGACCCCATGTGTAAGCCATAGCATGAGGAGGGCGTGCTATGTCGCTCTACGTGTCCTTGGCGACGAGGGCCTCGTTATCCTTAGTGGCGGACCGCTGTTGTGTGGTGGCGGCTTTTCTCTCCGCAGCATTGGCCCTTTGGCTATCCCTCTTGGCCGTTTCTCGGGCGAGCTGCTTCAGCGTGAGCACCTTTTTGGGTTTCTTCTTCTTCGGGGCCACGGGCCGGATGGCGATGGCCTCTCCAATGGCGGTGGCGGCGTCCTTTGGGTCGGTGGCCATGGCGGGAGCGGGAGGGCAGGAGGGTTACGGGCGAAAAGGGGGAAATGTGAACGTTGTGCCCTCGACAGGCGGGCTGGAGGATGGACCAGGGCGTGCGTCCCTCACGTCTGTGCTCTCCGCCTCGACGCAAAGTGTGCCCAAATTAGGGCCAGATATGGGCCGCGGAGGGACAAAAAACGGACGCTCGTATGTTTGTATCGGCGTGTTGGGCCGTTATTTGTGTCCGTTTCGATTCAAACGAACAGAAGCGGATCAAATGCGATATCGCATTGGAGTTGGCTTGACTTGTTTGTAGTGTCCGCTGGCTGACCCGTCGTTGTTATGCCGGTCGAAGAGGATGACGGCGAGGGACTCTTGGTGGTTGGTGCCATAGTGAGCACCAGGGACCTGAACTGAGCATACGACAGACTCTTTGCCCCTTCTCCAGGTTTTTTTTTGAGACACCCTCTGCAGCCCCTTTTCTCAAGGTGACGACGCCGGTGCTTGGATGGCCGGATGGCCCTGCAGCGTCCCGGTTTGCCGGCCCATAGAGTGATGTCACAGGCTAGCGCTGGCGCAGGAGCCGCAAAGTGGGCAGACAAGCACTCGGACACGAGCGTCAACAAAACGAAGAGCCACCCTAAAAAAAAACAAAAAAAAACGAAGAGCCTTCTGCGCTGGGATTGGTCGTTTGTTGATGGAGGGGCATGGAAAGGCAGTGCGATTGATCGAATCTAAGATTATCAGTTAATCCATATATGGAACGATGTGATTTTTTTAAAAAGTAACCACATTCCATTAAACATGAGGATTACAACGCACTAGCACGTGGAAACCCTACAAGACATCCAGAGAAACTGATGTCAAGAAGTTATTCTTTTTTTTTGTGAAGAAGTTATTCACAAAGGAAACCTGTACAAAGAAAATATACGTTTTGAACATCAGATCCCCTTGCACCTTGCCGAACTGTCACCCATTGGTCACCACCGCTGCCGTAGCGCCGTTGGAGGCATAGCGGATCATGCTTCAAAGTCAGATCAGGCATATATGGAGCTGTTCCGCAAGCCACTCACGGACAACCACGTTAAGGCCATCCTAGCTCTCTTCGGATGGGATGCGGCGGTGCTACCCTTGCAGGGACGAGGATCCCCTGCCGTGACCTAGCCTATACCTTTGTGTCATTGACACATGGGTCCCGAAGAGGATGGGGCTCATCTATCAGTGACTCAAAGGCAGTGTATGGCAGGGATTGCAAAGTAAGAGGATCCACATCTGATGACCCACAAGTATATGAGATTAATTGTAGCCCTTTCGATAAGTAAGAGTGTCGAATCCAACGAGGAGTAGAAGGAAATGACAAGTAGTTTTCGGCAAGGTAATGTCTGCAAACGTTGAAATTGTAAGTAACAGAGTAGTTTGATAGCAAGATAATTTGTAACAAGCAAGTAATGATAGTAGTAACAAAAGTGCAGCAAGGTAGCCCAATCATTTTGAGGCAAAGGACATCCCAAAACGGTCTCTTATAATAAGCAAAGCGTTCTTGAGGGTACAGAGGAATTCCATCTAGTCACTTTTATCATGTTGATTTGATTCGTGTTCGCTACTTTGATAATTTGATATGTGGGTGGGGATCGGTGCTTAGGTGCTGTTCATACTTGAACAAACCTCCTACTTATGATTAACCCCATCGCAAGCATCCGCAACTACGTGAAAAGTATTAAGAATAAATTCTAACCATAGCATTAAACTTTTGGATCCAATCGGTCCCTTACGGAATATCGCATAATCAGGTTTTAAACTTCTGTCACTCTCGTAACCCATCATCTAATAACTACTCCACAATGCATTCCCTTAGGCCCAAATATGATGAAGTTTCATGTAGTCGACGTTCACATGACACCACTAAGGGAATCACAACATACATACTATCAAAATATTGAACACATATCAAGTTCACATGATTACTTGCAACATGATTTCTCCTGTGACCTCAAAAACAAAAGTAACTACTCACAGATGATAATCATGCCCAAGATCAGAGAGGTATTAAATAGCAAAATGGATCTGAACATATAATCTTCCACCAAATAAACCATATAGTAATCAACTACAAGATGTAATCAACACTACTAGTCACCCACAAGCACCAATCTATAGTTCCGGTACAAAGATTGAACTCAAGAGATGAACTAGATTTTGAGAGGAGATGGTGTTGTTGAAGATGTTGATGGAGATCGCCCTCCCCAAGATGAGAGAGTTGTTGGTGATGATGATGACGATGATTTCCCCCTCCGGGAGGGAAGTTTCCCCGGAATCGCTCCGCTAGAAAAAGTGCTCCTGCCCAAGTTCCGCCTCGAGACGGCGGCGCTCCGTCCCGAAAGTTCTCTCCTGATTTTTTCTAGGTCAAAATGACTTATATACCAGAAGATGGGCACTGGAGGTGGGCTGGGCTGAGCACAACCCACCAGGGCGCGCCTTGGGGCCCAGGCGCGCCCTGGTGACTTGTGCTCACCAGGTGGCCCCCCTACGGTGGTTATTTGCTGCAGTATTTCTTGTTTATTCCATAAAAAATCTTCGTGAAGTTTCAACTCATTTGGAGTTGTGCAGAATAGGTAGTCTGACGTAGCTTTTTCAGGTCAAGATTTTCAGCAGCCGGAATTCTCCCTCTTTGTGTGAACCTTGCATATTATGAGAGAAAAGACATTATAATTACTCCAAAAAGCATTATTATGCATTAACACATTATAAATAACGGTAGGTAAAATTTATGCAAAATGGACGTATCAACTCCCCCAAGCTTAGACCTCGCTTGTCCTCAAGCGAAAACCAAAATCGAAAAACATGTCCACATGCTTAGAGAGAGAGGTGTCGATAAAAAAATACACGCATAGAAGCATCATGTGAATTATTATAACAATAGCAAACTTAAACATGAAATTTTTATCATAGACTTCTCATGAATAAGTAATAATTCATCACACTATTGAAGTATAAAGCCTAAACTCTATTGGAAACCAACAAACTATGTTCTCAGTCAACTTTACAACTACAATTCATCATCTTTTCAGGAAGGGTCATGTGTCGGAGCCTTTAGGCAAGTCCACATACTCAACCATCATGTAGTCTTCTATGATTGCTAACACTCACCGCATACACATGGGCAAAATGTTTCAACCGGACACATAGAATGATAGGGGCTTATAATTTCGCCTTCCAATGTATTCACCTCAAGGGTGATGTCAACAATAATAACTCATGCTACCCATATTCAACTGGATATATGTGGCTAGATCTTTCCTCACCACATGATGCTTGCCAAATGAGAAAAATAAAAAGGAGTAGAGAGAAAAACTTTGACTCTTGCATAAAAGTAAATACATAAAGTAAAAGATAAGCCCTTCGCAGAGGGAAGCATAGGTTGTCATCCGCTTATTTGTTTGTATGCTCAACCCCTTAATGCAAAAGAACGTCACGTTATATTGCCCCTTATGATGGCAACCTTTATTATGCAGTATGTCACGTTTATTCTTTACCATCACAAGTTTGACAACACTCAATTTTCTCTTACACTAAATGATCTCACACTTTTAGAAGCAATTTTTATTGCCTTATTGCACCGATGACAACTTACTTGAAGGATCTTACTCAAACCTTAGGTAGGTATGGTGGACTCTTGAAAATAAGATTTGTTTTAAGGGTTTTTGGATGCATAAGTAGCATCTCTACTTGGTGCGGAGTTTTAGGCTAGCAAAGATGGGGGGCAAGCACCACATGTTGAAGGATCTATGACAATATAACTTCTATGTGAATATGAACAAACATAAATCATTACGTTGTCTTTCTTGTCCAACGTCAACAATTTTGGCATATAATATTTTGATGGGGGCTCACAATCACAAAAGATTTTTAGGATAGTGTATATGTATGTAAATCTTCTCTTCCCTTTTTAATTCTTTCATGAGTTGCATCATTGACTAATGCTATGTTTGTCAATCTCTAATCAAATTTTCTACTTATACTTTTCCTTATGTGGTGTCATTACCTACCATAAGATTAGCATATGATCTTTTTCATTTATTTCCTTCTTTTATTGGAACATGAAAGTAAAGAAAGCACTCAAACTAACCTTTATTATATGTCTCGCACACGATTACAAAGATAGATCACTAAGCAAACTCTCACAAACAAAGGATCGAACTAAACTTTTATTCATCTAAAGCAAAAGATAACTAAGGATTGAACTAAAATAAGTAAATGCAAAAGATAGTGGGGGTGATACGATACCGGGGCACCTCCCCAAGCTTGGTGGAAGCCAAGGGGAGTGCCCATACCCGATACTCAGTTTTCTTTTGGTGATGAAGAAGAAGGTGGTGGTGATGAAGTAGAGGCGATCTTGTCCTCGGGTTTCCATGGCAGAGGTCCACCATCATAGGAGGAATACCGAGTCTCACGGGTCCTGCAACTGGCAGCCAAACTCATACCTTTAAACCTCGCCTCATATTTAAAGACTTGGTTTTGGAGATCATAGATCTGGCTTTGAAGGAAGTTGATTTTCTTGTTGAAGATGAAGACGATGTCCTTCATGGACTTGCCATCCACCTTGAGATCACAGGTAAAGTCCATGATCATGAGGTGATTGGCATTGAGTCAACGCTCCACCATCCCCTTGCACCGGAAGACCTCTTGCTCCATAGCTTCAAGCTTGGCCTCCATGGTTCCCGTCCCCATGGGACCTTGCACATTGCAGATGTGCAGCACCCCCTCATGCATCTGGATGACCTGAGGGTGTTGCACCACCTCCCGCAAATATGGGTTGATGACGTTCTTGAAGAACTTGTCCTTGGAGGAGCTTGAAGCGGCCATGGTAGATGGGATCTGTCAGAAAATAGCAAGGAAAAGAAGACAAAATATTTCTTCATGATACGGTGGTAAATAGGTTCAGGGGGTATATAAAGATTTTTTTACCTTGGGAAACAAGCAAACGGAAGAAAAATGGAATCTGGAAGGTACCCCAGGTGGGCACAACCCACCTGGGCGCGCCCTGGTGTCTTGTGCCCACCAGGGTAACCTTCCTGGTTGTTTCTTACTTTCCTAATTTTTCAAAGGGTTAATTATCCTTTTGCCCTCAGTGGTGTATCTGTGCTCAGTTTTGCCCTCAGATGCAAATTGTGCTCAGTTTTGCCCCTAATCCATGCACAGCTACTATGACGAGGCCAAACGGCCATATTTGAGTCCATTCTGTCCACCAGCGTTAGGTTGTGGGTCCGGAGCTTACACGTGGGACCGCGTGGACGTGGGTCCGGAGCTGACATGTAGGCCCGTGCAACTAAATCCCCAAATCATTCGTAGCTCACTCTGCCCATCCGCTTCTCCGCCGGCCGGCTGACCTGCGCCGCCGCCGGCACTTGCGCCGCGGCCAGGACCTGCCCCTCCACCAGCTGCACGCCTACTCCACCGCTATGTTTCTGCGCCTACGCTCCACGGCTGCCTGCGACGCCCGCCACCTTCCTGCGACGGCACGGGTGGGGCGCCCGCCACCTGCTCGACCCACGGCGCGGCCTCCTTCCGTGCGCCCGGCCGGAGCGCTCAAAGGTGGGGGGCTGCTGGAGCTATTTGAAATAGGAGGAAGAACCCTAGGGCGAAATGGAGAGCAGCGGCGACCCCGGAGTATTTGGCGAGGCAGGCATCGGGCCAGAGATCCGCCGCGTCCACGACTGGGTTCCCGAGGGGTAAGTCTCACCTCCTGTTTAGATTGAGCTTAGTTGTGCATTTGAACACTCGATTCGAGTAGGTTTGCCCAATTAGTGTGCTGATTGCGTCTCTGTTTTTCGCCGGTTAGGATGGAGTTGCGGTTTGCTTTCTTGATGCACATTAGAAGGGACCGGTACATGTTCGATGCAAAGGATCAGAAGAAATACCAAGGAGGTTTTGATTATCGGTTGCCAATGGCTAGTAATTGGAGTTTCAGACAATTTGGGGAGGTAATTTGTAGCCAATATCCTTGGGGTTTGCTTGATGAAGTGGTATACAAATACTATGATGGGGAAAAGAAATGGGTGACAGTTAGTAATGATGAAGAGCTAGCTACCATGTTTGTTAGGCATAAAGAGAAAGATAATTTTCATGTGAGGCTGCAAGTTGATGTGCTTGAGCAGGCATTTGGACCTAGGATGACGGGTGCAACATCTCAGGGAGAACCAAGTCGTCGTAATGGCATCTCTAGCTAGAACAGTTCAGTTGGTGCACGGCGACGTGGTGGCTCGACAAGTGTGGGCAACAACAGTAGGGTCCCCCTTGAAGTGGAGCATGATGACTACAATTCTGGGGTTGATGAAGAGAAGCTATATTCTGATGTTATTCGGAATTTATGACGGGCACCTCGGGCTGATAACCAAGATGAGGCTCACAATGCAGTCCGTGTGGATGATGACGCGGTGGGTGAGGACGAAGACCTTGCAGCTGTTGAATGGGACCCTTTGAACCCTAATTTGGAAGAAGGTACAGTTTTTGCATCCATGAATGAGTGTAGAAATGCACTTGTGACATACTGCATCAAGGTAGAACGTACTTTCAAAGTTGACAAGAGCGATCAAGTACGTTATAGAGTGCATTGTCCGACTGAGGGTTGTCCATGGAGGTTGCTCACATCTAAAATGCGAAATAGCACTAATGTTCAGGTCAAAGCGAACCCTTTTAAGCACACATGCCAGGAATCAACCCTTAGGAAGATACAATCAATAGAGCCAAGTCAAGATGGGTGGCAGAAGAAGTAAAGAAGTGGGTGAAAGAAAACCAGCAAGTGGGTCCAAAGGAATTGCAGAAGAACATCAAAGATAAATTCAAGATAGATTTACCATACATGAGGTTGTTCAATGGTAAACAACATGCTATGGATTCTATTTATGGTAACTGGCAGGAAAGTTATCAATTGTTGTATTCATTCAAAGGTGAAGTGGAGAGGACAAGCCCAGGTAGTATTGTAGATATTGATCACCACACCGTGGAGTACACATTCAGGGGAGTGACAAAGACCAAGGAATGCTTTAGGAGGGTTTTTGTCTGCTTTGAGGCTTGTCGCCGGGTTTTTTTGGCAGGTTGCAGGCCTTATTTGGCTATTGATGCCACTTTTCTCACAGGGGGTTTAAAGGACAGTTAGTAGCAGCTTGTGCAGTTGATGCACACAGTTTTGTATTTCCAGTTGCCTACGGTGTGCTGGAGACAGAGTCTGAGGAGAGCTGGACTTGGTTTTTGCATAATCTGCGCCGGGCTATTGCACATCCCAATGGGTTGGTCATTCATACAGATGCCTACAAAGGTTTAGAAGTGGTCGTGGACAATGTGTTCCCTGGAGTAGAGCGTAGGGAATGCATGCGTCACCTTGCTGCAAATTTCATGAAGAAATTCAAAGGAAAGGTGTATACCGACAATTTATGGCCAGCATCTTTGACTTGCAGTGTGAAGAAGCACAACTACCACTTGAGGCAGTTATACATGAATCCCAAAGTGAAAGAATACTTGGAAACACACCACTCCAAGTTATGGGCCAGAAGCCAATTCAGTGAACTGAGCAAAGTTGACTATGTGCACAATAATCTAGCAGAGTCTTTCAACTCAACGATCCGGAAACTAAAGGGTCATTATGTGGTGGATTTGCTGGACATGATAAGGATAGAATACATGCAGAAATTTCATTATCGTGCAGGAATAGCCGAGGCAAAATTCATGGGCCACATTATCATCCCTGCCGTGATGAATGAACTGATGCAGAAAATAACAGGCTTGGAAATGAACATGACTCTTTGCTCGGGTACCACAGCAGAGATATCATATTTGTATAAAGAGAAGAGGGAATGGAGATATCCAGTGGATTTAGAAGCTAGAACTTGCAGTTGTAGGCAATGGCAGATAACTGGGTTGCCATGCATTCATGCCTTGTTTTTCATCACTTCTCTCCCAGGTCCAGCAGGGAACATTCAGCAGTATGTGCATGATTACTACTCTGTTGCAAGGTTCAAAGGCACATATGCTTATGCCTTGCCTGCTATGGAGGGAAAACAAGACATGGTGGACCCTGGATTCAAGCTTTGCGCTCCAGCTCTGAATAGAGCAGCAGGTAGACCAAGGAAGAGTCGAATCAGACCTTGCAGCGAAGGAGCTGGACTTGGAGCGAGGAAGCGTAAGTGCACAAGATGTGGTGGGTCTGGTCATTTCGGTAAGTATTGTGATAACATAGTAGATCCAGCGTTCGGAGAGAGTTTCGATGAAGGCTTTGATGAAAATGATGGACAACAGCCGATTGCATCAGATGAGGATTTTGACGAGGTTCGAAATGATGATGGTCAACAGCCGCATGATTTTGACGATGATCCAAGTGAGGCTCCAAATAGTGATCATGGTGATCCAAGTGAGGCTCCAAATAGTGATCATGGTGATCCAAGTGAGGCTCCAAATGATGATCATGGTGATCCAAGTGAGGCTCCAAATGATGATCTTGATGATCCAAGTGAGGCTCCAAATGATGATCCAAGTGAGGCTCCAAATGGTGACCAACCTTCTATTGTTGTGAGTTCTGCTAGGTATGTAAATCTTGCAAGGGTTTGTACATTTATGGGTCACTTGACATGATCTCATTACCCTTTATGTTTTGCACAACTCTATGATAGGTTTGAAGAAGACACACAAGGCACCGACAACCAAGAGGAGAAGATAAGAAGCAATGAGCACAAGGTGCACAAGGAGCAAAGTGATGGCAAGAAGCTCAAGGAACAGACAGAAGCCCGAACGCTATATGTGAATAATTATGAAACATTATGAATAATGTTGTATTTCTGTTGGATGATGTTAGAACTATGTTTGACATGATGTTTAAATCTCTTGGATGATGTTTGAATGAGCACATGGTTTTTCCTTTTTTTGATTTTTTGAATTTTGTTTTGCTCATTTGAATTCTGGTCAAACCTAACTTTGACCAAGATTTAAACAAGTCTAAAACATCAAAATGAAGAACTAAGCCTGGATCCTTCTTAGTCAATCCAAAATGAAGCTGTGGTGAGGTTTTTGAAATTTTCATGAAAAATGTGCTAAAATGAGGGGTCCAAAGGTAGGGTAAACGGCCTCATCTCTAAGCAAGGTTTTTTTCGACCTTGTCTAAATCAGCCAAATAACTTTCCTAAACATATATTCTATATATTCTATATATACAGACTATGTGCGCTGGTTTTTCCATTTTTTGATTTTTTTAAATTTGTTTTGCTCATTTGAATTCTGGTCAAACTTAACTTTGACCAAGATTTAAATAAGTGTGAAACATCATAATGAAAAACTAAGCCTGGATCCTTCTTAGTCACTCTAAAATGAAGCTGTGGTGAGTTTTTTGAAATTTTCATGTTTATTTCCCCAAAACACTTCTCGTCACTTCATACAAAAGAGTTTGAGATACTCGAGATATCATACAATACACATGAACTTATCGTTTAAATGTATGTAAACCTTGTTTATCAACTTAAATCGTTAGTATATGACATAAGAAGACTATGTGCGTAAGTTTTTTATTTTTCTGATTTTTATTTAATTTATTATGCTCATTTGAAATCTGGTCAAACATAGCTTTGACTGCTCCAAACCCCTCCCAAACCCCGCTAATCCTAGCGTTGAACCAGGACCGTTCATCTAACCCTAGCGCTGAACAAGGGCCGTCGATCTAACCCTTCTAGAAGGAATCTGTGGGGAGGAGGGGGGCGATCCGGGAGATGCAATCTGATTGGCTGGGAGATTCTTTTTTTTAAACAAATATCGGGCGCGCTGGATGGACCATTGGGCCGTCTCGTTGTCTGGGCCTGAGACCGCAGTAAATAGCCCGTCTCAGCCTTTCCAGGCCTTGCATGCATGCATGGGAGGCGGTGACGTGCATAGGCTGCGACGTGGGTTTACATGCGCGGGAGGCTGCGACGTGCATGCATGCGAGCGAGGCGAGCGAGGCATGCTAGGCGCGCTAGGCTAGCGAGGCCAGCTAGGTGGTTCAACGAGTCAGATGCACCGTCCGGTCAAAGAGCTATGCAGTGATTCAAATGCACACACGCGCCCCATGCATGCATCGTTTTTGTGCAAAAATTTAAGAGTGCAAAGCGTAATGGATACACACACGCGTTCTGATTCACACACGCACCATTCTCACCCTTTCTCTCTTCATCTCCCACCCACAGGCCTATAAATGGGGTGCCTATCTTCCTCTCCCACCCATAAGCCAGATTCGATCCATTCTCTCCAACTTCAAACACCCAATTGACCGAGCCCTCCCCAAGCGAGACCATGCAGTTCAACGGGCCGACCTTCAGCCGTCCGCCTGTCGTGCCGGAGCGGCGCTACCCACCGGGCGTGCTCGTGGAGAGGGAGCTCCGCGTGTGGTCTTTTTCAAGGTGGAGGGGTTCCGTTGAACTCACCCGCGCCTTCCTCAGAGCCGGCTATGCCCACCTCCCACGGGGCTCACTGATGATGTTCACCCTCAACGAGGTTCGTGACCGCGGCGGCATCCTCCTACTGCTCACGGTCACCTTCACCAACCCGTTTGACGCGCGCGAGCTCCTCGGCCAAGTCTTTTGGTGCGGCTGCGAGGCCATCGTCTTCACCGTCTACAACATCTACACCAACTACGAGAACATCTTCCCCACTCCAGCCGGGATGCACTCCCTTCCCTACGACGACGAGGAGGAGGTGTGAAGATGAAGACGGTGTTAAAGGGGCGCGCGCGGCCAAAGTTGAAGGAGGAGATCAAGATGAAGACTGTTTCGTTTTTTATTTGTTGCTTTTCTATGTCGTGTCGTGTCGTGTCATGTTTCGTCATGTGTCCGTGAACTGTCCGTGAACTTATTATTGTAATGGTACTTGTGTTGCATCTTATCTAAGTTATTTATTAGGGTTTATTATGTGTGTTAAAAAACGCCCGTGCCCAAGCATATAATTTCTTCTCTAAACCAAGTCATGAAGCTCGAGAACTTGTGGTTGTCATTAATGAAAATCGGAGGGGGTGAGAAGCCCTCCGTTTTATTCAAAAAAAAATAAGTCATGAACTAACATGCAAATTTATTCCGTTTAAATCCTAAACCAAGTGCCACTCTAACATTAAACCAAGTGCCACTCTAACCAAAACCACGTGGCAGTGCAAACATACGTTTTCAACCTTCCAACCCTCCAAAATTTCAGTGCAAAACAAAGAAAACCACTCTCACGCATGTGCAAACATTCACGGTCTCACATTTTTTTTGACAAATTTCACAGTCTCACTATGTATACATTCCTTCCCTACCCATGTCAAACTCTTGCCATCTGTCCCAGCGGTTACCAGCGCAGCCCTAAACACCACAAACCCACGCGGTCTTGGGTTCGAGTCCCCAGCCGCACCAATTTTTTGTGCACTTTCCACCCTTCATTTTTTAGACAAATTAGTTTCTACTCAATGTAGTGCCCTTAAAAAAGGTTCATTTATTTTGGCACTAGGTGTAAACATCTACCAGAGATGAGGCACATTTTCCATGACATTTTGGTCTTTGATTTAAATCACGGTGTATTTGAATTGGATTACTTAAATTGCTATTAAATATTTAATAGCTCCAAAAAATTTCTAACCTTAATTGTTTGGCTCTGGAATAATTCATTAGCTACATTTCATTGATCAAAAGTTTCTGAATTCCTCATTTCTTCTCCTTTTTTTCAACATATTTAAATGTTGGTCACTTCTTCTCTTTTTTTTCAACATTTAAACAACTTTGACCAACATTTAAACTAGGTGAATTTATCATACAATTTCAAGATTAGAAATTCCTCCATAATTCATGCCTTTCCATACATTTTCAACATTACAACTAGTGCGATTACCATACCTACAAATGCCCAAAAGTATTTGCAAATGGGTATTGGTAGTGCTTGATCTTCAAGCTTCCTGACCTTCTTCTTCAACATCCTAAGCTCAACAGCTAGCTCTCTGTCAGTGCGTGCTTCGCCCTCCATCTCTTCTTTCGGAGCACGTGCTGCGGCCACTGCAGTTTGGGGCAGCATGCGCAACCATTCATCATGCTCTTATTGCAGTTCATTTATCAGAGTCTTGGCCAGAGCATCGACCCAAAGAAAGAAGCATGTCACCTGCATGAACATGAAACAGATCAACTGATTGCTCAAAGATCCCGACCACGAAAATGGTGCAATTGTCCTGATTCTTACCCCATTCTCGCTGCACACGTAGAACGGACGATTGTGGTTCCTCGGTGTGTGAGAAACCCTCCGATCAATGCTCACCCGGCACCGTGGACAGACGAAGATAGGCATCTCCACACGCGCCCGGCTCTGCATCCGCGAGGTGGCGCGGGAGCTTGCGGAAGACATGGAGCTCGGAGCCGAACGGGATCTCAACGCCGCCGCGCCCTCCACAGCTAGCTTCCCACCGCTGCGCCCTCCACAGCTAGCTTCCCACCGCCATCGTGCTCTCGCTCTCTCGCCATGGTCAGCGCCGTGCTCTCTGTCGCCGTGGTCACCGCCGCTGCCCGCTAATATAGCACACCCACAATGGCTCTATGCTCAACGGCTCTCTGCTGGGTCCCGCAAGCCACGCGTGCAACGGTCTGAATAAAATTGGCCGCCTCTGCCGCCTGGTCCCACCTGTAAGGGCCGAGTCAAAACGTTGACCTGACGGAGACGCCAAAGTTCACAGAACGAGTCGGTGCGCACGGACTAGGGGTAAAATTGAGCACAATTTGCATCTGAGGGCAAAACTGAGCAGATGGACACCACTAAGGGCAAAAGGATAATGAACCCTTTTTCAAATATTCCAAAACTGAGAAAAAACATTTTTGCGGATTTTTTGGATTCCGTTTACTTACCGTATCACGTACATCCTCTTTTTTTTCACATTCTGGAGTGTTCTGGAAGGTCTCTTTTATGTGTTCTTCCGGTGTCATGGTTTGGATAATATTACTTTCAACATTAATGGGCGTACCTGAGATATAATGTTTTATTCGTTGCCCATTAACAACTTTCGGGTTAGTACCTTCGGCATTATTTATTTTGATAGCCCCAGACCGATAAACCTCCTCGATAACATAGGGTCCTTCCCATTTTGAGAGGAGTTTTCCTGCAAATAATCTGAAACAAGAGTTGTACAAAGAACATATTCTCCAACTTTGAACTCACGCTTTTGGATTCTTTTATCATGCCATCTTTTAACTTTTTGTTTAAATAACTTGGTATTTTCATAAGCTTGGGTTCTCCATTCATCTAATGAGCTAATATCAAATAACCTCTTTTCACCAGCAAGTTTAAAATCATAGTTGAGTTCTTTGATTGCCCAATATGCTTTATGTTCTAACTCAATAGGCAAATGACAATCTTTTCCATAAACCATTTTATAAGGAGACATACCCATATGATTTTTATATGCTATTCTATAGGCCCAAAGTGCATCATATATTTTCTTAGACCAATTCTTCCGGGACCTATTGACGGTCTTTTGCAAAATTAATTTTATTTCTCTATTGCTAAGTTCAACTTGACCACTAGACTGAGGATGATAGGGCGATGCAATTCTATGGTTAACATCATACTTGGCAAGCATTTTACGAAAAGCACCATGAATAAAGTGTGAACTACCATCAGTCATTAAGTATATAGGGACTCCAAATCTTTGGAAAATAACTTCCTTAAGCACTTTAATAGAGGTGTTGTGATCAACACTACTAGTTGGAATAACTTCTACCCACTTAGTAACATAATCAACAACAACCAAAATATGTGTATACCCATTAGAGGAAGGAAAAGGTCCCATGTAATCAAAACCCCAAACATCAAATGGTTCAACAACAAGTGAATAATTCATAGGCATTTCTTGACGCTTACCGATATTACCTATTCTTTGACATTCATCACAAGATAAGACGAACTTACGAGCATCCTTGAAGAGGGTAGGCCAATAAAAACTAGATTGCAATACCTTGTGAGTAGTTCTGTCACCTGCATGATGCCCTCCATAAGCTTCAGAGTGACATTTCCGTAGGATTTGTCCCTGTTCATGCTCAGGTACACAACGTCTGATAATACCATCTACCCCTCTTTATAAAGATGTGGGTCATCCCAGAAGTAATGTACATAGAAGAATTTTTTCTTTTGTTGGTATGCAAAGCTAGGTGGTAAATATTTAGCAACGATGTAATTAGCATAATCAGCATACCAAGGAGTGTTATGAGAAACATTTATTGCAGCTAGCAGCTCATCAAGAAACTATCATCAATAGGTAGTGGGTCATCAAGGACATTCTCCAACCTAGACACGTTATCAGCTACGGGGTTCTCTGCTCCTTTTCTATCAATGATATGCAAATCAAATTCTTGTAGCAAGAGAACCCATCAAATAAGTCTAGGTTTAGCATATTTATTTTCCATAAGATATTTTATAGCAGCATGATTGGTGTGAACATTAACTTTAGATTTAACAATGTGAGATCTAAATTTATCGCAAGCAAACACCACTGCTAGAAATTCTTTTTCAGTAGTAGGATAATTTCGTTGTGCATTGTCTAGAGTTTTACTAGCATAACGAATAACATTTAATTTCTTATCAACTCTTTGTCCTAGAACAGTACCAACAACATAATCACTAGCATCACACATAATTTCGAAAGGCAAGTTCCAATCAGGTGGTTGAACAATAGGTGCAGAAATTAAGGCTTTCTTGAGTGTTTCGAAGGCTTCTAAACAATCATCATCAAAAATAAAAGGAACATCCTTTTGCAAAAGATTTGTAAGGGGCCTAGAAATCTTAGAAAAGTCTTTGATAAATCTCCTATAGAAACCAGCATGACCAAGGAAACTACGAAAACCTTTGATATCTTTAGGACATGGCATTTTCTCAATTGCATCAACCATAGATTTTTCCACCTCAATGCCTCTTTCAGAAATTTTATGGCCCAAAACAATACCTTCATTAACCATAAAGTGGCACTTCTCTCAATTCAAGACAAGATTTGTTTGCTCACATCTCTGCAAAACTCGATCATGATTGCTTAAACAATCATCAAAAGACTTCCCATAAATAGAAAAGTCATCCATGAAAACTTCGATAATCTTTTCACAAAAGTCAGAGAATATAACAGCCATACATTTTTGAAAAGTAGCAGGTGCATTGCATAATCCGAAAGGCATACGTCTATAAGCATGAGTTCCAAAAGGACAAGTAAAAGTGGTCTTTTCTTGATCAGGTTGGGAAACAGGTATTTGTGAAAAACCAGAGTATCCATCAAGGAAGCAAAAATGTTTGTGCTTAGATAATCTTTCTAGCATTTGATCAATAAAAGGCAAAGGGTAATGATCTTTTCTGGTTGCTTTGTTTAATTTTCTAAAATCAACTACCATTCTATAGCTTGTAACAATTCTTTGTGGAATGAGTTCATTCTTATCATTAGGAACAATGGTAATACCTCCTTTCTTAGGGACACAGTGAACAAGACTTACCCATCTACTATTAGCTATAGGATAGATTATACCTGCTTCCAGAAGTTTTAATATTTCCATTCTTACCACTTCATCTTTGGATTTAGCCAACGTTGGTGATCAACAACGGGTTTATCATCAGGTTCCATATTAATCCTATGCTGACATAGACTGTGACTAATGCCCTTTAAATCATCAAGATTATATCCAATAACAGCTCGGTGCTTCCTTAGAACTTTCAATAATCTTTCTTCTTCATGTTCTGAAAGGTTAGCACTAATAATAATAGGATATATCTTCTTCTCATAAAAAACATATTTCAAAGTGTCTGGCAATTGTTTTAATTCAAACACATGATCACCTTTAGGTGGAGGAGGACCTCCTAGAGTTTCAATAGGTGAATTGTGTTTAAGCAGAGGGCATTGTTCAACGAAAATCTTATCTAATTCATTTCTTTCATGCATATGTAAATCATTTCTATGGTCTAGCAGATATTGTTCTAAAGGATCAATAGGAGGCACAACAATAGAAGCAAGACCAATTATTTCATCCTTACTAGGCAATTAATTTTTATGAGGTTTTCTACTAAACTTGGAAAAATTAAACTCATGAGACTCATCACCAAAGCTAACACCAACAGTTTGTTTCTCACAATCTATTTTAGCATTAACGATGTTCAAGAAAGGTCTACCAAAGATAATGGGACAAAAATCATCTTGTGGGAAACCAAGAACAAGAAAGTCAGTAGGGCATTTTATTTTCCCACACAAGACTTCAACATCTCTAACAATCCCAATTGGTGAAATAGTATCTCTATTAGCAAGCTTAATAGTAACATCTATGTCCTCTATTTCAGCGGGTGCTATATCATTCATAATTTCTTGATATAGGGAATAGGGAATAGTGCTCACACTAGCACCTAGGTCACATAAACCATGATAACAGTGATCTCCTATTTTAACTGAGACAATGGGCATGCCAACAACATGTCTATGCTTATCTTTTTCATTGGGTTTGGCAATTCTAGTAGATTTAGCATAGAAATAAATAACATGCCCATCTATATTTTCTTCCAGGAGATCCTTAACCATAGCATATTTTGGCGGTAGGCCAAATTTTTTGAAATATGGAGGGAAACTTTGCACGCGGTGCAGCCAAACACCATTCACATTGAATGATAGTGTGCATCGCAAACGATTCTTATGCTTTACGTGCATGGGATGAGTTTGATAATTCAAATTTTAGTGGAAATTTCCCCAGGTATGTCATTGCATAATTTAACATCGCTTGCTAATTTGGGCACACAAAAGAGCGTACAACACATAGACCACACTTACTAAATCGAGCAAATTATTAATTAAACAGATCCAGTTGACGTAAACATTGCACTAACAAAAGACCAGCATTAAAAACAAATCCTAAGTACACATAATTTTAACAAATCCGCTGCCGCACCGGCCTATGCATCGCCGGTGTGAGATGAGATGTTGATGACTTGTTCTGGCGACATGCCGCCGTTGGTGGACTCCGCGTCCCCCTGCTAAAGTCGACCACGTCCTCGTCCTCGTCCTCGGCTCTACCCTCAAGGTTGTAGTATTTGTGGTAGTGGCTGCGCCAGAGCTCACGTTGGTACTCCACCGCCGATTCCTCAACGGGCAGAGTATTCTCTACCTCGACCTCGGCAACGCAACTCCTCCTCCTGGCACTCCTCGATCTCCGCCGCCTCCTGCATCTCCAGCTCCTGCTCGGCGCCCTCATGAAGAAGCAGGTGCTCCATGGCCACCACTGCCATTTCGGACAAGGGTTGCATGCTAGATTCCGAGGTGGCATGGAATATCTTGGTGTGGATGGCCTCGACCCGTGCTAGGGCGACATCGGCAGCACGTACGGCAGCTCGAGCGCTCTCAGCGTTTGCAGCCGCCGTCGCAATAGCAGCTGCAGCCATCTCGGCTGCTGCAGCTGCCCTGTTAGCTGCCGCAGATGCCCTCTCGGTGGAAGCGGCTGCGCTCAATGCGGATGCGGCGACCCTCTCGGCGTAGGCGGCCGCGCTCTCGGCGCAGGCAGCCATGCTTGGGGGGACGCGACCATTGTATGGGCCTTCACGAAGCGTTTCCACGGCGTCATATTTGCAAGAAGGGAGTGCGGGAATGGGGATCGGAATTTGTGGATTCGGGGGTTGCCGGCACTGGAGAAGATGAGCCGGCGGAGCTTAAGGAGGAAGACTTAAATAGACCCAGAAATTTTCATCGCAAACGATTGCTACAAAACAACTCTGTGTGATGTTGTAGATATTTTTTATTAGCTGTGGAAGATGAATTTGGAGTAAACTGGTAACGGATGGTGTTTTAAATGTACGAGAAAAATTTGTAGTACTAATACAATTATTATGTCATATTTTGGAAAATTTCAGGGGTCATTTGACCTTTTAAGACATTTAAGTGATTTTCTAGCCATTTAATGACCATAATTGAAATTTGAACTACATGTACATGCAACAGCTAACCATAACGGTTTGAAAAGTAATATTTTGTGTACTTGTCTGCGATTTAATTCCATGTGCAGTAAATTGGAAGAAATTTTCAAACATATTGGTCTAACGGCTATGACACAATTAAGCATGGAGTGACATGGCATTTAAATTCCAAAAAATTAAAAAAAGATCAGAAACGCATGAAACCCTCGTTGATGTAATTTCATGCCACAAAGATGATGTGGTAAAAAATTGGCATGTCTGACGAAAGTTTGGACACACTCCCCTCACAAACCGGAGCAATTCACTAGAAGGCTCGTGGTCCCGAGAGGGAACAATGCATCTTTGATGACGAACGCGAGATAGCTTCCTCATCCGGCCTTCAATTTTTTTTCTATGTGTAACGTGCACTAATACAACTGTCATGTGAAAATTTGCAAAATTTCAAGGGTCAGTTGACCTTTTGAAGAAATTTAAGTGATTTTCTAACCATTTAATGACCGTAATTCAAATTAGAACTACATGTACATGCAACGGCTAACCATAACGGTTTGAAAAGCATATGTGTGTACTTGTGTGTGAATTAATTCCATGTGCAGTAAATTAAAAGAAATTTTCAAACATATTGGTCTCATGGCATGGACACATGCATGGAGTGCCATGGCATTTTAATTCCAAAAAATTAAAAAATGATCAGAAAAACATGAAAACCTTGCTTCATGGAATGTCATGCCACCAAGATAATGTGGTAAACAAATTGGCCTGTTTGATGAAAGTTTCGACACACACCCCTCAAAAAACTGGAGCAACTCACTAGAAGGCTCATAGTCCCGAGAGGGAACAATGCATGGTTGATGACGAACGGGGCATAGCTTCCTCTGACGGCCTTCAATTTTTTTCAACGTGTAACATGCACTAATACAACTGTCATGTGAAAATTTAAAAAATTCATGGTCATTCGATCTTTGAGTCATTTAAGTGATTTTCTAGCCATTTAATGACCGTAATTCAAATTTGAACTACATCTACACGCAACGGCTAACCATAATGGTTTGAAAAATCATATTTGTGTACTTGTGTGCAAGTTAATTCCATATAAAGTAAATTAGAAGGAATTTTCAAACATATTGGTCTCACGGCATGGACACATGCATGGAGTGCCATGGCATTTTAATTCTAAAAAGTTAAAAAATAATCAGAAAAACATGAAACCTTGCTTGATGTAATGTCATGCCACCAAGATGATGTGGTAAAATAATTGGCCTGTTTGATTAAAGCTTGCACACACACCCCTCACAAACCGGAGCAACTCACTAGAAGGCTCGTGGTTCCGAGAGGGAACAATGCATGTTTAATAACGAACGGGAGATAGCTTCCTCTTACGGCCTTGAAAATTTTTCTATGTGTAACATGCACTAATACTACTGTCATGTAAAAAATTGGAATATTTTAGGGGTCATTTGACCTTTTGAAGACATTTAAGTGATTTTCTAGCCATTCAATGATGATAATTCAAATTTGAATTACATCTACATGCAACGGTTAACCATAACGGTTTGAAAAATCATATTTGTTTACTTGTGTGCGAGTTAATTCCATGTGCAGTAAATTAAAAGAAATTTTCAAACATATTGGTCTCACGGCATGGACACATGCATGGAGTGCCATGGCATTTTAATTCAAAACATTAAAAAATGATCAGAAAAACATGAAACCTTGCTTCATGAAATGTCATGCCACCAAGACGATGTGGTAAACAAATTGGCCTGTTTGACGAAAGTTTGGACACACACCCCTCACAAACTGGAGCAACTCACTAGAAGGCTCATGGTCCCGAGAGGGAACAATGCATGTTTGATGACGAACGGGACATAGCTTCCTCTGACGGCCTTCAAATTTTTTTCAACGTGTAACGTGCACTAATACAACTGTCATGTGAAACTTTGGAAAATTTCAGGGGTCATTTGATCTTTCAAGACATTTAAGTGATTTTCTAGCCATTTAATGACCGTAATTCAAATTTGAACTACATCTACATGCAACGGCTAACCATAATGGTTTGAAAAATCATATTTGTGTACCTGTGGGCAAGTTAATTCCATGTGCAGTAAATTAGAAGGAATTTTCAAACATATTGGTCTTACGGCATGGACACATGCACGGAGTGCCATGGCATTTTAATTCCAAAAAATTAAGAAATAATCCGAAAAACATGAAACCTTGCTTGATTGAATGTCATGCCACCAAAACGATGTGGTAAAAAAATTGGCCTGTTTGACGAAAGTTTGGACACACACCCCTCACAAACCGGAGCAACTCACTAGAAGGCTCGTGGTTCCGAGAGAGAACAATGCATGTTTGATCACGAACGGGAGATAGCTTCCTCTTACGGCCTTAATTTTTTTTCTATGTGTAACATGCACTAATAAAACTGTCATGTGAAAATTTGGAATATTTCAGGGGTCATTTGACCTTTTGAAGACATTCAAGTGATTTCTAGCCATTCAATGATGATAATTCAAATTTGAACTACATCTACATGCAACGGTTCATCATAACGGTTTGAAATATCATATTTGTTTACTTGTATGCGAGTTAATTCCATGTGCAGTAAATTGTAAGGAATTTTCAAACATATTGGTCTCACGACATGGACACATGCATGGTGTGCCATGGCATTTTAATTCCAAGAACTTAAAAAATGACCAGAAAAACATTAAACCTTGCATGATGTAATGTCATGCCACCAAGTTGATGTGGTAAAAAAATTGGCCTGTGTGACGAAAGTTTGGACACACACCCCTCACAAACCGGAGCAACTCACTAGAAGGCTCGTGGTTCCGAGCGGGAACAATGCATGTTTCATGACGAATGGAGAGATAGCTTCCTCTTACGGCCTTCATGTACGTGTAACATGCACTAATACAACTGTCATGTGAAAATTTGGAAAATTTCAGGGGTCATTTGACCTTTTGAAGACATTTATGTGATTTTCTAGCCATTCAATGACTGTAATTCAAATTTGAACTACATCTACATGCAACAACTAACCATAACGGTTTGAAAAATCATATTTGTGTACTTGTGTGCTAGTTAATTCCACGTGCAGTAATTTAGAAGGAATTTTCAAACATATTGGTTTCACGGCATGGACACATGCATGGAGTGCCATGGCATTTTAATTCCAAAAAATAAAAAATTATCAGAAAAACATGAAACCTTGCTTGATGTAATGTCATGCCACCAAGTTGATGTGGTAAAAAATATGGCCTCTTTGACAAAAGTTTGGACACACACCCTCACAAACCGGAGCAACTCACTAGAAGGCTCATGGTCCGAGAGGGAATAATGCATGTTTGATGACGAACGGGAGATAGCTTCCTCTTACGGCCTTTAATGTTTTCTACGTGTACGTGCACTGATACAACTGTCAAGTGAAAATTTGGAAAATTTCAGGGGTCATTTGACCTTTTGAAGATATTTAAGTGATTTTCTAGCCATTTAATGACCATAGTTCAAATTTGAACTACATCTACATGCAACGGCTAACCATAACGGTTTGAAAATCATACTTTGTGTACTTCTGTGCGAGTTAATTCCATGTGCAGTAAATTATAAGGAATTTTCAAACATATTGGTCTCACAGCATGAAGACATGCATGGAGTGCCATGTCATTTTAATTCCAAAGAATTAAAAAATGATCCAAGAAACATGAAGCCTTGCTTGATGTAATGTCATGCCACCAAGATGATGTTGTAAAAAAATTTGCCTGTTCGACGAATGTGTGGACACACACCCCTCACAAACTGGAGCAACTCACTAGAAGGCTCGTGGTTCCGAGAGGGAACAATGCTTGTTTGATGACGAATGGGAGATAGATTTCCTCTTGCGGCCTTCAAAATTTTTCTATGTGTAACGTGCACTAATACAACTGTCATGTGAAAAATTGGGAAACTTTAGGGGTCATTTGACCTTTTGAAGACATTTAAGTGATTTTCTAGCCATTTAATGACTGTAATTCAAATTTGAACTACATCTACATTGCAACGGCTAACCATACCGGGTTTGAAAAATCATATTTGTGTACTTGTGTGTAAGTTAATTCCATGTGTAGTAAATTAGAAGGAATTTTCAAACATATTGGTCTCACGGCATGGACACTTTCATGGAGTGCCATGGCATTTTAATTCCAAAAAACTAAAAAATGATCAAAAAAACATGAAACCTTGCTTGATGTAATGTCATGACACCAAGATGATGTGGAAAAAAAATTGGACTGTTTGACGGAAGTTTGGACAGACACACCCCTCACAAACCGGAGCAACTCACTGGAAGGCTCGTGGTTCTGAGAGGGAACAATGCATGTTTGGTGAAGAAAGGGAGATAGCTTCCTCTTACGGCCTTCAAATATTTTCTAAGTGTAACGTGCACTAATACAACTGTCATGTGAAAATTTGGAAAATTTCAGGGGTCATTTGACCTTTTGAAGACATTTAAGTGATTTTCTAGCCATTCAATGATTGTAATTCAAATTTGAACTACATCTACATGCAACGGCTAACCATAACGGTTTGAAAAATCATATTTGTGTACTTGTGTGCGAGTTAATTCCATGTGTAGTAAATTCGAAGGAATTTTCAAACATATTGGTCTCACGGCATGGACACATGCTTGGAGTGCCATGGCATTTTAATTCCAAAAAATGAAAAATGATCAGAAAAACATGAAACCTTGCTGTATGTAATGTCATGCCACCAAGTTGATGTGTTAAAAAATATGGCCTCTTTGACAAAATTTTGAACACACACCCCTCACAAACCGGAGCAACTCACTAGAAGGCTCATGGTCCGAGAGGGCATAATGCATGTTTGATGACGAATGGGAGATAGCTTCCTCTTACGGCTTCAATGTTTCCTACATGTAACGTGCACTAATACAACTGCCATGTGAATATTTGGAAACTTTGAGAAGTTATTTGACCTTTTGAAGACATTTAAGTGATTTTATAACCATTTAGTGACCGTAATTGAAATTAGAACTACATTTACAAGCAATGACTAACCATAACGATTTGAAAAATCATATTTATGTACTTGTGTGCGAGTTAATTCCATGTGCAGTAAATTAGAAGGAATTTTCAAACATATTGGTCTCACGGCATGGAGACATGCCTGGAGTGCCATGGCATTTTAATTCCAAAAAATTTAAAAATGACCAGAAAAACATGAAACCTTGCTTGATTGTCACGCCCTCGATGCGGCTATATCTCCCACGTGTCGAAGCACGACTTAGAGGCATAACCGCATTGAAAGCAATGTCGCAAGTGAGGTAATCTTCACACAACCCATGTAATACATAAGGGAAAGAGATACATAGTTGGCTTACAATCGCCACTTCACACAATTACATGAATAAAGCATTACATCATTCAGATACAATCAAGGTCCGACTACGGAACCAAAATAAAAGAAGAACCCCAAATGCGACAAAGGTCCCCGATCGACCCCATTTGGGCTCCACTACTGATCAACTAGAACGAAACAACACAAAGGGCAAGATCTTCATCGAGCTCCTCCTTAAGCTTGGTTGCGTCACCTGCTCGGTAACATAGGCACCTGCAAACTGGTTTTGGAAGTATCTGGTGAGCCACGGGGACTCAGCAATCTCGCACCCGCGAGATCAAGACTATTTAAGCTTATAGGAAGGATGGAGTAATGAGGTGGACCTGCAGCAAGCGACTAGCATATATGCTGGCTACAATCGCAAAAGAGAGCGAGAAGAGAGGGCAAAGCACGGTCGATAAAAGTATGATCAAGAAGTGATCCTATAGCAACCTACGTCAAGCATAACTCCAACACCGTGTTCACTTCCCGGACTCCGCCGGAAAGGGACCATCACGGTTACACACACGGTTGATGTATTTTAATTAAGGTCAACTTCGGGTTTTCTACAACCGGACGTTAACAAATTCCCATCTGCCACATAACCGCGGGCACGGCTTTCGAAAGTTCAAATCCCTGCAGGGGAGTCCCAACTTAGCCCATGACAAGCTCTCACGGTCAATGAAGGAATAGACCTCCACCCGAGACATTCCGATCAGACTCGGTATCCCGGTACAACAAGACATTTCGACAGGGTAAAACTAAACCAGCAACACCGCCCGAATGTGCCGACAAATCCCGATAGGAGCTGCACATATCTCTTTCTCAGGGCACACTCAGATGAGACTAGCTACGAGTAAAACCAACCCTCAAGTTTCCCCGAGGTGGCCCCGCAGGCAGCTCAGTTCGGACCAACACTCAGAGGAGCACTGGCTCGGGGGGGGGGGGGTTAGAATAAAGATGACCCTTGAGTCTGCAGAACCCAAGGGAAAGAAAAGGCTAGGTGGCGAATGGTAAAACCAATGTTGGGCATTGCTGGAAGAGCTTTACTTAAGGCGAACTGTCAAGGGGTTCCCATTATAGCCCAACCGCGTAAGGGACGCAAAATCCGGGAACATAACACCGATATGACGGAAACTAGGGCGGCAAGAGTGGAACAAAACACCAGGCATAAGGCCGAGCCTTCCACCCTTTACCAAGTATATAGATGCATTAATTAAGTAAGATATATTGTGATATCCCAACAAGTAAACATGTTCCAACAAGGAACAACATCTCCATGTTCCAACAAGGAACAAACTTCAATCTTCACCTGCAACTAACAACACTATAAGAGGGGCTGAGCAAAGCAGTAACATAGCCAATCAACGGTTTGCTAGGACATGGTGGGTTAGAGGTTTGACATGGCAATTTGGGAGGCTGACAAGCAAAAGGTAGGCATCGTAGCATTGGCATAGCAAGAGCGAGCAAACTAGCATAGCAAAGATAGTAGTGATTTCGAGGGTATGATCATCTTGCCTGAAATCCCGCAAGGAAGAAGAACGAGTCCATGAAGAAGACAAACGGTCGTAGACGAACGAATCCTCACAACTCCGGAACGAAACCGAAGCTAACGTGAGAAGCAACCCAGAAAGAAACAAACAACATGGTAAACACACAAGCATAAACATGTCATGATGCACAAACAAGTATGATGCATGTCCGGTTTAATGAGGCATGGCATGGCAAAGTGCAACAAACAATACTACAAGTTAAGTGGAGCTCAATATGCAACGAGTTGCATATTGACAAAACACCACATCAATTATTTAGTTCTCTCTCGTTAAGGAACACAACAATATTAAGTGTGGTTAAACATGGCAAGGGGTGAAACATAATTAAACTACACCATCTAAACAATTTAAATGGGGCCGGATATAAAAACAACAAATCCGGTAAATCCCCATATGCATTTAGCAATTTAATGCAACAACAAGTTTAAACATTTTAAATGTTGTTATCATGATGCGGATGACATATACAAGTTTTATGCAATTTTATGAAAATGTTGACATGAGCATGTTACGAGGCATTTGTCGCCATGGCGGAAGGAAAAAGGTGCCACGGCGGTGAAACAAAAATGGTGCCACGGCAACATATCCGAAAATGATGCCACGGCAACATATCGGTTCCGGTAGCTCACAGAGATACCGGTGCAAAAGGAGGCGTGACGTGAGCGAGACGTGCGATAGAAGGTGGGGTGATCCCGGATACCGGGTTCCCACAAGATGGTGGCACGGCAAAAGAGGGGCATCGCAAGGACGATTCGATCACGGTGCAAAACTCGAGCATCTCATTCAACACATGCATTCGGTCCACGGCGGTCGTTCTCGGCGGTTATACCTTCGAAGCGTGCGTTTTCGGAGCGGTTCGAGTCGTCGAGGGAAGTAGTTGTTCACGGCGACGGTAGAGGTACTCGCGATCTTGGCAACGGTAGTCGTACATGTCCGGAGAGGAACTTGTCGCATCCACGGTATTCGGGCGTAGTGGAAGTAGTGGTACACGTTCGTTTTTCGGAGAGGTACTTGACGAATCCAACATCTTCGGGGCGACGGTAGTGGTTCACGGACGTCGTGGTACTTGTCGGTCCGGTCTTGGTGTAGATGTACAAGGCAAACGTAGTGGTACTAAGCGCCGGTCGTCGGAGGGACTTGCCGAAATCCACAGAGCCGGTGTGCTTGTTGAGGCATCGGTCTTGCTGGAGGGGGTACTTGGTGAATCCGCATAGTCGCACACGGGTCATAGTGGTACTAGGCAAAATCCACGGGGGTGGTCTTGGCGTGCAGCGAACAACAACACAGGAAAGCAAGGCATGGCCGAAGGTGAGGTTGCAGCGGCCTTGGGCATGAACTCCAGCGACGGGAGCCGGTGGGGACGCGGGGTGAAGAGGATGGCTGCGGCGCGAGGTCGCGGGAAACCGAGACGATGCAGGTCGGCGATGCAGCAGGAGAGGCGAAGGCGATCTTGCTGCCGAGGCGACCATGGCATCAGCAGGGGCCGACGGGAGGCCGGGGCGCCGGAGATGCTGATGGGGAGGCGTAGCTGCGAAGCGGGGACTCGGGAGTAGAGGAGGAAGACGCGGCACTGGCGAACGAAGGCGGGCAGCAGAGACGAAGCCTGGTGCAGCGACCGACTCTGGATCGGGAGCTCCTCTCCCGATCTGGAGTGCGAGGGGGCGAGGGGCTTGGCCGGCGGCGCAGCTTGGGTGCAGCTCCGGCGAGGGCTTGAGGCCGTTGGGGAGAAGGCGCATGGGAGCTCGCTACCCTCTCTCTCTGGCGGCGTCAGGAGGAAGGGGGGATCAAGGGGAGCGGCCACGGGAGCGAGGGGGGTCGAGGCTGTGCGTGGGGATCGGGCACGGGGTAGCGGCGCTGGAGGAGAACGAGGGAGAGATGGAGACCGATGGGAGTCGGGCTAGGGTTAGGTGCTGGGGCCGGCTGGGCCGGATGGGCCGGCCTGGGAGGCCGATGCCCTGGTGGGTGCTTCTGCTGCTGGGCTGCTCTGCTTCCTTTTTTTTCCTTTTTCGTTTTTCTTCAGACAGAAAACAAAAGGAAAACCAGAGGGGGATTTGGGAGGATTTAGAGAGATGTGACAAAATTCTCAAGGTCCTGAATTTGCGTAGTATTCAATAAAACTGATTTGGGAAATTTTAAAGGCCAAAAAATATTCCAAGTTTGAATTAGGTTCCAACTTGAAGCATTTTTTTATCCCAACCAAACCAGCTCCAAAATAGGTGAAACTTGGCAGGGAGGTGAGTGGCATGATGCTTGAATTGTGAGGGAGAGATGAACATTAAAGGAGGAGTGAAAAATGGTACTTGCCAAATAGAAGCAAGAGAAGGAGGGGAGGGGTGATGCAAGGGGTGATCATGCATGAAACACACAATGCACATGATGAGCATGATGAAATGCAACATGATGCAAGGATGAATGCAACGAACAAAACAAATCACACGACGAATCTCGGAATAGCTGGAAGTCTTCTGGAGCGTCGGTCTCGGGGCGTTACAACACTCCACCACTACAAGAGGATCTCGTCCCGAGATCTAGGATGGCACCGGAGAGAAATGGAAGAGGAAGAGAAGAGGTAAAACTAAGTTGCTTCTTTGACCAATGAGTGAAACCAAAGAACCTTGAGAGGTTGAACAAATTGAAAGAAAGAATACAAAGGAGATGAACGAGATTGCAAACAATCCGTTAGCAAGAGGAACAAGGAACATTACGAGAACTTGAAGGTTGCAAAGACATGAATCAAGAGTTTAATGGACAAGATAGAATTCGAAACCACTCCGGTTAAAACAAGATGAGAGGGGAAGAATTCGGGCAGTACTCCGGTTGAACATGGAAGGAATAGAACATGAACTTGAGAAGATGGGATGTTACTTGATGAAATCAACAACACACTGCCTCCGGAACTATTGAAAGAATGGCACAAAGGGTAAGAAGGATTTCAGACATCTCTCCAGTTGAGGAAGGAGGGAAAACTTGATAAGATTAGAGAACTCGAATGAAAACACGACACTCCGGTTAAATGGATAAGCAAGAAAAGAACACGATCCTCACGAATCGAGATGGTGAGTGAAAAGAGCAACGTCACAATGCCTCCGGAAGAAAGAATAGAAGATAAATCATTGGAATAACAGAATGGAGAAGAAAATGCCAACTTCTGCCACAAATGAGTTTGGAAAGCATCCTTGCAAAGAAGAATTGAACGGAGTTGTTGGAAAATCAACAACGAAAAGCACAAGCTTGTAGTGGGCTTATGGAAAACATCTCAAAATTATGAGGTGACAACCGGCCACTAACAGAAACAATTGCTTGCTTGAGATCAACGAAGAGATGAAAACTTCTTCCACCAAGATGATAAAGAGATAACTTGGATCATTGGCAAGCACCACAAATAGCAACATTCCCAATGGAAGGCTTTTAGGTGAAATATGACACAAGATAACTCCAACAACGAGGTTGATGGATTTAAAAATAACTCATTCTTAACAACATGTGAATCATGGAACATGAACTCAAATTATCAAGAATGACATAATACCACCTCCAAAATATGGTAGAAAGAATTGCACTCCGGATTATCATATGAAGAAAGCTTGAGCTCCTTAGGAAAGAATCTCGATGAAAACTTTGAGAAGGGAATTAAATCCTTGATGAACCATCATGTAGAACCTCCATGAAGAACTCCGGTAAACAAAAGGAATGAAAAGAAAGAGAAATTGAAAACACAAGGTGAATCCTTGCAATGATTTAGATGGACCTCCGTGATAATTAGAGCTTGGAACTCCGGGAAAAAGAGAAGATGAAACAAATGAAACCGAGAATTTTAAGGGCCTCCGGAATAAAGAATTAATCACTTGGATGAACAAGAATAAGA
Source organism: Triticum turgidum subsp. durum (assembly GCA_900231445.1). Lineage (NCBI taxonomy): Eukaryota > Viridiplantae > Streptophyta > Magnoliopsida > Poales > Poaceae > Triticum > Triticum turgidum. The sequence continues at coordinate 25,548,357 of LT934120.1, forward strand.
ATTATGTTATGCTTATCCTTCACCAATTAAATTGACGACAATCAACGGATTTGGCATACTACTTATTCTCGTAGAAAGGATTAAAAGAGATATATCAAAACTTGAGAAGGTCTTCAACGAACCACCGGTAGGATTGGAACAACAAATGAATTGATATGATGAACAAGGAAGAGAGATCTTGAAAGAACCACCGTAAGAGTTGAAAATGATCGAAGTAGGGGTGCATCACCGGTAAGAATTAGCAAATGAATGAAGGTGCTTGAGACAAACTAGATACATGAGAACAAAGAGATCAAGAACTGATTAGAGGATATTCGATAGATGCACCGGCAAGATAGGAGAATGATAACTGACATCTGAGAATGAATAAATCTGAATTGATGGACTCCGGATGACAAACTGAGAAGACTCTTGAATATCTCCTGATGGGTGAAAAAGATTCTCACAATCGAAAACAATTATGAGAGGATGGCAACAAGCTAGCACCATGAATCTTGAAGAGAATAGAGCAAGATTAAAGAGAAACTCTTCTTCGGTCTTCAAATGATGAGAATGACAACGAGAAACACCACCAAGAATTATTGAGGCACACCGGAAGAATCAAAAGCGAAGAGGTTGAGCCAACTATGAAAAGAATTTGGAAGATCTTGGAGAAAAGCATTTGACTAATGATAACTCATTCTTACGTCAAACTTGGAGAAGAATTTAGGATAGCTCTGGGAAAATAGAAGAGTCAGGTAAGATCCTGGGAAAAGACCTGTGGGTTAGGGCCCACTCAAAAGAACACCGTTGAAAAGATTTAAAAGAGATGTTGCACCGGTTGAATTAAATGACTTGAATGAGATACCAATCTCGAAAGAGCTTGAACGAATGCAGAGTGGAAACACGAATCTTCGAGATATCTTGAGCACTCTGGAATAACAAATAGCGAGAAGTAGAATGATAATGAGGTGCACCGGTATGAGAAGACATTGAAATGAGGAAAAAGGTATGATCAACAAAACTTGACTTGAATCCACCGGAGAAGAGAAAGGAATGAGGAATGACGAACTAGTAGAACATCTTCTTCGGAACCACCGGGTAAGAACATTGACGGAAAAGAATGGAGAAACTTCACAAAAATAAAAGGATACTTGGTAAAGAAATCTTAGTCCTTGAGGAAAAAGGGTGGGTGGGCGGGAAAAAACAAAGGCAACTTGGAGACGGATGAAACAAACACTGTTGATAAGAAATGATAATTGGTCTTGCTGATGTTGAAGTGATCGGATCCACTTGAAGAGAAACACGCCGGTTGAAAAGGATTGACATGACAATCTTGATTGTCGAGAAGGATTGGTATTCACATCGGAGTATGAGAACACCATTTTGGAAAGGTATGGAATCAACACTTGACATTGAAGCAACTTGAATACCATAGCTCAAAACAAAACAAAGGATTGGCTTGCAAAATAAGCCAGAACAAACATATGATAGAGATTTCGTCCGAAGTTTTCGTGGTGGGGCCTACACGGGCTCGATCGTACAGCACCATCATGTACAAGGCAGTGCACATGACATACGAAGCGTCCCCGAGTCGGCATAGCCAAGGACTCTTTAAGACACAACGAGACCACTGTAAAATCGACCGTGAATAGGCGGACCACTAGACGTCGAACCCCAATTTCATATCATACATCCGTCGGAAAGATATCCTAAGAGCTACTTGAATTCCCACCTATGAAACTCCCGAAATTTTCAGGTTATGCAATCAGGTGTTGGGGATACAGGGGAAGCATAATATCTCACCCAAAACTAACAAATCCTACATCCAGCTGTATCCATCCTTCAACACATAACCAAGAAACCTTCGGAAATCATCTACCTCAACCTTCGAAAAGCATCCGTTATACAAGTTATGGCAATACTCCCGTACTCACCTCAGTACTGGGTTATCGGGGTTATCTCACCAACAACTGCATAAAAGAGATTTTCGATGTCGGCGTACTAAACTCAGGTATTCCAGAACTGCAACGATAAAATTATGACGACAACACCTCAGAGCTCAACTCCCCGGGACACTTCCACTAAACCCCTGATAGGAGGCACCAAGACAATGTTCTCATCATAAAACCATCGGAACGATTCCAAGATACCCACGTGATCCTAAAAGAAATTTAGTGAAATTTGAGAAGAGAAGAGTCAAAACTCTACGTCAGGATGCCTTACCAGAGCGATGAAGAGACTGGGGAGTAAAAAGAATTCCTAACTCTCCGATATATATAATCCTAAATGACTCAAAATATTTTTCTAGACACAACTCGGCCGCTAAAAACGATCAAGCAATGGGGCTCCTAAGGTCGGGGAAGGCTCTGATTACCAACTTGTCACGCCCTCGATGCGGCTATATCTCCCACGTGTCGAAGCACGACTTAGAGGCATAACCGCATTGAAAGCAATGTCGCAAGTGTGGTAATCTTCACACAACCCATGTAATACATAAGGGAAAGAGATACATAGTTGGCTTACAATCGCCACTTCACACAATTACATGAATAAAGCATTACATCATCCAGATACAATCAAGGTCCGACTACGGAACCAAAATAAAAGAAGAACCCCAAATGCGACAAAGGTCCCCGATCGACCCCAACTGGGCTCCACTACTGATCAACTAGAACGAAACAACACAAAGGGCAAGATCTTCATCGAGCTCCTCCTTAAGCTTGGTTGCATCACCTGCTCGGTAACATAGGCACCTGCAAACTGGTTTTGGAAGTATCTGGTGAGCCACGGGGACTCAGCAATCTCGCACCCGCGAGATCAAGACTATTTAAGCTTATAGGAAGGATGGAGTAATGAGGTGGAGCTGCAGCAAGCGACTAGCATATATGGTGGCTACAATCGCAAAAGAGAGCAAGAAGAGAGGGCAAAGCACGGTCGATAAAAGTATGATCAAGAAGTGATCCTATAGAAACCTACGTCAAGCATAACTCCAACACCGTGTTCACTTCCCGGACTCCGCCGGAAAGAGACCATCACGGTTACACACACGGTTGATGTATTTTAATTAAGGTCAACTTCGGGTTTTCTACAACCGGACGTTAACAAATTCCCATCTGCCACATAACCGCGGGCACGGCTTTCGAAAGTTCAAATCCCTGCAGGGGAGTCCCAACTTAGCCCATGACAAGCTCTCACGGTCAACGAAGGAATAGACCTCCACCCGAGACATTCCGATCAGACTCGGTATCCCGGTACAACAAGACATTTCGACAGGGTAAAACTAAACCAGCAACACCGCCCGAATGTGCCGACAAATCCCGATAGGAGCTGCACATATCTCTTTCTCAGGGCACACTCAGATGAGACTAGCTACGAGTAAAACCAACCCTCAAGTTTCCCCGAGGTGGCCCCGCAGGCAGCTCAGTTCGGACCAACACTCAGAGGAGCACTGGCCCGGGGGGGGGGGTTAGAATAAAGATGACCCTTGAGTCTGCAGAACCCAAGGGAAAGAAAAGGCTAGGTGGCGAATGGTAAAACCAATGTTGGGCATTGCTGGAAGAGCTTTACTTAAGGCAAACTGTCAAGGGGTTCCCATTATAGCCCAACCGCATAAGGGACGCAAAATCCGGGAACATAACACTGATATGACGGAAACTAGGGCGGCAAGATTGGAACAAAACACCAGGCATAAGGCCGAGCCTTCCACCCTTTACCAAGTATATAGATGCATTAATTAAGTAAGATATATTGTGATATCCCAACAAGTAAACATGTTCCAACAAGGAACAACATCTCCATGTTCCAACAAGGAACAAACTTCAATCTTCACCTGCAACTAACAACACTATAAGAGGGGCTGAGCAAAGCGGTAACATAGCCAATCAACGGTTTGCTAGGACATGGTGGGTTAGAGGTTTGACATGGCAATTTGGGAGGCTGACAAGCAAAAGGTAGGCATCGTAGCATTGGCATAGCAAGAGCGAGCAAACTAGCATAGCAAAGATAGTAGTGATTTCGAGGGTATGATCATCTTGCCTGAAATCCCGCAAGGAAGAAGAACGAGTCCATGAAGAAGACAAACGGTCGTAGACGAACGAATCCTCACAACTCCGGAACGAAACCGAAGCTAACGTGAGAAGCAACCCAGAAAGAAACAAACAACATGGTAAACACACAAGCATAAACATGTCATGATGCACAAACAAGTATGATGCATGTCCGGTTTAATGAGGCATGGCATGGCAAAGTGCAACAAACAATACTACAAGTTAAGTGGAGCTCAATATGCAACGAGTTGCATATTGACAAAACACCACATCAATTATTTAGTTCTCTCTCGTTAAGGAACACAACAATATTAAGTGTGGTTAAACATGGCAAGGGGTGAAACATAATTAAACTACACCATCTAAACAATTTAAATGGGGCCGGATATAAAAACAACAAATCCGGTAAATCCCCATATGCATTTAGCAATTTAATGCAACAACAAGTTTAAACATTTTAAATGTTGTTATCATGATGCGGATGACATATACAAGTTTTATGCAATTTTATGAAAATGTTGACATGAGCATGTTACGAGGCATTTGTCGCCATGGCGGAAGGAAAAAGGTGCCACGGCGGTGAAACAAAAATGGTGCCACGGCAACATATCCGAAAATGATGCCACGGCAACATATCGGTTCCGGTAGCTCACAGAGATACCGGTGCAAAAGGAGGCGTGACGTGAGCGAGACGTGCGATAGAAGGTGGGGTGATCCCGGATACCGGGTTCCCACAAGATGGTGGCACGGCAAAAGAGGGGCATCGCAAGGACGATTCGATCACGGTGCAAAACTCGAGCATCTCATTCAACACATGCATTCGGTCCATGGCGGTCGTTCTCGGCGGTTATACCTTCGAAGCGTGCGTTTTCGGAGCGGTTCGAGTCGTCGAGGGAAGTAGTTGTTCACGGCGACGATAGAGGTACTCACGATCTTGGCAACGGTAGTCGTACATGTCCGGAGAGGAACTTGTCGCATCCACGGTATTCGGGCGTAGTGGAAGTAGTGGTACACGTTCGTTTTTCGGAGAGGTACTTGACGAATCCAACATCTTCGGGGCGACGGTAGTGTTTCACGGACGTCGTGGTACTTGTCGGTCCGGTCTTGGTGTAGATGTACAAGGCAAACGTAGTGGTACTAAGCGCCGGTCGTCGGAGGGACTTGCCGAAATCCACAGAGCCGGTGTGCTTGTTCAGGCATCGGTCTTGCTGGAGGGGGTACTTGGTGAATCCGCATAGTCGCACACGGGTCATAGTGGTACTAGGCAAAATCCACGGGGGTGGTCTTGGCGTGCAGCGAACAACAACACAGGAAAGCAAGGCATGGCCGAAGGTGAGGTTGCAGCGGCCTTGGGCATGAACTCCAGCGACGGGAGCCGGTGGGGACGCGGGGTGAAGAGGATGGCTGCGGCGCGAGGTCGCGGGAAACCGAGACGATGCAGGTCGGCGATGCAGCAGGAGAGGCGAAGGCGATCTTGCTGCCGAGGCGACCATGGCATCAGCAGGGGCCGACGGGAGGCCGGGGCGCCGGAGATGCTGATGGGGAGGCGCAACTGCGAAGCGGGGACTCGGGAGTAGAGGAGGAAGACGCGGCACTGGCGAACGAAGGCGGGCAGCAGAGACGAAGCCTGGTGCAGCGACCGACTCTGGATCAGGAGCTCCTCTCCCGATCTGGAGTGCGAGGGGGCGAGGGGCTTGGCCGGCGGCGCGGCTTGGGTGCAGCTCCGGCGAGGGCTTGAGGCCGCTGGGGAGAAGGCGCATGGGAACTCGCTACCCTCTCTCTCTGGCGGCATCAGGAGGAAGGGGGGATCGAGGGGAGCGGCCATGGGAGCGAGGGGGGTCGAGGCTGTGCGTGGGGATCGGGCACGGGGTAGCGGCGCTGGAGGAGAACGAGGGAGAGATGGAGACCAATGGGAGTCGGGCTAGGGTTAGGTGCTGGGGCCGGCTGGGCCGGATGGGCCGGCCTGGGAGGCCGATGCCCTGGTGGGTGCTTCTGCTGCTGGGCTGCTCTGCTTCCTTTTTTTTCCTTTTTCGTTTTTCTTCAGACAGAAAACAAAAGGAAAACCAGAGGGGGATTTGGGAGGATTTAGAGAGATGTGACAAAATTCTCAAGGTCCTGAATTTGCGTAGTATTCAATAAAACTGATTTGGGAAATTTTAAAGGCCAAAAAATATTCCAAGTTTGAATTAGGTTCCAACTTGAAGCATTTTTTTATCCCAACCAAACCAGCTCCAAAATAGGTGAAACTTGGCAGGGAGGTGAGTGGCATGATGCTTGAATTGTGAGGGAGAGATGAACATTAAAGGAGGAGTGAAAAATGGTACTTGCCAAATAGAAGCAAGAGAAGGAGGGGAGGGGTGATGCAAGGGGTGATCATGCATGAAACACACAATGCACATGATGAGCATGATGAAATGCAACATGATGCAAGGATGAATGCAACGAACAAAACAAATCACACGACGAATCTCGGAATAGCTGGAAGTCTTCTGGAGCGTCGGTCTCGGGGCGTTACATTGATGTAGTGTCATGCCACCAAGTTGATGTGGTAAAAAAATTGGCATGTTTGATGAAAGTTTGGACACACACCCCTCACAAACCGGAGCAACTCACTAGAAGGCTCATGCTCCGAGAGGGAACAATGCATGTTTGAAGAAAAATGGGAGATAGCTTCCTCTTACGGCCTTTAATGTTTTCTACGTGTAACGTGCACTAATACAACTGTCATGTGAAAATTTGGAAAATTTCAGGGGTCATTTGACCTTTTCAAGATATTTAAGTGATTTTCTAGCTATTTAATGACCGTAATTCAAATTTGAACTACATCTATATGCAACGGCTAACCATAACGGGTTTGAAAAATCATATTTGTGTACTTGTGTGTATGTTAATTCCATGTGCAGTAAATTAAAAGGAATTTTCAAAATATTGGTCTCACGGCATGGACATGTTCATGGAGTGCCATGGCATTTTAATTCCAAAAAACTAAAAAATGATCAAAAAAACATGAAACCTTGCTTGATGTAATGTCATGCCACCGACATGATGTGGTAAAAAATTGAACTGTTTGACGGAAGTTTGGACACACACACACCCCTCACAAACCGGAGCAACTCACTAGAAGGCTCGTGGTTCCGAGAGGGAACAATGCATGTTTGGTGACGAACGGGAGATAGCTTCCTCTTACGGCCTTCAAATATTTTCTAAGTGTAACATGCACTAACACAACTGTCATGTGAAAATTTGGAAAATTTCAGGGGTCATTTGACCTTTTGAAGACATTTAAGTGATTTTCTAGCCACTCAATGATCGAAATTCAAATTTGAACTACATCTACATGCAACGGTTAACCATAATGGTTTGAAAAATCATATTTGTGTACTTGTGTGCGATTTAATTCCATGTGCAGTAAATTGGAAGTAATTTTCAATCATATTGGTCTCACGGCATGGAGATATATGCATGGAGTGCCATGGAATTTTAATTCCAAAAAATTAAAAAATGATCATAAAAACATGAACCCTTGCTTGATGTATTGTCATGCCACCAAGTTGATGTGGTAAAAAATTGGCCTGATTGAAGGAAGCTTGGACACACACCCCTCTTAAACCGGAGTAACTCATTAGAAGGCCCGTGGTTCCGAGAGGGAACAATGCATGTTTGATGACGTACGGAAGATAGCTTCCTCTTACGGCCTTCAATTTTTTTTCTACGTGTAACATGCACTAATACAACTGTCTTGTGAATATTTGGAAATTTTCAGGGGTTATTTGACCTTTTGAAGACATTTAAGTGATTTTCTAGCCATTTAATGACCGTAATTCAAATTTGAACCACATCTACATGCAACGGCTAACCATAATGGTTTGAAAAATCATATTTGTGTACTTGTGTGCGAGTTAATTCCATGTGCAGTAAATTAGAAGGAATTTTCAAACATATTGCTCTCACGGCATGGACACATGCATGGAGTGCCATGGCATTTTAATTCCAAAAAATTAAAAAATAATCAGAAAAACATTAAATATTGCTTGATTAATGTCATGCCACCAAGATGATGTGGTAAAAAATTGGCCTGTTTAACGAAAGTTTGGACACACACCCCTCACAAACCGGAGCAACTCACTAGAAGGCTCGTGGTTCTGAGAGAGAATAATGCATGTTTAATGACGAACGGGAGATAGCTTGCTCTTACGGCCTTGAATTTTTTTCTATGTGTAACGTGCACTAATATAACTATCATGTGGAATTTTAGGGGTCATTTGACCTTTTGAAGACATTTAAGTGATTTTCTAGCCATTTAGTGACTGTAATTCAAATTTGAACTACATCTACATGCAACGGCTAACGATAACGGTTTGAGAAATCGTATTTGTGTACTTGTGTGCGAGTTAAAAAATCATCAAACAATGTAAATATCTGGTGTTCAAAAAAGAAAATGTAAAATTTGGTAAGACAACCGGCCCCCACATGATTGGCACTCTATTTCGCGCCTCGAGGTATGGAAGGTGAGTGGTGAGCGTTATTAATCAGACATGGTTCTGTATGGGAACTGCCAGCTATTATGTTCACACACATATTTTGCTGCGGAAATTGTTTGTAATTCAAACTACAATACTCGTAAATTCCGGCGACCGGCGTGTGTACTGTTCCCGTCGATCTAGATTCCGGCCACCAATAAATTATACCTTGCTCACGTTGTTCCGCCTGCATTCTCATCTACATCCTCCCCTTGCTCGCCCTCTCTCCCTCTCTCTCTCTCTCTCAAATCTCTACCATGGTGCCGCCAGTCTTCCCACTCGCCAACGAGGAGTTGCTGCCCCCGAGGACACTTACTCAAAGAGCAGAGATGAGGAGCCCTACGCTCCGCCGGATGAGGTTGCACCAAACCCCCAACTTTGGATTGGTTTTGGGGCCAATACGATCTTTCTCTTTGGAAGTCGGTGCTGCCGATTGAGAAAGCCAGGCAAGGGGCTTCCAAGAAGGAGATGGCAGAGGAGGATGCCAGGTACCAGGCGGCCTGTGAAGCCCGTGATGCTGCCTAGAAAAAGGAGGCGGTGAAGCTTTGGGGGCGGGCGCGCCATCGAGCGGAGGAGGTGTACGAAGATGGGTACTTCGCAAGGTAGTCCAAAGGTGCTAGGCACCTCGTCACTGCATGGAGGTGGGCCGATAAGCTCCAACGTGCCACCGACGAGGAGCTCTGGTGGGCACCCAACGAAATGGCAAGATTGTTCGCGCTCGTCCGCCTGCAAGAGGCAGATTGGTATGTCAAGCACTGCGAGGCGGAGGAGGTGGAGTACTGCCTCCGCGCTGGGAAGACACCGTGCACAATGGAGCTGCTGGCGAGGGGCTATCGAAATACTGGCCCAAGGAGGGATTATTAGTTTTAGTATTGTTCGTTTTCAATTTTATGCATTGTACCTAGTAGTTAAGTATCATCACATATATGTGATGATATTATATATATTCTATGATGAATGAATGTGACGCCCCCGATTCAATCGTACACTAATCATGCACGCAAATGTGTACGATCAAGATCAGGGACTCACGGGAAGATATCACAACACAACTCTACAAATAAAATAAGTCATACAAGCATCATAATACAAGCCAGGGGCCTCGAGGGCTCGAATACAAGTGCTCGATCATAGACGAGTTAGCGGAAGCAACAATATCTGAGTACAGACATAAGTTAAACAAGTTTGCCTTAAGAAGGCTAGCACAAACTGGGATACAGATCGAAGGAGGCGCAAGCCTCCTGCCTGGGATCCTCCTAACTACTCTTGGTCGTCGACAGCGGTCTGCACGTAGCAGTAGGCACCTTGAGTGTAGTAGGAATCATCATCGACGGTGGCGTCTGGCTCCAGGGCTCCAGCATCTGGTTGCGACAACCAGGTAGAAGGAAAAGGGGAAAAGAGGGAGAAAAGCAACCGTGAGTACTCATCCAAAGTACTCGCAAGCAAGGAACTACACTACATATGCATGGGTATATGTGTAAGGAGGCCATATCGGTGGACTGAACTGCAGAATGCCAGAATAAGAGGGGGATAGCTAATCTTGTCGAAGACTACGCTTCTGGCAGCCTCCGTCTTGCAGCCTGTAGAAGAGAGTAGATTGAAGTTCCCCAAGTAGCATCTCCAAGTAGCATCTCCAAGCAGCATCGCATAGCATAAATCTACCCGGCGATCCTCTCCTCATCGCCCTGCGGAAAAGCGATCACCGGGTTGTCTGTGGAACTTGGAAGGGTGTGTTTTATTAAGTATCCGGTTCTAGTTGTCATAAGGTCAAGGTACAACTCCAAGTCGTCCTGTTACCGAAGATCACGGCTATTCGAATAGATTAACTTCCCTGCAGGGGTGCACCACATAGCCCAACACGCTCGATCCCATTTGGCCGGACACACTTTCCTGGGTCATGCCCGGCCTCGGAAGATCAACACGTCGCAGCCCCACCTAGGCACAACAGAGAGTTCAGCACGCCGGTCTAAATCCTATGCACGCAGGGGTCTGGGCCCATCGCCCTGAGCACACCTGCACGTTGCGTACGCGGCCGGTGAGCAGACCTAGCAACCTCCATTACAAAGGAAGTTGCGTTAACGCAGTCCAACCCGGCGCGCGCCGCTCAGTCGCTGACGTCACGAAGTGCTTCGGCTGATACCACGACGTCGGGATACCCATAACTACTCCCGCGTAGATGGTTAGTGCGTATAGGCTCGTAGCCGACTCAGATCAAATACCAAGATCTCGTTAAGCGTGTTAAGTATCCGCGAACGCCGAACAGGGCCAGGCCCACCTGTCTCCTAGGTGGTCTCAACCTGCCCTGTCGCTCCGCCACAAAGTAACAGTCGGGGGCCGTCGGGAACTCAGGCCCACCACTACCTGGATGGAGCCACCTGCCCCTTCAGCCCCCATCTCCAAACAGTATCGCCAGTAATGTAACAGTGTAAAGTATATAGTATATGCCCGTGATCACCTCCCGAAGTGATCACAGCCCAGTAGTATAGCATGGCAGACATACAAGAGTGTAGGGCCACTGATGGAACACTAGCATCCTATACTAAGCATTTAGGATTGCGGGTAAGGTATCAATGACTGTAGCAGCAATGACAGGCTATGCATCAGAATAGGATTAACGGAAAGCAGTAACATGCTACACTACTCTAATGCAAGCAGTATAGAGAAGAGTAGGTGATATCTGGTGATCAAAGGGGGGGCTTGCCTGGTTGCTCTGGCAAGAGAGAGGGTCGTCAACTCCGTAGTCGAACTGGTCAGCAGCAGCGTCGGTCTCGTAGTCTACCGGAGAGAAGAGGGGGAAGAAATAATGAATACAGAGCAAACAAAGCACCACAAAATATATCAAGGCAATACGCGGTGTTCAGTGTGCCCTAACGCGGTAGTAGGTGATACCGGTGAAAGGGGGAAAACCCCCGGGAAAGTATTCCCGGTGTTTCGTGTTTTCGGGCAGAGGAGCCGGAGGGGGAAAGTTGCGGGTTCGATAGGTTAGGGGTGTGTGACGGACGAACGGACCGCGTATCCGAATTCGTCTCGTCGTTCTGAGCAACTTTCATGTTGAAAACATTTTAATCCGAGTTACGGATTAAAAGATATGATTTTTTAAAGATTTTATTAATTTCTGAAATTTATTTATTTATTTAATTAATTCGAAAAAATGTATTAATGACGTCAGCATGATGTCATGCTGACGTCAGCAGTCAACAGGGGTTGACTGAGTCAACCCTAACATGTGGGTCCCGTTCGTCATACTCTATTAACTTAATTAGCCTAATCAAAGTTAATTAACCTTAGTTAATTAGGTTAATTAGTGGTTAGGGTTAATTAAACAGAATTAATTAGATTAATTAAATACTTAATTAATTAATTAATTAACTAATTAGTTAATTAGTTTTAATTCATTTTCATTTTATTTTTATTTTTGTTTTAATAAAAACCGTTCCTTTTAGGGGGGTGGGGCCCCCATGTCATTGGCCCAGGGCCAAACGGGTGCGGGTCCAATGGGCAGGCGGGCGACGGGCGCCCGTAGCCTGCCCGGGGCGGGGCGTGGCCGTGGCCACGGCGGGGTTGCCGCAGCGGGGCACCAGGAGCACCGGGGAGGCGTGGCCGTGGGCGCGGCGAGGGCGGTCGGCGCAGGCCACCGGGGCACAGTGGGGCGCCGGCCAACGGTCGCCGGCGCAAGGTCGAGGCAAGGCACGGCCAAGAGGGAACGGGGCCGCAACCGGGGCTAGCGGCGCCCAAGACGGAGGGTCGAGCGGTCCGGTGACCGGGGGGGAAACGAGGGCGAGGTTCGGGTCGCCGGAGACGGAGCTCCGGCGACGGCGCCGTTCGGGAAGAGGAGAGGATAGGGACCCGGGGGTTCGGTGGCCGGGAGGGGGGAACGAGGGCGCCG
>LT934120.1:25569931-25606596 GCA_900231445.1 Triticum turgidum subsp. durum
GGCCAGGGGGAATGGGCCAGGGGTTTTCCCTTCCCCCCTTTTTTTGTCTTTTCTTTTTCTTTTATTATTTCTCTTTTCTGTTTTTAGTTTACTTAAAATGCCAAAGCATTTTACCAAAATTAGTGCACCCCACCATAATTAGGTTAGCTATTTTAGACAACCCCCGAACATTTTTAGTCTTTGTTTTGAAACCTTTTATCTTTGCTTTTGTTTTGATTTTGAATTCGAACCGGTTTCGAACTAACGCGAGTTTATCCACAGTAACCGAGGTGACGTGGCAACATTAGTGGGGATTACTGTAGCATAATTACCCGGGCGTCACAATGAATGAATAATTAATATTATATATATTATAAATTCCATTTTCTATCTGTTTTTTATACTAATTTGAATCTATCTATTATCATATGATGTGTACTACACAACCTTCTTCTTGTAGACGTTGTTGGGCCTCCAAGTGCAGAGGTTTGTAGGACAGTAGCAAATTTCCCTCAAGTGGATGACCTAAGGTTTATCAATCCGTGGGAGGCATAGGATGAAGATGGTCTCTCTCAAACAACCCAACAATTAAATAACAAAGAGTCTCTTGTGTCCCCAACACACCCAATACAATGGTAAATTGTATAGGTGCACTAGTTCGGCGAAGAGATGGTGATACAAGTGCAATATGGATGGTAGATATGGGTATTTGTAATTTGAAAAATATAAAAACAGCAAGGTAGCATGCGATAAAAGTGAGCATAAACGGTATTGCAATGCTAGGAAACAAGGCCTAGGGTTCATACTTTCGCTAGTGCAAGTTCTCTCAACAATAATAACATAATTAGATCATACAAAAATCCCTCAACATGCAACAAAGAGTCACTCCAAAGTCACTAATAGCAGAGAACAAACGAAGAGATTATTGTAGGGTACGAAACCACCTCAAAGTTATTCTTTCTGATCGATCTATTCAAGACTCCGTAGTAAAATAACACGAATCTATTCTTTCTGTTCGATCTATCCTAGAGTTCGTACTAGAATAACACCTTAAGACACACATCAACCAAAACCCTAATGTCACCTAGATACTCCATGTTAGCGCAAGTATCCATGGGTATGATTATACGATATGCATCACACAATCTCAGATTCATCTATTCAACCAACACAAAGAACTTCAAAGAGTGCCCCAAAGTTTCTACCGAAGAGTCGGGACAAAAACGTGTGCCAACGCCTATGCATAAGTTCACGAGGTCACGGAACCCGCAAGTTGATCACCAAAACATACATCAAGTAGATCATGTGATATCCCATTCTCACCACAGATAGCACATGCAAGACACACATCAAGTGTTCTCAAATCCTTAAAGACTCACTCAATCAGATAAGATAACTTCAAAGGGAAAACTCAATCCATTACAAGAGAGTAGAGGGGGAGAAACATCATAAGATCCAACTATAATAGCAAAGCTCGCGATACATCAAGATCGTACCACCTCAAGAACATGAGAGAGAGAGAGAGATCAAACACATAGCTACTGGTACATACCTCAGCCCCGAGGGTGAACTACTCCCTCCTCGTCATGGAGAGCGCCGGCATGATGAAGATGGCCACCAGTGAGGGATCCCCACTACGGCAGGGTGCCGGAATAGGCTCCCGAGAGGTTTTTGGTGGCTACAGAGGCTTGCGGCGGCAGAACTCCTGATCTATTGTTCTCCTGGATATTTTCAGGGTATATGGGTATATATAGGAGGAAGAAGTAGGTCGGTGGAGCTGCGAAGGGCCCAAAAGGGTGGGGGCACGCCCAGGGGGCAGGCGCGCCTCCCTGCCTCGTGGCCTCCTCGCTTCTTTCTTGACGTCCACTCCAACTCCTCTAGATCACGTTTGTTCCAAAAATCACTCTCCCGAAGGTTTCATTCCGTTTGGATTCCGTTTGATATTCCTTTCCTACGAAACACTAAAATAGGCAAAAAACAATAATTTGCACTGGGCCTCCGGTTAATAGGTTAGTCCCAAAAATAATATAAAAGTGTATAAATAAGCCCATTAAACATGCAAAACAGATAATATAATAGCATGGAACAATCAAAAATTATAGATAAGTTGGAGACGTATCAAGCATCCCCAAGCTTAATTCCTGCTCGTCCTCAAGTAGGTAAATGATAAAACAGAATTTTTGATGTGTAATGCTACCTAGCATAATTATCAATGTAATCTCCTTTGTTGTGGAATGAATGTTCAGATCCAAATGATTCAAGATAAAAGTTTAATATTTACATAAAAATAGTAATACTTCAAGCATACTAACAAAGTAATCATGTCTTATCAAAATAACATAGCCAAACAAAGCTTATCCCTAGAAAATCATATAGTTTGGCCATGCTTCATTTCCGTCACACAAAATGCTCCCGTCATGCACAACCCCAGTTTCAGCCAAGAAATTGGTTCATACTTTTTAACGCGCTTCAGCTTTTTCAACCCTCACGCAATACATGAGCGTAAGCCATGGATATAGCACTATGGGTGGAGTAGAGTATGATGATAGGGATTATGTGGAGAAGACAAAAAAGGAGAAAGTCTCACATTGACGCGGCTAATCAACGGGCTATGGAGATGCCCATCAATTGATGTCAATGCGAGGAGTAGGGATTGCCATACAATGGATGCACTAGAGCTATAAATGTATGAAAGATCAACAAAATAAACTAAGTGGGTGTGCATCCAACTTGCTTGCTCACAAAGACCTAGGGCATTTTGAGGAAGCCCATCATTGGAATATACAAGCCAAGTTCTATAACGAAAAAATCCCACTAGTATATGAAAGTGACAACATAGGAGACTCTCTATCATGAAGGTCATGGTGCTACTTTGAAGCACAAGTGTGGAAAAAGGATAGTAACATTGTCCCTTATCTCTTTTTCTCTCATTTTTAATTATTTTTTATTTTGGTTGGCTTCTTTGGCCTCTTTTTTTATTTGGGCTTCTTTGGCATCTTTTATTTTTCATAAAGTCCGGAGTCTCATCCCAACTTGTGGGAGAATCATAGCCTCCATCATCCTTCCCACACTTGGGACAATGCTCTAATGATGGAGATCATCACACTTCTATTTATTTACAACTCAAGAATTACAACTCAATACCTAGAGCAAAATATGACTCTATGTGAATGCCTCCGGCGGTGTACCGGGATTTGCAATGAATCAAGAGCGACATGTATGAAAGAATTATGAAGGTGGCTTTGCCACAAATACGATGTCAACTACCTGATCATGCAAAAGCAATATGACAATGATGGAGCGTGTCATAATAAACAGAAAGGTGGAAAGTTGCATGGCAATATATCTCTGAATGGCTATGGAAATGCCATAATAGGTAGGTATGGTGGCTATTTTTAGGAAGATATAAGGATATTTATGTGTGATAGAGCGTATCGTATCACGGGGTTTGGATGCACCGGCGAACTTTGCACCAACTCTCAAGGTGAGAAAGGGCAATGCACGGTACCATAGAGGCTAGCTATGATGGAAGGGTAAGAGTGTGTATAATCCATGGACTCACATTAGTCATAAAGAACTCATATACTTATTGCAAAAGTTTATTAGCCCTCAAAGCGAAGTACTACTACGCATGCTCCTAGGGGAAGGGTTGGTAGGAGTTAACCATCGCGCGATCCCGACCTCCACTCATAAGGAAGGCAATCAAAGAACACCCCATGCTTCAAATTTGTCACACAACGTTCACCATACGTGCATGCTACGGGACTTGCCAACTTTAACACAAGTATTTCTCAATTTCATAATTACCCAACTAGCATGAATCTAACATTACCACCTTTCTATCTCAAAACTGTTATCAAGTATCAAATTTCTCATAGTGTTCAATGCACTCTATATGATAGTTTTTATTATACCCAACTTGGATGCCCATCATATTAGGACTGATTTCATAACCAAAGAAACTACCATGCTGTTCTAAAAGACTCTCAAAATAATATAAGTGAAGCATGAGAGATCAATAATTTCTACAAAATAAAACCACCACCGTGCTCTAAAAAGGTATAAGTGAAGCACTAGAGCAAAATTATCTAGCTCAAAAGATATAAGTGAAGCACATAGAGTATTCTAATAAGTTACGATTCATGTGTGTCTCTCCCAAAAGGTGTGTACAGCAAGGATGATTGTGATAAACTAAAAAACAAAGACTCAAATCAAACAAGACGCTCCAAGCAAAACACATATCATGTGGTGAATAAAAATATAGCTCCAAGTAAAGTTACCGATGAATGAAGACGAAAGAGGGGATGCCATATGGGGCATCCCCAAGCTTAGGCTCTTGGTTGTCCTTGAATATTATCTTGGGGTGCCTTGGGCATCCCCAAGCTTAGGCTATTTCCACTCCTTATTCCATAGTCCATCGAATCTTTACCCAAAACTTGAAAACTTCACAACACAAAACTTTATAGAAACTCATAAGCTCCGTTAGTATAAGAAAATAAATCACCACTTAGGTACTGTTATGAACTCATTCTAAATTCATATTGGTGTAATATCTATTATATTCCAACTTCTCTATGGTTCATACCCTCCGATATTACTCATAGATTCATCAAAATAAGCAAACAACACATGCACCAAGGGTCTCCTCAACCCTGGCGATGACGCCTATCATGGCGTCGTCCATCGCGTTGCCGGGGAGCGCCGCGGCCTCAACGGGCGGTGGCGCCTTCTGGTTTTCCTTGTCGATGAGGTTGATGGCAGAGGCGGCGCTTTGGTGGGTTGGCATACTTGGAAAAGGTGGATGTGCTACAGGCTGCGCTTGTTGCCTCTGTGCGTCGCGTGCGGCCTAGTTTATGCGCAATATCGCTGGGTGCCGGGAAACAGGTGAGGAAATGGCGGGAAACGGTGGCGTGTTCGTTAAACACCATCAACTATTGGAAACTTAGCAAATATAAGGAACATCGAGCTAGCACAAGAAGAAGAAGATGATGAGATGAACACGAACCACACTAGAGAACCCGTCGGTGACAAATTCATAAATCACAAACGGTTGTACACTAGCAAGCGTTTGCCCACAACACACACGACTTATTCCATCACAAACGGGTCGGATGGATCAACTGTATGCCACGTATCGCACATTTTCAAAAAGTAATGCGGTAGACCTTCTTTAACATGTGTTAAAAAATAAAGAAAAGGACCTCGAGGTTAAATTAACTCATGGGATGGGTCATATTCATTTAATTTGACATATATGACCCATCCTATCAGTTAATTTAACATCAACACAACTCATCGAGTCACCCATCTGATGGCTGCTCCAACCTGAGCACACTTAACTTGAGAGTTCTCTTAGATGAGCTACTGGTGGAACTGCTAGTCCTTGCTGATATAGGATGCCTCTTCGCATCCTTATGGCGTATCCGGATGACCGCCCGTCCCCCTTATGGCCAATAGATGTTGTGTAGACAAAGTGTACCACATACGTCTTATTAGAAGCAATTGTTTGTGTTATTATCGGTCTTCACACACATTTCTGATTACAGACCTGTTTGCAGTGTATCACACACATCTTGTATATTGAACTGTTTCTGTTCTCTTGTCTCAACGCAAACAGTTCATCCGAGTGAACCGCATGCTATATATCGCAAACACCTTGATCTGGCTGACCGTTTCTTTTGGGTTTTTCCTAATCAGAAACGGTTCATCCGAGTGAAGCGTATGCTGCATATCACACACACCTTCATCTGGCAGCCCGTTTCTTTTGTTCCTCCTCATTGCAAACAGTTAATTTACCTGAACCGTATGCCCTAAATCGACATGCAACCAAAATCTGAACCATGTTTGATGCATCCGTCATCACAAACAATCTCCACCTTTTTGACAGTTTATTGCATCGCACACAGTTTCATCGAAGGGTCTCTGATCATAGTGTCACGTTAGAAGCATCCTGCAGTAGTGTATCCAACTGGTCTCTTGGTCTAAAAGGGAAATAAAGGGAAACATAGTACAAACTCAATATAAACCGATCTGGGACCAATAGAGTATGTCTAGCACTAGATTTGCTAGCCTCACACAGTATAAGGTGGCTAGAGGACAAGTCAACAGAGTATGTCCAGCACTAGAAAGGAAAGAAAGTGGGGACTAGGGGACAAGTCAATAGAGTATGTCCAGCACTTGATTTGCTAGCCTCACACAGTATAAGGTGGCTGTCGGTGTCAAAACCGGCGGATCTCGGGTAGGGGGTCCCGAACTATGCGTCTAGGCGGATGGTAACAGGAGACAAGGGACACGATGTTTTTACCCAGGTTCGGGCCCTCTCGATGGAGGTAAAACCCTACTCCTGCTTGATTAATATTGATGATATGGGTAATACAAGAGTTGATCTACCACGAGATTACAGAGGCTAAACCCTAGAAGCTAGCCTATGGTATGATTGTTGTTCGTCCTACGGACTAAAACCCTCCGGTTTATATACACACCGAAGAGGGTTAGGGTTACACAGAGTCGGTTACAATGGTAGGAGATCTACGTATTCGTATCGCCAAGCTTGCCTTCCACGCCAAGGAAAGTCCCATCCGGACACGGGACGGAGTCTTCAATCTTGTATCTTCATAGTCTAGGAGTCCGGCCAACGGTGATAGTTCGGCTATCCGGACACCACCTAGTACATGACTCCCTCAGTAGCCCCTGAACCAGGCTTCAATGACGACGAGTCCGGCGTGCATATTGTCTTCGACATTGCAAGGCGGGTTCCTCCTCCGAATACTTCATAGAAGATTTTGAACACAAGGATAGTGTCCGGCTCTGCAAAATATGTTCCACATACCACCGTAGAGAGAATAATATTTACACAAGTTCAATCTGCTGACGTATTCCGTGGCGTGACATCACACCACGACAAGCCTTTATTCAAATCGTTTTTACTGTTCCTCCTCTGCGCGTTTAGCGAAGCGGTTTCCTTGGCACGTCTTGTCAAAGCAGAGATCGTGTCCCCTTATTCCGGGATTCTCATCAATACGGGCGTGGGTAACCCAACCGCGCCATTGATTACGGCGCTTGGGAGATAAGTGAGTTTTACCAGGCTGGTGGGGACGCATAGTTTCGTCCGTCCATATAAGGGGATAAGGATCCACCTTTTTACCTACGCCTTCTTCCTCCTTTGCTTATCCATTTCCGCGTACTCAAGCTCCAGCGCCCAAGTCTGCACATCTTGCCTCAACCTTCCCCAGCCATGTCCGGAGCGGGAGGTGAGTGGATGGCCTCCTCCGTCACGGAGGGGCACATCAAGAGGCTGCGAAAGGCCGGATACTTGTCTAGCGACATCGCGCTTCGGCTCCCCGACAAGGGGCAGCTCATCCCCACCCCGAGCCCCATGAGAGGGTGGTGTTCCTCACCCACTTCCTCCGCGGACTAGGTTTTCCACTTCATCCATTTGTCCGGGGGCTCATGTTCTACTATGGCCTGGATTTCCATGATCTGGCCCCGAATTTCATCCTCAACATCTCGGTGTTCATCGTCTTGTGCGAGGCCTTCCTCTGCATCCAGCCCCACTTCGGCTTATGGCTGAAGACCTTCAATGTCAAGCCGAAGGTAGTGGGCGGCCGCCAAGCGGAGTGCGGAGGTGCCATGGTGGGCAAGATGCCCAACGTCCTATGGCTCAAGGGCTCCTTTGTGGAGACCATAAAGGGGTGGCAATCGGGGTGGTTCTACATCACCGAGCCGCGTGACCCTGAATGGGCAGCGGCCCTCGAATTCAGATCTGGCATCCCCACACGGCTCACCTCCTGGAAAGAGAAGGGCCTATCATGGGGTGATTCGAAGGAGCTGACCGGACTTCAATCCTGCATCCAAACCTTGGTGAACAAGAAGCTCAAGCTTGTCAACGTAGTCCAGGTCATGCTCGTCCGCCGGATCCTCCCGTGCCAGAAACGGGCCTTTAATTTGTGGGAGTTTGATCTGGCACAGCACCAAACCTTGAGCAGGCTCTTCGACACTACGTACGAAGATGCCTGGAAGGTGCTGTTCAAGGGCACCGAGGCTCCTGCATCCGCTACCGAAGATCGCGGATTCAGCTCGCAGCGTCAAGACGGCGAGGTAACTATTTTACCCTTTACAGGACGCTTATTTTCCATAGTTTGACTCTATGTGGGATCTAAACTCCCCTTACCTTTGACATGCCTGGGAAAAGACGTCCGGGCAGGTTAACTATCCAGCTCCCTTTCCAGAAGACCCAGCGGATGCCCAATTAACGGGGCTGCTGGCTCCGGCGCCTTATGTGGTGCCGGAGAAGAAGGCCAAGAAGAAGGCCGCGGGAATCCGAAAGAGTTCCCGGCGTCAGGTGTTATCGGATTCATTGTCCGATGACTCTGAGGCGAACTCCTCCCGCGAAGACGAGGAGGAGAAAAAAGAAGCCTCTCCCCCAGCGGGGGGAGAGAAGAAGAGGAAGGCCTCCCCAACAGGGGAGGCTGAAGGATCCAAGAAGGGAAGGACCCTCCCCCCGGACTACACCAATGTCGATGACGATGAAGAGGAGTGGCCACCAAGGACTAAGCCCCTGGCGACTTTGTAAGTGTTCGGATACCAGAATAACTCATGGTGTTTCATTTGTTGCATAGAATCTCTTAACGCCGAATATAACCCTGCAGCCCGCCCAAGGACGGGCTTGATTCTTCAACGAGCGGCTCCCTGGCGCCATCGGACGTGGATAGCACTTCACATCCGGCCGTCTCCTCTCCTCGTGCTGCGGATGATGCCAAGGTGGGGTCCCAAAAGGGGCCCAGCCAGGAGGAGGATGTTCTGGAGGTGCCGCAGGGAAACCTCTTGGACTTTGGGCACGAGGGGGATCAACCCCCAAAGGGTTCTGAGTTCGGCCCTGGGCCGGACTCCGCACCAGAACCTTTAGTGGTTCCGGAGTCCGGCGGGCGGCCCCTACGTAAGAAGGGCGAGACTACGACACCGGTGACCCCCATCCAACCGGAGGCACCGGATAATTTGCTGGAGGCGCTTAACGGCGCCTCCATCGACGAGGAGCACCGCACTGTTATGAGTGCGGTGATCCAAAAAGTTCAGTCCGCCAAGAGCGGGCTGACTAAAGCCTGTACCAGCCTTCTATCAGGCTTTGAGGTACGTAATTAAGATATGTAAAAATAGTACCGCATAGACAGTAGCCCCTGATGCTTAGTTTGGTGTTTGGAAAGAAAAGCCGAACTGAGGATCTAAAAAGATATACACATGAGTCTAACTTAAGCATGTCAATATGGGAATGCAGGCTGCGTTGCTGACCTCTGCCGCACTGATTGCGGAGGTCAATGCATTGAAGTAGGACCTCGAGCGGTCCGAGAACGAGCTCGGCCTTGCCAAGAAGCAGCTCGAGGACAAGGAAGGTAAGTAGTACCTTATAAAATATGTGGTTGCAAAAAGTTACAGGAATAACGTGAGAATTGCAGGGGCCACGAACGAGGGGGTGACCCTGAAGGAAGCGGTGTCCAAGGCCGAAAGTAATGCGGCCGCGGAACGCACCGAGCAAGAGAAGCAGGAGGCGTGGGTGGCGGAGGTGCGGCAAGAGCTCCAAGCTCTCGTGGAAAAATACGAGAGGTTGGAGCGTGACTCGAAGACTCGAGAGTCCGAGCTCGCCTCGGCTCTTGAGAGTGCCAAAGCCGCCAAGGCCGAAGCCCAGAAGGCCCTCCAGGAGATTGAGGCGATAAAAAATATAGTGGCGGGTAAGGCATTCTTCATGCAAAGCAAGCATGTAAAAGTGAATTATCTGTTACTTACCCGAATTCGGAGCTCTCCAGGAGCGTTCGCAGATCTGCCCCGTAGTGTGTCCGATGCTGCCGCATTCTACCGAGCCGAGGAGGGGAGCTCGACAGAAAAGGTGTTCTGGTCTCAATATGCTGAGGCCGGACATCCGGTGCCCCTGAGCGACCAGCTGAAGCAGCTGGTCGAGCTCCACAAGGTGGCCGAACAGGCCATGAAGGGCCTCATAGCTCGGCTGTGGCCGAAGGAGGCCATGCCTGGGAGCTACTTCGGGCTGGTGCGGCGGCTAGTGGACGCCTGTCCATGGATTGAAGTCGTCAAGCGCTCCGTCTGCTTCGAAGGTGCCCGTAGGGCCCTTGCTCATGCTAAAGTGCACTGGGGCAAGATGGACGCTGAGAAGCTTGTGACGGACGCTCCACCGCTGGGCAGGGAGTATCGCAAGCCCGAGATGTATTATGAGAACATCCTGAAGGGTGCCCGCCTTATAGCGGGTGAATGCTCCAAAGATGTAATTTTTGAGTAAAATCGCATTTGTTATCCTGTACGCTTGAAAACTTGTTCATATGCGCTAAGCAACGGTTGTGAATTTAAAATATTACCTTCTGTGCGGCCGTTTATCAAATTTGAGAGATGGTAAGTCGTTGGCTTCAGCCTCCATGCCACGAGTGCTGGGGTGTTCGGGATAAACTTGAGCACTCTTGTTCCCATTTTTGGGTCCTTCGAGGGAGGCGCTCAACACAACGAACGAGGCAACCGGACTTATAATGCTTGAACACTCCCACTTAGTGATAGAATTCTATAATTTTAAATTTTGGGGAAGCCCCTAGTGTTCGGAAGACCGAATTCGGGGCGCTATCCACGCCTGGGCCGGACAAAGCCGACTCCTCGCTCTAAGCGGCATAAGTCTTTTGGGACTCGAAAAAACCTCTCAAGCAGCGACCGGCTCTCGCCCTATCATGACGGTCAGTTTTAGCTTTCTCCACTGAGGTGCCCAACCCAGCTCAACTGGGGCACAATCGCAGTGGTTCTCCCAGCGCTACCTTAGCCGATATAACAGAACATAAGGTACCAAAACATGGGAGCTGGACAAACCCAACTATTGACCCAAGACATGATTCGGAGCCGATGCATATAATGCTATAACTTCGGGGTACCGCACTTGTGAAAGTGTTCATACTTATCACACCATATTTTGGGGAACTTGAGCCCCTGGTGTACTTGGCCGTACCAAAGCGTACGGATGCAACATGTCATAAGTGAACATGTGTAGATAGAAAAAGGAATGCAATAATAGGAAAAAAGCGATGCATTGTTTATTCAAAAAATACTGCAATGAAGGCAGAACAATACAAATAGTGCGATAAGCAAGGGATGGGACTATTTAACATGTCCCCCTCCAGGGGTAGGCTGCGGGATGGTATGTAAAACAGGTATACTGCTCTTAATAGAGACCACCTGGACACTTGACGTAGCTTTTCTGCTTCCCTGGCTATTGCATCGTGAGTTCGGCAATTCTACTGCCGGACAGGGCTTCCAGAAAACGGAGTCCTACGAATAAGAAAAAAAGAATGACACAATTGGGAGCCCCTGGTGCGGTTGAGCCGCTCTCCGGGCGTGCCATGGTTGTGCCCCTTCCCCTATGCCCATGGTATCTCCAGAGCGTAGTTATGTACGCGTGGTACTGGTCTCGTGATTTCGCGAGGGCTGGGGCTGGGGCCGCATTGCTACGCATGCTTGAAACGTGCCAGGCGGTCTTGTTGTTGGTTACTCTGGGCGCGCTTGACGGTGTCCGGTCGCTTAACAGCCGGACTCGAGAATTGCCTTAAGAGGCTTGTCAGTGTCAAAACCGGCGGATCTCAGGTAGGGGGTCCCGAACTGTGCGTCTAGGCGGATGGTAACAGGAGACGAGGACACAATGTTTTACCCAGGTTCGGGCCCTCTCGATGGAGGTAAAACCCTACGTCCTGCTTGATTAATATTGATGATATGGGTAGTACAAGAGTGGATCTACCACGAGATCAAGGAGGTTAAACCCTAGAAGCTAGCCTATGGTATGATTCTTGTAATGGAGGTTATGTCCTATGGACTAAAGCCCTCCGGTTTATATAGACACTGGAGAGGGCTAGGGTTACACAGAGTCAGTTACAATGGCAGGAGATCTACATATCCGTATCACCAAGCTTGCCTTCCACGCCAAGGAAAGTCCCATCCGGACACGGGACGGAGTCTTCAATCTTGTATCTTCGTAGTCTTGGAGTCCGGCGGACGATGATAGTCCAGTTGTCCGGACACCCCCTAGTCCAGGACTCCCTCAGTAGGCCCCGAACCAGGCTTCAATGACGATAAGTCCAGCGCGTATATAGTCTTCGGCGTTGCAAGGCGGGTTCTCCCTTTAAGTTCCATGTACCTACCGAACAGTGTCCGGCTTCCTTATAAATGCTGCGCTCCTCGGCTTCTACGCCCAATAATGGCCTTCTTCCACGCGTCGCACGAATGCGAAAAGCCAGGGTATATTTTATGTTTTACCCCCTAGTCGTGCAAGTAATCTGCCTATAAAAGAGGCAAAAATCCAGATCCAAATCACACCCTCTTCCCTCCGCGAATACTCATCGGAGCGCTTCTGACCAAGAATGCATTCCATTATGGACCGTCGACGCGGCTCCTCTTCTCGCGCTCCCAGTCCTTTGCGAGGAGATTGGAGGAGGTGCTCTGTTCCACACAACGAGCTGGTGAAGCTCCAAGCGGGGGGATATCTCCCTCCGGCCTTCATGGTTCCGGTTCGAGCCGAGCTGGCCACCTATCAAGGTGGAAAGCAAGCGAAGGCTACCCCAAGTCCCAACAAAGGGGAGCGGGTATGTTTCGTCCCCTATCTGATAAGGGGACTCGGATTTCCTATACATCCGTTCCTCCGTGGGCTCCTGGAGTTCTACGGACTCCAGCTCCATCATCTTACACCCACCTCTATCCTGCATATCGCGGGTTATGTAGCTCTCTGTGAGCTATTTCTGGGCATCGAGCCCCATTTTGCACTGTGGAAGAGGTTGTTCTGCCTCGTACCCCGTTCACATGGGGGGTCTATATATCAAGTGGGCGGCGCCGAGATATGGCGCATTGCTGGGAGCGGATATCCATCCGGAACCCCTAAGAAGGCGTCCGAAGACTGGCCTTCGGAATGGTTTTACATAGAAGATGCTCCGCTGCCGGACCCGGTCCGGGTCGGCCTCCCGGAGTTTAGTACTGCTCCTCTGAAGAAACGCCTCAGTTGGTGCCCGCGGAGCCCCCAACTGGAGGAAGACAAGAGCGTCCATTATCTGATGTGTCGAATAAGATTACTGACCCATTCCGGGTTGACCATGATTGGAGTCATGGCAACATGCATTACGCGGGGGGTGCAGCCACTGCAATACAGGGGCCACCCCATGTGGGATTTCATCGGGGAAGACGACGCCACCCGTCATGGCCGCAAAGGACCGGATTCGGCCGAGGATCTGGTGACGATCCTGTTCGGCCTGTACAAGGGGGAGAAGGAGGACTTCCTTCAGACGAACCTGTTGAATGGGTTCTCCATGAATAACCCCCGTCGTTGGGTAAGCGGACACTTTAAGGGCCCGACCCATGTTTTCGAAGTTTAAGCTTCTTATATTACGTCTTCGGCGCAGGAACTGCGTCGGATTGTGGAGGACATGATAAGTCCAGCCCCGCAACCCGAGGATCCGGAGAGATCCCAGGATCCGGCCTCCGAAGAGGATCCGGACATTCAGGTGGAGCTAATCGACGGGGTGTTCCACCAGCTAAGCATGGATAATGCTTTAGTCGCCATTACGGCTGACTACCCCGGACTATATCCGGCTTCCCAGGTAATTGTGACGGAAGTCCGGACACCATTATTTCTTCCTTGCCCATTTCTGACCTTCGCGTACGATGGCGTTTTGCAGGAAGCGCCCTCAAGGCGGGAAGCCGAGCCTGCGGCGGCTGACCAACAAAGGCCAGTCCGGACCAGTAGGCGGAAAAGGAGCGTGGCGCGGACTGAAACGTCGCCGCAAAGGTATAGCTCGTAATTAATTATTTGGAGCAACGTTCCTAGGAAGCGTTTGAGTGCTCATGATCTTTGGAGGAGAAAAAGCGCCCGCCGGACTGCGGGCGTAGAGGTTGCCGATCCGACCTCTACCAGCCAGGCTCCAGCACCCGGTCTGGAGGGGGAGGCAAGCGCAAGGCACGGGCCGGATACTCCTCCAAAGGAGGATGCCGACAGACTGTCCGCCACCAAGTCTGAGATGGAGAGCGCCATGAACCATAGGCGCCGCCGGATAGTATTTCCTGAAGCGTGCTTCTCCCCTGAGGCGTTGAATGCCTTTAACGCGGGGGACGCGCACGTCCGTGCTGCTCAAGATGGTTTTACCAGAGCCACGGAGCAGTATGTAAAAGACATACGGGTAAGAGAATTTGATAGTTATATATGCCAGTAGCCCCCGAGACTTAAAGTAGTTATGTTAACTGATTTAAGGATCATTTGAAATGCAGGATCTTACCGAGAAGAATACCCGACTGTCTCAGGAGCTGCAAGAGTGGAAGGCCCAACTTGAGGCCGCACTTGTTGCCGCAGGAGGAGACACAGAGGCCCCTCCTGGTAACATATTCGCTTTTAAATATAAGCGCTGTGCGTGCAAGTCTAATAATGACATTGCAGGTGCTGCCGGACAAGATCCGGACAGGCAGGAACTGCTGCGCCAGCTGAAGGCCGGCGAGAGGGTGCTGAATAGAGTGCAGCAGGAAAGGAACAAGCTCCAAGATGCCCATGCCCAGCTTGGAGAGGAGCTGAAAGGCGTTCGGGTCGAGCTGTCCGGCTCCGTTAAGGAGAATCAGCGGCTTCGACGCGACATCTATAGTAAGTGCTTGAGCGAACTCCTTTGAAAAGAAGAGTTCGGCGAGGAAGTCAATTGACAAAATATGTCTTGTAGGTATACTCACAGGTCGCCCTGCGGAGGAGATGCCCGTATCAACGGGTGATCAACTTCTCGAGCTGTTGCAACTGCTCGAACGAGTTCGCGGGCGATGAGCAGCGTCGTCCAGGCTTTATGGCCAGCCCTCTCCCTACCCGAGGGCCTTGGGGAGCTTGCGGAGAAGCTTCAGGGAGTGCGGCAGCGCTTCTGTTTATGGAAGATTTCGGCCTACCGCCAAGGTGCTAGGGAGGCTTGGGCCATGGTGAAGACGCGATACAAGAAGGCGGATCCCAACCACATGGACGAGGTCGGACCGGTGGGGCCCGATGGGAAGGAGATCCCTTTGAGTTTAGTATATAGCCAAGTAGAGTTGGCTGCTAAATTTTCCCAACGGGACTGTAAGTTAGACAACCTGTTAGACGGGATTGAGGAGGAATACAGTTAGTAGATTTGACAATGTATTTGAAAATGACATGTGAAATGCCTTCTAGCCGGATTGTAGATCGTTTGTCTTTGCCGACCTTTTCGCTTCAACCTCGGGACCCTAGAGTCCGGAGTGTGTCCGAATACCTTTTTGGTTAAGAAACAACCAGGGTATGCATGGAGACCAGGCGTAGGGGTCATTAGTGCTTTATCAGACAAGTGCCCAACTAGTTATGTTATATTACATGGTTAGTAAGAAACATCTTCCAGGGAGAATAGTTCTGTTAAGGGTTCCTTTCCCTGGGAGGCATGCCCTAAAGTGCATGTCCGGACTGCGAAAAGAGCAGAAAAACATCTGGGGGCAGATAAAGAAGTAGGTAAAAAAATCATCTTTCAAGTCACCTACCGAATATTCCCTTAAGAACGCTAGCTTTCGGCTTCACCCAGTCTGAGGTACACATCCGGCTGACCCGGCAGTAACAATCGCAGAGGTGCTCCCTTTACCTCCTAGTCGAACAATCGGGAACGTAGGGGTAAGCACAAGAGCCAGGCAACCCAGCTTGGCCAAAACTTAAGTCATATCGATGCATATAATGGTGAGTAAAAGGTACATGTGGAAGCTTGACACATGTGCTGGGCATGAAGCCCTTATAGTTGAGCTTCTGAAAAAGAAGCCCCCAGGTATAATGAGTGCAGATGGCACATCAAGTGTATGCGGACAATGCGCAAGTAGGCCCTTAAGGGCTTTTTAGTAAAAGGGTTAAGAGAAGAAAGAGAAACAAAAGACAGCCGAAGTGTAAAAATTTGAACGGGGGAAGGGGACGAACTCTTAGTCCAGGGCTAGGCATAGAATCTTCGGAGGCGGGCTGCGTTCCATGGGTTCGGCTCGAGTCGGTTGTCCGACGCATTTTGTAGACGGTACGCTCTGCCGGTCAGGACTTGATCGATAATGAAGGGGCCCTCCCATTTGGGCTTGAGCTTTTCCTTTTTCTTGTCCGGCAGGCGTAGAACTAGTTCGCCAATGTTATAAGTCTTGGCCCGTACTTCTCTGCTTTGATATCTGTGAGCCTGCTGCTGATAGAATGCGGAACGAGCCTTGGCGACGTCGCGTTCTTCCTCCAATGCGTCCAAGCTGTCCTGCCGATCCAGCTCAGCCTCTCTTTCTTCGTACATGCGCACTCGAGGTGAGTCATGAATAATGTCGCAGGGCAGAACTGCCTCTGCGCCGTATACCATAAAAAATGGTGTGAATCTGGTAGTACGGTTGGGCGTTGTCCGCAGCCCCCAGAGCACGGAGTCAAGCTCCTCTACCCAGTGCGTGTCAGATTTCGTAAGTGACCGCACTAGTCTGGGTTTAATGCCACTCATTATGAGACCATTTGCTCGTTCCACTTGACCGTTGGTTTGAGGATGATAGACTGAAGCGTAGTCGAGCTTAATGCCCATGTTTTTGCACCATGACTTAACCTCGTCGGCCGTGAAGTTCGTGCCGTTATCGGTGATGATGCTGTGGGGGACACCATAACGATGTACTACCCCGGATATAAAGTCTATCACTGGTTCGGACTCTGCCGTTTTAACTGGTTTGGCCTCTATCCATTTGGTGAACTTGTCCACCATGACCAATAGGTACCTTTGCTTGTGGGTTCCCCATTGAAGGGGTCCAACCATGTCAAGCCCCCAGACCGCGAACGGCCAGGTAATGGGTATAGTTTTGAGGGCGGTGGCCGGCTCTGATTAGCAAAGAGCTGACAACCGACGCATCTTTGGACTAAGTCCTGAGCATCTGCCCGGGCCGCCGGCCAATAAAATCCTGTACGGAATGCCTTTCCTACAAGGGCCCGAGCTACTGCGTGGTGTCCGCCTAGTCCGGCATGAATTTCAGCCAGGAGGTTTCGCCCTTCCTCTTCGGAGATACACCTTTGAAGGACTCCGGTTGTACTTTTCTTATAAAGTTCTCCCTCATGGACCTTGTAGGCTTTCAATCGCCAGACTATGCAGCGAGCCTCATTTTGGTCTTCGGGAAGTTCATACCGAAGCAAGTAGGCTAGGAATGGTTCTGTCCACGGGGCAATTACTGCCATTATGTCGTGGGCTGAAGGTGTTATGTCATCGGCTGAATCGCCGGTTGGTGCGGTTTTTTCCGGCTTGTCGTTTCCGGACTCCTCTTCCCATAGTACGGATGGCTTGAAGAGCTGTTCCAGGATGATATTTGGAGGGACAACGTCACGTTTTGCGCTGATGCGTGCCAGTACGTCGGCTGCTTGGTTATTATCTCGGGCTACGTGATGGAATTCAAGTCCTTCAAACCGAGCTGACATTTTTAGGACAGCATTGCGATATGCTGCCATTTTTGGATCCTTGGCGTCAAAGTCTCCATTTATTTGGGATATTGCAAGGTTTGAATCCCCGCGCACCTCTAGGCGTTGAATGCCCATGGAGATTGCCATCCGGAGACCATGTAGAAGGGCCTCGTATTCGGCTGCGTTGTTGGAGTCCGTGTACATTATTTGAAGTACGTATTGGACTATGTCCCCGGTCGGGGATGTCAATACGACGCCAGCCCCCAGTCCGGCCAACATTTTAGAGCCGTCGAAGTGCATAGTCCAATTGGAGTATGCGCCGTACTCTTTAGGGAGTTCGGCTTCGGTCCATTCAGCGACAAAGTCAGCCAAAACTTGTGACTTTATAGCTCGCTGAGGTTTGTAGGTTATATCGGATGGTAAGAGCTCAATGGCCCATTTTGCAATCCTGCCCGTTGCGTCGCGGTTGTTTATAATGTCATTAAGTGGTACTTCGGAGGCCACTGTTATCGAACACTCTTGAAAGTAGTGTTGGAGCTTCCGGGATGCCATGAACACCGCATACGCTATCTTTTGATAGTGCGGGTAACGGGACTTGCAGGGGGTTAACACAGTGGATACGTAGTACACTGGTTTTTGAAGAGGGAATTTATGCCCTTCTGTCTCTCGTTCGACAACGAGTACCGCGCTTACAACTTGATGCGTTGCTGCGATGTATAACAACATTGGTTCTCCCAGGTTGGGCGCAGCTAGGACCGGATTTGTTGCCAATATGGCCTTTATTTCTTCGAGTCCGGCAGTGGTAGCATCCGTCCACTCAAAGTGTTCGGTGCGCCTAAGGAGGCGATAGAGGGGCACTGCCTTTTCTCCCAAGCGGGAGATAAAGCGGCTTAAAGCTGCCACGCATCCAGTCAATTTTTGTGTCTGTTTGAGGTCTTTTGGAATATCCAACTGTGACAGAGCTCGGATCTTGGTCGGGTTTGCTTCAATTCCTCTACCGGATACAATGAAGCCCAACAGCTTTCTGGCTGGTACGCCGAAAATGCATTTTTCCGGATTCAGCTTGATGTCATATGCTCTGAGATTGTCGAATGTGAGCCTCAAGTCATCTACTAAAGTTTCGACATGTTTGGTTTTGACGACTATGTCGTCTACGTATGCCTCTACTGTTTTGCCGATCTGGGTGGCCAGACATGTTTGGATCATGCGCTGATATGTTGCGCCGGCGTTTTTAAGTCCGAAGGGCATCGTGTTGAAGCAGAATGGTCCATATGGAGTGATGAATGCCGTTGCGGCTTGGTCTGCTTCCGCCATCTTGATTTGATGGTAGCTAGAGTATGCGTCGAGGAAGCACAATGAATCGTGCTCTGCAGTAGCATCGATTATTTGGTCGATGCGGGGGAGGGGAAGGGATCCTTTGGGCAAGCCTTATTGAGGTCTTTAAAATCGACGCATAGGCGCCAGGATTTGTCCTTCTTTGGTACCATTACCAGATTTGCTCGCCAATCCGGATGTTTGATATCTCTGATGAATCCCGCTTCCAATAGTTTGGCTAGCTCTTCTCCCATTGCCTGTCTTTTGGGTTCGGAAAATCGTCGAAGAGCCTGTTTGACTGGCTTGAATCCTTTTAGGATGTTTAGGCTGTGTTCTGCCAATCTGCGTGGGATTCCGGGCATATCCGAGGGGTGCCAGTGCGACGTCTACATCAGGGTTCAACTGTGCCCCGATGGAGGCCATCTTTGTTGGGTCCGTTGGGTGGACCTGGAATTTTACTATTTCATCTGCTGGTTTAAAAGAGGTGGACTTGGATCTCTTATCAAGTATCACATCGTCCCTATTCACCGTAGAGCGCAGCGCGGTGAGTTCTTCTGCCGCTAGGGCTTCGGATAGTGCCTCCAGGGCTAGTGCGGCTGTCTTGTTTTCGACACGGAGTGCTATATCCGGATCACTAACGAGAGTGATTTGTCCGCCGGGCCCAGGCATTTTGAGCTTCATGTACCCGTAATGGGGTACTGCTTGAAAAATTGTAAATGCCTCTCGTCCTAATATAGCGTGGTATCTGCTGTTGAACGGGGCCACTTGGAACGTGACTTCTTCGGATCTATAATTGTCCGGCGAGCCGAACACCACATCGAGTGTGATTTTTCCGGTGCAGCGCGCTTCCCGGCTAGGGATTATTCCTCTGAAGGTTGTGCTGCTTCGCTCAATACGGCTCCAGTCTATTTCCATTTTTTGAAGAGTTTCCTCGTAGATGAGGTTTAATCCGCTGCCGCCGTCCATGAGGACCTTTGTAAGTCGAAAGCCGTCCACTATTGGACTAAGTACCAGTGCGGCTGGTGCTCGGGCTGTTCGGAATTTAGGTTCGTCGCTGGCGTTGAAGGTGATGGCTGTGTCACTCCATGGATTTGTTGTTGCTACTTGGTAGGCTTCGGCGTGGCCGCGGATTGTTCGTTTCCGCATATTATTTGATGCGAAGGTCTCGAAGACTGTTGATACCGTACTGGTATTGTTGGAGTGGTTTTCCGGGGCTAGAAGCTCCTCGCCACTTTTGGCCACCTGCTGTAATATCCAACATGCTCGAAGGCTGTGTGTTGGGACAGCGCCCTCTGTACTGTGAAGTTTACAGGGTCCGCTTAGCCATCCCTCCAGTATGGTTCCGTGCCCTCTATGGGGTTTTTGCTTTTTGGTTTTTGTATCTGGGGCCTGAGTGTGATGCACCCTTTTGTTGCGGACTAGGGTTGTATTCGGGGCCAGATTGTCCCAAAATTGGTTTTCGGTTTTCCGAAACTCTCCATCACACAGTACTTTCGTACTATGGACGCCAGATCGGCGAAGCGTGTAATTTCATGACGGCTGATGGCGTTCAGTATTCCCTTGTCCCTGCAATTATTGCAAAAGATTGAGATTGCGTTTTCCTCTCGGCAGTCCTTTATCCTGTCCATAACTAGGAAGAATCTGGCCCAGTAGTGATGTACTGTTTCAGCGGGCTCTTGCCGTATTAGAGATAGATCGCATATGTCTGGGCGGGTGGGTGGAATAAAATCCGGAACCCTACCCATCTCAGGGCTTGAAGGCCGTGAAGTTTCCAAATTTGGAAGCTTGGATTGCTGGACGTTGTCCAACAAGTCCGGTCCGATGCTTGACTTTAAGTTCAGTGCTTTATCGAAGTCCGTCCCTCCGCGGAAATCCGGCATGGAGGGTTCGGGAGCCCGGACATGACTAGTTTTCAATACAGGAGAAGAGTCGCCGCATTGTTCCTCTACCACTGTGACGTGGTGGGTGACCTGGGGAGAGTTAATCTCTCTCAGATCGGTTTTAAGCCCCATCTGATAGTAGTCCGTAGCGACTCCCAGAGCGGCGATGCGATCCAAGAGCTCATTGACAGATGAGAGCTCTATTGGATCCAGCCGCTCGGCAAGTTCCGAGCTGACGTGAAGATTGCTTTTGACGACTTGAGAAGTCATTGTCGAAGCAGTGGCCGGACAGGCGGTCATAAGGAAACCACCTAGCCGGATAGTTTGGCCGGCGGCCAAGGCCCCTTTGGCGAAAATACCGTCCTTGAAGACGGGTGGAGGCATCCTTCCTATCGGCGACGACACAGAGGAACTCTCAATGAAAGCACGATTGTCGGTGTCAAAACCGGCGGATCTCGGGTAGGGGGTCCCGAACTCTGCGTCTAGGCGGATGGTAACAGGAGACGAGGGACACAATGTTTTACCCAGGTTCGGGCCCTCTTGATGGAGGTAAAACCCTACGTCCTGCTTGATTAATATTGATGATATGGCTAGTACAAGAGTGGATCTACCACGAGATCAAGGAGGCTAAACCCTAGAAGCTAGCCTATGGTATGATTGTTGTAATGGAGGTTATGTCCTACGGACTAAAGCCCTCCGGTTTATATATACACCGGAGAGGGCTAGGGTTACACAGAGTCGGTTACAATGGTAGGAGATCTACATATCCGTATCGCCAAGCTTGCCTTCCACCCCAAGGAAAGTCCCATCCAGACATGTGACGGAGTCTTCAATCTTGTATCTTTGTAGTCTTGGAGTCCGGCGAACGATGATAGTCCGGCTGTCCGGACACCCCCTAGTCCAGGACTCCCTCAAGGCTGCTTTGTACTTCCGCCACGAGAGCCGCTGTATGCTCCTCCGTTCGGAGAGAGCGTTCGGTGTTTCTGTTGACCGTAATGACTCCTCGAGGGCCTGGCATCTTGAGCTTGAGGTATGCGTAGTGCGGCACCGCATTGAACCTTGCAAATGCGGTTCGTCCGAGCAGTGCATGATAACCGCTGCGGAACGGGACTATGTCGAAGATTAACTCCTCGCTTCGGAAGTTATCCGGGGATCCGAAGACCACTTCAAGTGTAACTGAGCCTGTACAATTGGCCTTTACACCTGGTATGACGCCTTTGAAGGTCGTCTTTGTGGGTTTGATTCTTGAGGGGTCTATGCCCATCTTGTGCACTGTATCCTGATAAAGCAGGTTCAGGCTGCTGCCGCCGTCCATCAGGACTCTAGTGAGGTGAAGTCCGTCGACGATTGGGTCTAGAACCAATGCGGTGAATCCTCCATGGTGGATGCTAGTGGGGTGGTCCCTTCGATCAAAAGTGATCGGGCAGGAGGACCACGGATTGAACTTTGGGGCGACTGGCTCCATCGCATATACGTCCCTGAGTGCACGCTTCCGCTCCCTTTTTTGTATGTGGGTTGCGTATATCATGTTCACCGTTCGCACTTGTGGGGGAAACCCTTCTGTCCTCTATTGTTCGGCAGCCGGGTCTCCTCCTCGTCAGCGCTATGCAGCCCCTTGTCATTGTTTTCGGCAGTTAACTTGCCTGCCTGCTTGAACACCCAACAGTCCTGTTGGTGTGATTGGCTGGTTTTTCGGGGGTGCCGTGTATCTGGCATGAGCGATCGAGTATTCGGTCCAAATTGGATAGGCCCGGAGTATTTCTTTTGAATGGCTTTTTCCGCTGACCGAGTTTAGAGCCTCTGAATCCGGCATTGACTGCCGTATCCTCAGTATTGTCGCCATTAATGCGGCGCTTGTGCTTGTTGCGACGCGACCTGCCGTTGGTTTCCTTGATATCCGAATTACCAGGGCTCTTGGTCATGTTGTTACTACGAGCTAGCCAGCTATCCTCTCCCACGCAGAAGCGGGTCATGAGTGTTGTGAGGGCTGCCATGGATTTCGACTTTTCCTGTCCTAGGTGCCGGGCAAGCCACTCATCGCGGATGTTGTGTTTGAAGGCTGCGAGGGCCTCTGCATTTGGACAGTCGACGATTTGATTTTTCTTCGTTAAGAACCGTGTCCAGAATTGTTTGGCCGATTCATCTGGCTGCTGAATTATGTGGCTTAGGTCATCAGCGTCTGGTGGTCGCACATAAGTGCCTTGGAAGTTGTCGAGCAATGCGGCTTCCAGGTCTTCCCAACAACTGATTGACTCTGCTGGCAAGCTGTTAAGCCAATGCCGCGCTGGTCCTTTAAGCTTGAGTGAGAGGTATTTGATGGCGTGTAGATCATCACCACGGCCATGTGGATATGGAGGAGATAGTCCTCGATCCAGACCGCCGGATCTGTTGTGCCATCATATGATTCAATGTTTACGGGTTTGAAACCCTCAGGGATTTGATGATCCATCACTTCGTCTGTGAAGCATGGTGGGTGTGCGGCGCCTCTGTGTTGGGCTATATCACGACGCAGCTCAAATGAGCTTTATCTACTATGTTCGGCCCGATCGGAATTGCCATATCCGGCGTGACGGTTATCATCACGTATTGTGGGGCACCCACGCGATCCGTAGATCGATCTTGTTTGCCTTGCCTTGTCCTCGAGTATATCCCGCAGGTCTGGCGCATTTTCCCATGCCTTGGTATTTTTTGAGCGGCGCCGGGGTGCGGCTTGAGTGTAGGGCCGAGAGGCCTCTCTGTTGCGGCCACGAGGTGGCCGGTCGGCCGTATTATGCGCTGGTGATGTAGGTTTAGGTGCTTCCTCCTCTAACCGGGGTAGCAGCCTGCGTTTTGGGTAGCTCTTGGAGGGGCGTTCGAGTTCATACTCTTCGGCCGCAAGGACTTCAGTCCATCTGTCGGCTAGCAAGTCTTGGTCAGCTCTAAGCTCTTGCTGCTTTTTCTTGAGGCTGCTTGCCGTGGCCATAAGCCCGCGTTTGAAACACTCTTGTTCGACGGGATCCTTAGGCACGACAAATTCGTCGTCGTCAAGGCTTGCCTCGTCTTCGGAGGGAGGCATATAATTATCGTCCTCTACCTCTCTGTCTGCCGCTCTCTCATGAGGGCTGGCTTCTCCATCCTCCAGCGCTGAATCCTGCTGGAGCGGGTTGTCTTCGGCACTGTCCGGGGTGTTATTGTCTCTGGTGCCGGAATCTTCATTTTTGCTGTGGCGGGATTTAGAGTGGCGCCGCTGACGCCAGCGCTTAGGCTGTTTCTTGGAGGGGTCGTCTTCCGTTGTTCCATCGCCATTCCCATCCTTTGGGATGTCCACCATGTAAATGTCGTATGACGAGGTGGCCTTCCAGTGCCCTGTAGGCGCTGGTTCTTGGTCGTCTCCTGCATCGTCGTCCATACCATCGATGTCTTCGGAGTCGAAGTCTAGCATGTCGGTTAAGTCGTCGACAGTGGCTACGAAGAGGGTGGTGGGTGGGCTTTGAATTTCTTTGTCGTCTGCATCCCAACCGTCCTGACCATAATCCGGCCAGGGCTCTCCTGATAAAGAGAGACACTTTAGCGAATTCAGGATGTCGCCAAAGGGCGAGTGCTGAAAGATGTTCGCAGCGGCGCCCAATCGGATTCGATTGGCAGGGGCGCGGAAGGTTCGGAGTCCGGAGAGGAGTCCGACACCTTGGAGTCAAGAGCTTCACAAAGGACAGGGTTGGTATTCGGCTCTATCGCCATAGCGCTAGCAGCCCCTGAGGCGGTGTCCAGCCACCCGTCCTCGATCAGTGCAATCGGCTCCGAGCTAAGGGTCGGAGCGGGCACTTGTGCGGCCTCCAGGGCACTGTCCGGCAGCAGAGCTAGATCATGCCCATCGTGACAGCGCGACACGCTTGGCTGTGGCTCGAACCCGTCGAAGATCAAGTCTCCGCAGACGTCAGCCGTATAGTTCAAACTTACAAATCTGACATGATGGCCAGGGGCGTAGCTTTCGATCTGCTCCAGATGGCCAAGCGAGTTGGCCCGCAGTGCAAATCCGCCGAATACGAAGATCTGTCCGAGGAGAAAAATCTCACCCTGGACCGCGTCGTTGTTGATGATCGAAGGAGCCATCGGGCCTAAATGTGACGACACAGAGGAACTCTCAATGAAAGCACCAATGTCGGTGTCAAAACCGGCGGATCTCGGGTAGGGGGTCCCGAACTGTGCGTCTAGGCGGATGGTAACAGGAGACAAGGGACACGATGTTTTTACCCAGGTTCGGGCCCTCTCGATGGAGGTAAAACCCTACTCCTGCTTGATTAATATTGATGATATGGGTAGTACAAGAGTAGATCTACCACGAGATCAGAGAGGCTAAACCCTAGAAGCTAGCCTATGGTATGATTGTTGTTCGTCCTACGGACTAAAACCCTCCGGTTTATATAGACATCGAAGAGGGTTAGGGTTACACAGAGTCGGTTACAATGGTAGGAGATCTACATATCCGTATCGCCAAGCTTGCCTTCCATGCCAAGGAAAGTCCCATCCGGACACGGGACGGAGTCTTCAATCTTGTATCTTCATAGTCTAGTAGTCCGGCCAACGGTGATAGTTAGGCTATCCGGACACCCCCTAGTCCAGGACTCCCTCAGTGGCTATACAGAACAAAAATGGGACCAACCCAGATATCCTTTTCTGATGTTTGTTGCCCCGAGCCCGTCTTATGTAATGCCACTGGTAAAATGTAGCAGTCGCACTGTTAAAAGTAAGGACACGCTAAACCAATGTTGTTTTCAATGTGATGCCTCCAGTAATATGAATCAATGGCACTATTTTTCATGTCCTGCTAAATTTCCCATTAAGATAGGTTGCTTCTTTTTGTTAGAAATGCAACTGTCCTAGTCCGCCTACTCCCCCGCGCCCAAATACCAACTCTTTAGCAGCTGTTAATGTAATGTTGCCGGTAAAATGAAGCCATGGCATCATTAGAGTAGTGTCGTACCCCCCTTCCCACCCCCTTTTCTCCCCGACCACAAGTCACATTTCCCCTGTTTCCCCCTTCCTTGCTTCCTTCCTAAGCTATAGCAACTTCCTCGCTTGCTTCCTCGCTCTCGCCGTGTCGCATCCTACCACCGGGGTTGCCATGGTCTTCTTCAAAGACCTCTCCAGCGGTTCCTCCTCCGACGACGACTCCTTCACCACCCGGGTATGCCTCTCTTCTCTCTCTCGGGCATTGACTTGGAATGAAGGATTTCTACCCGGCGGTCGATTTGAGTCATTTCTTCCTATTGTAGTTCCCTAGGACCATCAGTTGCAACAAATGGAGCGGGGTGGCTGAAGATCTGTCTGCTCATTGTCACCATCAATCTCCATGTGTGAAGCTAGTTGCGTTTGAATCTGTGGATAGTGGGAGGAAGTTTCTGGCATGTGTAGAGAAGGTTAGACCCTCTTTCGTTGTTACAAATCATTTGTTAGATGTGATTTAGACACTTTCATGGTCCCAACCCATTCATACCACACCTTCAACCAAATGCATCCTAAGATAGTGTTACAGTTTGTACCTAGTATCTAAAAATGTTGCCATCTCATCAGCGGTGCCAT
This sequence comes from Triticum turgidum subsp. durum, assembly GCA_900231445.1. Taxonomy (NCBI): domain Eukaryota; kingdom Viridiplantae; phylum Streptophyta; class Magnoliopsida; order Poales; family Poaceae; genus Triticum; species Triticum turgidum. Next base: position 25,596,089 of record LT934120.1, read on the forward strand.
TAGAAAATTATTTGGCACCGCTTCAGCAGTTTGTGCAGCCAACTTGTCCACACATCCAAGTAGCCAAGCAGTAAAATACTAAATCTTTATGGAACAAAGGAACTGGGTGTCGGAGCAACTTGGTGCTCCAGAGTTTGGGTCCCTGTTTTTTTCACTACCTCGGCTTGCCAGTGCAGGGCACCGGTGCGAGATGCAGCAACAGTTCTCTTTACACCGGTTTTGGCATACATAGTGGACGACCTTAGTGATATTAGTTCTATGTTACTAAATTTGTGCATGTACACATCTGTTAGTATCAATTTGCTGTCATCCAAACACTGTCGCCATGTTGTTGCAGTTATATTTACCTTCCTCTTAAAATGTTCAATTTGTTATTTATAGTACATGCGAAGAACTTGTAGCATTGTTGTAGTTAATTATAGCTTCTGATGTTTTAGAATTTGGTTGTTGTCTCAGCAGCAATTAATTCATTTGCACATTGATCTTTTTGAGAAGATATGTCATAATGAACATATTTCTTCAATTTTTCAAAATAAGTATTGGTGATTTTCTATGTTGCTATAAACGCATGTTCCCTACAATTGTTACTGATATAGTTTTAAATATTATAGGATGAACGGAAGTCTTCTTACTTGGAGTGTGTTGATCAAGAGTGGCCAGAGTCTTTGAAGATGTGCCTAGCAAAGCTCTGGAGCATGTATCAGGAAGATAACATAGGTAGGCTTAGAGAAAGTGTTGTCAACACTGAAGAATATTTGAAGATGCAGGATAAAAAGAGGAAGGTGGAGACTGAGCTCAGATTTTTTAAATCAGACTTTGCTAAGATGGTGTTGGCGAAGGACAAGGCACTTTCCCAGTTGGCCAGTGCAAAACAGGTTCTTACTGAACAAAGCAGAGGTGGATAATACGAGCCTGGATGATCTCGATTAGGGAAATGTATATATTGTTATAATATTGTTCTTATGAAGTTGAACTAGCTATATGATATACTGTGCTATTTTCAGGCAGCAATCATACTGTGATGTTAAAATATATCTATGTGCCTGATATGAAATTAGTGAACAACTGTTCGATATGAAATGTGAATTAGCGTAATACTGGAACTATTAATTGTAAACTAATAAACCTGCTATCGGTCATGGAACTTTGCAAACGGTTATAGAAGTAAAAGCGCTAGTGATGGATAGCCCAATGCCACACAATTTTATTCATCAAATCGTGTGTGATGTAGTTGATAAAAGCAAATGTTTAACCAAGGCAGAGCGTGTGTGATAGTTACACCTATCACACACAAGCCTATACATAAACCTATGTGGTATGTACATACGACCGGAAACATTTTCCCTGAATTGACTATGTGGGATGTACATACAAACAGAAACATTTTCCCTGGATTGACTATGTGGGATGTACATACGAACGGAAACGTTTTCCCTGGATTGACTGTGTGGGATGTACATAAAAACGGAAGCGTACTCCTTGGGTTAACTGTGTGTGATATACATACGAACAAAAATGTTTTTTGGGGATTCACCGCGTGGGATGTACATACGAATGGAAACGATTGGGTTTCGATGCCTCGCCCGATCGCACACGAGCTCATTTTGCCCCAGCCTGTGTGCCAGGAGGGCCTATCCCCAATGGTTTCTAGGTCGTATGGGAAGGACCCCCCTATCACCCACACTCACTTGACGTCGGTTCCAAATGCCGTCGTGGAAAGGGGTTAAAAACCATTTGTATAGCACCGACGCGTACCAGTGATAGCCAGTCTTTGCTACTTTTCGCCCCCATTATTTCCTCTTTCGACCAAGTCCTAGATTCAGGTAACAAATCTCCCCTCACCCCACCCCCTTTATTCCCTGTTTGAACCAAGTAGTACTAGATTCGACTACATGAACTAGTTTTACCTCTTAACAGTAAGAATTTAGGTGGCTTTCGAACAACCGATCAATCCTATGTATGAGGGGGCCTGAGAAATAGTAAAAGATACAAATGCAGCAATGTCAGGACCAGGGGAAGTAGAGAAAGGCCAATTTTGAAGGAAGTTATACCTGAGGGTCACCAGGATGCCGCTAGTTGGGTAGTGGGAGGCCGGATCTGCCCACACTATGCAAGCGAGTCGGAGGCCCTCCCGAGACGGCGTTGCATGGGAGAGAACGGCAAGGCACGCTGATCAGGAGCGATGGCAGTGGTAAGAGCCATCGCCGAGGACGACCGCGTGAACATTCCACCTTCTCACCTTCCCCGGCGGAGGTGATCCGACTGGATCTATGACCAGCGATGAGCAGAGAGAGAGTGTGGCCACCGCTGTCGTGTTTAGATCTGGAGAGGACGAGACAGTGTGAAGAAAGCAACACTAGCAAGCAAGCGCGGAGGCTCCTGCCTATATAGTGGAGTAGTTTTCTTTTATCTACTGGAGCCAGCTTGACCTTGTCAATGAGTGTCGAGAAGTCTTCATCCACGTGCCCCAGAGGCGCAATTGTCGTCATTTTGATCTGAAGCATCGGATTAACATATAACACGAAAAAAATGCCAGATGACAAGAAACCATAACCTCACTGCCCCAAGGAGACAACATGAATCCCGACGGACAAACCAGACGAGGATCAAAGCTCAAATTGAAGATAATCTCGTAGAAAAGGGGTCCATCATAGATGTCCTTATTAACATAGCCGGCTTGACCTAGATGGTAGTCAAGTAGTCTTCGTGCATGTACCCCCAATGACTAGCGCCTTGGAGGAACTCAGTTGTCACTATTTAACCCTTGTAGTGATCCGAAGCACATGACACATAATATTGCGAGATGACAAGAAACCTTTTTTTTAGATTTCTCATCAGAGCTACAGCCCTGTACAACACAGCCTGCACGATATGTAGACGATAGCCAATCCAGCCGTCTGCTGGAGTCTGGTCACATGCATGGACTGAAAGTGCATTATATCGACTAGAGGGGGGTGAATAGGCAATTTTTATGAATTCTTCACTGAGGAATTTGCCAGTGAGGAAATTCCTTAGTGAAGAACTACTTGCAGCGGAATAAGTACTCAAAAGTAAGCATGACAGAATACACACATAGTCATCATGATGAAATGAAGACAAACACAGAGTACAGAAAGTGTAAACACAGGATAACACAAGATGAAGACAAACAGACTAAAGAAATTGAACTGAGGAAATTGAGAAAGTCTTCAGTCAAAGTCTTCAAACACAGATATGAACAATCACTCAACACAATAATGAGGAAATGGAAGAGTTGAGGAAATAGAACCAGTAAGGTTGGTGAAGACAATGATTTGGTAGACCAGTTCCAACTGCTGTCTCAGTTGTATGTCTGGTTGGAGCGGCTGAGTATTTAAACTCGAGGACACACAGTCCCCGACACCCAGTCGCTGAGCACGCAGCTCAGGACACCAAGTCCTCACCGTATTCTCCTTGAACTAAGGTCACACAGACCTCGTCCAATCACTCGTGGTAAGTCTTCAGGCGACTTCCAAACCTTCATAGACTTTGGTCACTCGGTGATCCACAATTCCTCTTGGATGCTCTAGACCATGATGCCTAACTGTCTAGAAGAAGCACATTCTTCAAAAGTAACAAGCATCGGATCCACGTAGGATCAATCTCTTCAGTGATGCTCAATCACTTCGGGTTTGTAGGTGAGGGAGTCCTGGACTAGGGGGTGTCCGGATAGCCGAACTATCATCATCGACCAGACTCCAAGACTATGAAGATACAAGATTGAAGACTTCGTCCTGTGTCCGGATGGGACTTTCCTTGGTGTGGAAGGCAAGCTTGGCGATACGGATATGTAGATCTCCTACCATTGTAACTGACTCTGTGTAACCCTAGCCCTCTCTGGTGTCTATATAAACCGGAGGGTTTTAGTCCGTAGAACAAGAACAATCATACCATAGGCTAGCTTCTAGGGTTTAGCCTCCTTGATCTCGTGGTAGATCCACTCTTGTACTACCCATATCATCAATATCAATCAAGCAGGAGTAGGGTTTTACCTCCATCGAGAGGGCCCGAACCTGGGTAAAAACATCGTGTCCCTTGTCTCCTGTTACCATCCGCCTAGACGCACAGTTCGGGACCCCTACCCGAGATACGCCGGTTTTGACACCGACATTGGTGCTTTCATTGAGAGTTCCTCTGTGTCGTCACCGACAGGCTGGATGGCTCCTTCGATCATCAACAACGCAGTCCAGGGTGAGACTTTTCTCCCCGGACAGATCTTCGTATTCGGCGGCTTTGCACTGCGGGCCAATTCACTTGGCCATCTGGAGCAGATCGAAAGCTACGCCCCTGGCCATCAGGTCAGATTTGGAAGTCTGAACTTCACGGCTGACATCCGCGGAGACTTGATCTTCGATGGATTCGAGCCACAGCCGAGCGCGCCGCACTGTCGCGATGGGCATGAGTTAGCTCTGCTGCCGGACAGTGCCCTGGAGGCCGCACTTGAGTCCGCTCCGACCCTTAATTCGGAGCCGGCTGCGCAGATCGAGGACGGGTGGCTAGACACCACCTTGGGGGCTGCAACCTCTACAGCGATGGAGCCGAATACTGACGTTGTCCCTTGTGAATCTCATGACTCCGAGGTGCCGGACTCCTCGCCGGACTCCGAACCTCCCGCGCCCCCTCCAATCGAATCCAATTGGGCGCCGATCATGGAGTTCACCGCTGCGGACATCTTTCAACACTCACTTTTCGGTGACATCCTGAATTCTCTAAAGTATCTCTCGTTATCAGGAGAGCCCTGGCCGGATCACGGTCAGGACGGTTGGGATGCGGACGACGAAGAAATTCAAAGCCCACCCACCGCCCACTTCGTAGCCACTGCCGACGACCTAACCGACATGCTAGACTTCGACTCCGAAGACATCGACGGTATGGACGACGATGCCAGAGACGACAAAGAACCAGCGCCTACTGGGCACTGGAAAGCCACCTCAACTCATGACGTATACATGGTGGATACACCAAAAGGAAGCAATAGCGAGGAACAACGGGACGCGGCGAAGGATAATTCCCCTGAAAAACAACTAAAACAGCGACGCAAGCGCCGCCCGAAGTCCCGCCTCGATAACAACAGCACCTATAATGACCCTCCCGTAGAGCAGGGCGAACCATTGGACGACGAACATGCCACCAAGCAACCATCCGACAGGATGAATTGGATGGGAAACCCATCCCCGGCGAAAACAACAGTCTAGACGATCTCACACCGGACACATCACCGGAGCATAAGAACCTTCACAAAAGGCTCGTCGCCACTTCAAGAAGTTTGAAGAAGCAGAAACGGAACCTCAAAACAGCGGAAGACGTACGCAGAATGAGATGGAGCAAAGTACTCAAGACCGCAGATGCATACGGCAATAGTCACCAAGCAAAGAGCTACCCGAAGCGCAAGTTGTTGCCCGAATTCGACGAGGAGGCCGTAGAGCCCCCACAATCAAAAAGCAAAGTGGCCGCCTGGCCGGATAGACGACCAGATGACAGGCTAAGAGCGGCAAGCGGCACCACACACAAGCCGACACATGATACACATAAAGATCCTCGCAAAAAGGATGGCCCGGTCAGGTCCATTTATGGGCCAAATAAGAGGGCTCCAGGAAGCAATACAACACGCCGAGTGTTCGAAGATAACGGCACACCTAAATAGAGGGGCGCCACACACCCACTATGTTTCACTGATGAGGTATTGGATCATGAATTTCCAGAGGGATTTAAGCCCGTAAACATAGAGGCATACGACGGAACAACAGACCCCGGAGTCTGGATTGAGGATTACATCCTACACATACATATGGATAGAGGAGACGATCTCCAGGCCATAAAATACCTACCCCTCAAGCTCAAAGGGCCAGCTCGGCATTGGCTCAAAAGCCTCCCAGAAAATACCATTGGAAGTTGGGAAGAGCTCGAGGATGCGTTTCGAGCAAATTTCTAGGGGACTTATGTCCGCCCTCCGGATGCAGACGATTTAAGTCACATAACTCAACAGCCCGGAGAGTCAGCATGCAAATTCTGGAACAGGTTCCTCACCAAAAAGAACCAAATAGTCGACTGTCCGGACGCCGAAGCCCTAGCAGCCTTTAAACATAACGTCCGAGACGAATGGCTCACCAGACACCTCGGCCAGGAAAAACCAAGAACAATGGCCGCGCTAACAAGCCTCATGACCCGCTTTTGCGCGGGGGAAGATAGCTGGCTGGCAAGATGCAGCACCAGCGACCCGAGTACATCCGAGGTCAGGGATGGAAGTGGGAAATCACGACGCAGAAAAGATCAGCACCGGAATAAGGAAAATGGCCCAAAGAGCACGGCGGTCAATGCCGGGTTCAAAAGCTCTCGGCCAAACAACAAAACACTGCCTCTTAAGGACAACAGTGACGAGCTATCCAACCTAAACAAAATTTTGGATAGGATATGTCAAATCCACAGTACCCCCGGGAAGCCTGCAAACCATACCCACCGAGATTGTTGGGTCTTCAAACAGTCCGGCCGACTTAACGCCGAACACAAGGGGCTCGACACACCAAGCGAAGACGATGATGAACCCCACAAGCAGAGCGCCGGAAAACTAAAGACTTTCCCACAAGAGGTCAAAACAGTGAACTCACTTCACGTGATAACACGGAAAAATAGTGCGGCACCTACTAAAGTATGCGTCGCACGGTCCACCCCAGCGGAGTCCCGAAATTGGACGTCAAAACCAATTACTTTCGACCATCGGGATTACTCTGGAAGTATTCAAAACGCAGGAGGGACCGCTCTGATATTGGATCCTGTAATCGACGGAGTGCAATTCACACATGTCCTAATGGATGGCGGCAGTGATATAAACCTGCTGTACCAGGACACCATCCGTAGAATGGGGATAGACCCTACCAAAATTCGCCATAGCAGCACTTCCTTTAAAGGAGTGACGCCAGGCCCTTATGCCAATTGCACGGGCTCCTTACTACTAGAAGTTGTGTTCGGTTCATCCGACAACTTCTGTCGCGAAAAGCTAATCTTTCATATCGCCCCATTTAAAAGTAGCCATCAAGCACTATTGGGACGCAAAGCTTTCACCCGCTTTAACGCAATACCGCATTATGCGTCTCTTACACTTAAAATGCCCGGTCCACGTGGCGTCATCTCATTAAAGGGTAAGTTAGAGTGTTCCTCGACCACGGAAAAACGTGAGACTGCCTTGACAGCCACAAACTAATCCGGCCTGGCTGACCGAAGCCCCTAAAACAGGTCATTTAGACCCCGGACACGGCTAGGCGAGTCCGGCATAAACAAACAAGGGGCTTCCCAGCCGCATACCCCTTTACAAGGGGCTGCACGAACGAAGAATGAGAGCCAATGAAGCTCAACTTTATTCATCTTCTAAATCATACTCTGTCTTAAATACATTTTTTGCACAATATTTTTTCCAAACTAAGTTCTTCTCTTTTACAGATGAACAACGTGCTACACCCGTCCAGGATACGGCACAACGGAGACAGAGGCACAGACGTGCAGCAGGGACCCGTTGCAAGGATTCTTTTCAGATTAAGACCCTGCGTAAACCTTTTTTACTGTCTCTTGTTGATACACATCCCCCGGGTTCTTATCATAACCAAGGAGGAGGCTGGCGTTTTGGCATCGGCCACGTCAGAGGATTTCACGCATACCCGGACACTAGGGGCTTAGGGCATCGTTCTGCCCGTTTTCATAAAGACCGAATACCTTAGGGAGTGTTCGGCGTCTCGGGTTAGGCCTTATATGCATCAGCTCCGAATCATGTCTTTGGTCAAATGTTGGGTTTGCCCGGCTCCTGTGTTTTGCTGCCTTACGTTCCGTATCATCGGCTAATGCGGCACCAGGAGAACTACTGCGATTGTGCCCCGGTTTGGCCTGGCGAGCACCTCAATAGAGAAAGCCGAAAACTGACTGTCATGATATAGCGAGAGACTGTTCAACCACTCGATCAACTATCGGAATGTCTAGAATTGCTCCACTTTGACGAAGGACCGTTTCTCGGTCAGGCACATACGCGCCCCGACTTCGGAGAGCGCGGTGCCCCTAGGGGCTATATCGTAGCCCCACCTTTGAACTCATATGGCTAAGTGAAAGTGATAAAGCATTATAGTCCGGTTGCCTAGTTTGCTACGCTACCACCTCCTTCGCAGGACCAAGATGTTGGATTAAGTGTGAAAATGCGCTTTTTTGCAAACACCCCCGCACCATGTGCGTGGGGGCTGAAGCCGAAGACTGCCATCTTTCAGGTTATATATACATATACATTAACGGTCGCACATGAGAAATTTCAATACTTGAACGCACAAGTATAAAAAGACATTATATTATAAGTATGGTTTTACAAATCATGCATGTCATTTGAACATAACATTTTTCGAGCACTGCGACTCTATTAAACGAGTGCCCTGCAGGACTTCCTCAAAATAGTGCTCGGCGGGTAATTGGCTTCTGTACGAATCCCGGGATGCAACATCGGTGGCATCCATCTCTGCCCAGCATGTTTTGACAGGGGCAAGAGCCATCCGTGCACCCTCTATGCATGCCGACCGCTTCATCGCCTTGATATGCGGCACCGCATCAAGGAATTGCTGCACTAAGCCAAAATAAGTCTTCGGCTTGGGCCTTTCTGGCCACAGATGAGCCACGACATCCTTCATGGCAAGTCCGGACAACCTATTCAGCTCAGCCCACTTAGCCAACCGATCGGTTAACGGAAGTGGACGCCCCGGACTATGGAATTGAGACCAAAAAAGCTCTTCCATTTCGTGATCCTTTTGGCTCCGGAAGTGCACGACCGCGTCCGCCGCACTCGCCGCCAAATTCAGATAAGGATCCTCCGCACCCCACAACTGGCCCAACTAAGCATACTTCTGATCCGTGAACCTCCTACGCAGCAGGAAGGGCTTTCCATCCGCAATGTCTCCGGCCTGACGCAGCTCCACCTTTATAGCCCTCATTGCAGATCGGGCATCCTTGGCTTCGGCGGTGGCCTTCTTCAGGTCCTCTTGCCCCACTCGGAGTTCTCTTTCAAGAACCTCATAGCGGTCGGTAGCATCCTTCAGCTTCACGGCCATTTCGGCCATCTCCTCCCTGCTTCGGGAGTGAGCAGCCTTTTCGGCTTTTAGCTCTTCGGCTGCCTTCGAGGCAGCCGCATCACCCCTTTTGGCCTGCTCCTTGGCTCGAGCAAGCTCTACCCGAAGGTCTTCCATAGCAGCGGCACCATCTGCATTAAGCATACATGTTGTAAGGAGTGGGCATCAGCTCCCTTACTAGGTGACCACGGAGAAACAACCTACCTTATGACTCGTCAAGTCGTTTATTGACCAGCGCGATGTCTGCATCCGCAACGTCGAGTTGCCGCTTCAGCTCGGCAACTCTATCAGTACGGCTGGCCACCGAACGATCCGCCACCTGCATAGGAAAGGCGAGATTCTATAACTGAGATTATGATCCTCAGCACGCTGTCGCTTTCGACAACATACCGAGTCTCAGGGGCTACTATCTATACAGGGCGCACTCTATGGGCAAAACTATCAAAAGGTATGTCATATTTACGTACCTCAAACCCCGTCAGTAAACTTCTGATGGCCTCGTGCAACCTGCTCTCAGCGGATGAAATCCTTTCAATCACCATACTCATTAAAGTACGGTGATCTTCTGAGATAGACGCCCTCTCGAGCAGACCCTTCAGCTCCCCCAGCCATACACCAGTTGGTGCCGAACTCTCCGGCCCTGCCGGACTCGGGGAGACCCTCCGCGACGACACCTCAGTGTCGTCCGCCCCGCCTGCTGGCGCGGCAGATGGAGGCGTCTCGCTCTCCATCATCTTCGGACGGAGATCCCCCGAAGATGAGCTCAGCTGAGAAGGGCGGAGATCCCAACTACAAGGTAAAAACTTAGGTTATCCTCAGAAATAAAAACAGGGATGTCCCTTATTATAAAACTCCCCCTTTTCTACTCACGGCTCGCTGGAGGGCTGATTCCCTTGGGGAGATGGTGCGGTCGGTGCCTCTCCTGGCGCAGGACCCTCTGGTGAAGATTTCTTCCCCTGCTTTGAGGCCTTGACCTTCGGATCTTCGGAAGCGGTCCTCTTCTCCCCCTGGAAGGAGGGATTCTCGATCCCCCCTTTCTTAAGAGCCTCCTCAGTAGAGGCGGTAGTTTTCCTGTTTTCCCCTTCGCCCTCTTCTGAAGGCGCAACCTCCAGCATCTTAACTAACACGGAATCCGGCGTGGTCTCTGGAGGGGGGCCAGACACCGTATCAGCTTTGCTTTCGCTGTCCACTCCTGTTCGAGGGATAGCCAGTTAAAAGGCAAATCTATGATAAATAAACGGACGATATGTCCGGACACAGGACTACTTACTTGAGTATCCGGGTGATTGCAGCTTAGGCCGGCGTCCTCGGTCAAGTCCGGACACATCTCTTGTGATCCGAAGAACAGTTGGTACATCTCCAGGGGCGTCATACCCATGAAGTGTTGGAGAGCTCGTGGCC